>CAJNSZ010000026.1:884542-1033859 GCA_905329745.1 Rotaria sp. Silwood2
GGGGCCGTGCGACGTGTGGCCACCGCTATTGAAAAAAGGTAATTTTGTGCTTGTGAAAAATAATCAATCCGTCCCCCACTACAGGCATGTAAATCCTTTCAAGGGGATTGATCCCCACAATCCCCACTCTGGACACGTCCCTGCAAGTCAGAAGAAGTTTCGAGTTACAAATCTTAGATTCGATCACCCCGAAACTTTTTATTTTTTGTTTTACTTTTTTCTCTGAACAGCCAGCTTTTTTCCACTGTCCAATATTCTGAATCAATTGTTTCTAATTATGGCCTGATTTTCACTATGAAATTTGATAGTAAATTAAGAAGCGTAGCTGGTCGAAAAGTTAGTTGAGAATTAATTCTATCTCTGAGAGATGTCTTAGCTTTAATCTACGAATCCTGTAATAGCACAAATTAGTCAACGATATATATCATAGTAACATCCAATGACTATCGATGATTATGAGAGATATTGACAGCATCCTAATTCCTCTTTCCAGTATTATAAAAAAAAACATCTTTTGACATAAATGAACATGAATGTGAAGATCTAGTCAATACTAAAAAAACTTATGTGGCATTAATTTAGAATTAAATTAGCATGCATCTACAGAAAATAGTTGATGCATCAATAATAAGTCAGATTGTGCCATTATGATGTAGTTGAAATGCATAAATACAATGTACTTTTGCAAAAGCAAATATTCTGTTGGTTTGTTTGTTAACAATCAGGGAGAGAAAAGCTATCCGTGTTGTACAATTCTTTTCTTTACTTTATACGTAGCTTTTTAAACTTTATTTCACATGTGTTTATAGAAGCACATTGTATTGTTTTCCATTATTGTCGGCAATGTCAATTTGATTGATGCCTTAAAGTTAATTCGTCCCTTGATAGTGAATTAAATTTTCCACAAATGAGATGCCTTAATTCGATATTCAATTTTCTAGTAAAAACAAGTCCGAAGTTCAGTACGATCTTGTTCTGAAATTGTGCAATCTCATTAATGTAATAACAGTGACTTCCATGCCGAAATTCAATTTTTCTTTTGGTTTCAGATTCTTATCATTATTTAAAAATATATAGGAATTATATTTGACTTTCAATTTTACGGACGTTAAATAGTCCTTCAATTAAGTGACGACTTCGCAACCAGTAACTGGAGTCAGCGATTAAATTTCATTGATTGGTCTAATTTATGGCGATTTCTCAAAAATCGTGCCTGTGACATAATCACGATAGAATCTGGTTTTTCATGAAATACGAATAGTCACGGTTTTACGCTAAGTTTTTTAATAATCACGAAAATTGCCAAAATTTTCACGACATGGTACCATTAATATTTCTAAAACTTGAGTCCAATTGCTTTTTGTAGTGAGAAATATGTTTTTAAGTCGATAGTTTTTTCATTAAATCAGTTACCAAATTGAATAAATAGTAATTTATTCATAAACATATCTTTTTTCACCACATTTTGTACCACACAAACATTTATTATACCCATGAAAACCACCCTATTAGATCATATTTTGCAGATAGGTTTCCATTGTTGATGCTGTGACGTATGACATAAAAGTTTTTTTTTCTTTGTTAACTACAAAACAAACAAACAATATATATACCATCATGTCGAGTGTAATCCTGATTTTATAATGCAGGATCTGCCATATACATAACCTATTTTATCGTACCATGATCCTGTGCATGAAGGAACAGAAAAATCTATCTTAATGATGCAGAACCTGCAGGATAAAATTTGAGTTCTGTAAAGCACCCTAATCACCGAATTGATTGTGATCTAATGAAATTTTGGTTTAGTAATGAAACCCATTATGATCGTGACTTTTCATTAATATCAGAAGCAGTCAAAATGGTAGTACACGTCATACAAGCAACTATTACTTCGCTTGAGAGATTATTTAGCTCAATTGAAGTGAAATTTACTAAAAGACACACATTTATTACCTATTCAAATTAATAATATACTATTTATTCTTTCATATGAGAAATTCAAAAAAAAAACAGTCAACACAAACCTTATCCATTCTGGTTGTCCATGTGTTTATATTTATTATATTTTGAATTCTGTGTCTTTATCTTTGTTTTTTTATTGTTTTGTTGCCCTTATAGATGTGAAGTACTTTTTTTTTCATCGTTCATTTTTAATTCTGCTGGAAATCATTTGATAACGATGATTAAAATGATTATATTATAAATGATTTTTGTATAAACAACAACTTAATGAAATTTGATATCGTACCTCAAATATAGACAAGATTTTATTCTTGTCAAGAAACCAATGAGCAGATCGTCTTCCACACCGGACGCAGCAGGGGTTTTTGTCCTGCCAGAATCAAGCAAAATGTCCTGCGATGTTCTACATACTGAAATGTATCATTTATGATTCGTAAAATGTACGAATAAAAAACAAACATACATGTGAGAACACTTGGCAAAACATATTTAAACTGCACTTTTTGCTGATTATCGATCCGTATGAATAAACCTTACGTTTCCTCTCTTCATCAGGGCTGCTCGAAAATGAGGTTCAACAAATTTAAAACAGCATGAAAAGAAGTAATTTTAAACGTCATATTTATAATCAGAATAATAAATGATTAGATTTTGATCATATTTGTACACGATATGCGATAGTCTTTTTAGATGCTTTATATCAATCAAACTTTTTTTTTCATTTCTTCATAAGACAAGCAAAACCATATAGGCCGATGGTTCTATTATTGCTCAGATCAATTTTAATTATTCTAAATTCACAGCATTTCTATGTCTCTTTTGTAATAGTTTGAATACGCAAGTTGCTTGATCACAATCAACTTCTATTAATTGTCGAACATAATTTTCTATAGCTACATTCTTTTATTCACTAGTTAACATTAAGAATATGGGGAGATTTTTTTTTATAGTGTGATTAAATATAAATGATAATATAAATATGAAATTTCGTAATCAATAAATATTGAGTAAACAAGTTCTTGAAGATCTAATATTAATCGGTGGGATATTCCGATGAGAATGACGTTTCATCAACACCATAATGTTTCTCTACTTTTCCACCAGGTGGCAACATTTGAAGACCACCTACATTAAATCTCACTTTCGCAAATTCACCATTAGGCAAAGCAATCTATATAATTTAAAAAGAAAACATAAAGCATTCTTCGATCTGTTTGAAATGATGATTTTCATTTACCATGAAATAGTACATCGTACCGCATGCTGGTATTTTACTAACAGTTACTGGTTTCAACACGAAATCAGATGGAATCGATGGAAACGTTTCACGTACTTTTTTCTCAATACCAGTTGCATGCTGTAAAACAAAAAATAGATACGAAAATGATAGGAAAAAATACAATCTAGAAAATATGATTCACTTCTTTATAAAGTTCTTCATCTTCATGAGTTAATGGGTAGAAGTTGCGATCCATCTCAGTACGAATTTGCCAATATTGTCAAATGTTAATCGAATCAATGGTAAGTATCTACAATGAATAAAAAAAACTACCAATGTATATATATATATGTATATTGATTATTACCAGGTAAGTACTGATAGTAGTGTCTTCTTTTTCGTTGTATGAAAAAAACATTTCACAATCATACAAGACTCTGTGAAGAGATAGCCTTGGTGTTGTTTATTGATAGCTAGTATGATTAGTCAACCGTGTCAAAACAACCTTTGATTATTCTAACAAATCAAATCGATTGACTCTTTTTCTATTCATGAATGTAACATACCTTTCTTTCTTTCTTTCCTTTTTCTATTTTATTCATAAAAAAATAGGGCATGTTTCATATAAGTATATGAATCAAAATAACTTTCTCAATATTCATAATGTTTGTAAGAAATCAGGAATTCGAACATCAACAAAAAAAAACTTGTTTCATCTTTTCTACAATTGGTTTGACAGAGCATGAACTTCTACTCATGAAAAATTTGTTCTTAACACGATTGACCGCTCTTTACAAGTGGAAAAAAATCAAAAATTTTGAACGTGTCATTTGTTTGAAAAAAGAAGCCTTCTTTCGTTTTATCCCAAATTTTCTACTTCGTTCCCCTCGCCAATTTCTGAAATTATTTGTTTTAGATTCAGCATTAAAAACTCAGTATGAAGAAAACATTGAATCGATTTCAAACCTAAAAGCCATATTGATGGTGGTGCCTCGAATGTACTCATTGTCAACCTTGCGGGTCATTTTTGTAAAAAAAATCTAGTTTTTCTTAGGGTAAACGAGAATACTGCTAATTATAATTTGACAAAACTGAAACTTAAGAGCGAATTAATCCTAATTCACTGATTGGTTATAATTATATGAATGTCTCTTATTGTACATTAACCTAATATTCAATCAAAAAATTAGAATTCCTTCAGTCCTCAGCAAGTTATTTATATCCATAAGAAGGTTAAGCAATTCTGTCGCTCGATTAATCATAACAACAGTCGAAAAAATACTCATGACTTTTCTTTTTCTTTTCCTGCGAGGAAATTGTGTTTAATTAAGTACCATTACCTTGGTAACAGATAGTCAGTTATTTTTTGAATTAAAATCAGTTTTTTACCAGAAAAACAAATTAAGATTCGAAATCAGAACCATAAAACTGAGTCACATAATGTATCTTTCGAGTAAATCGAACCAATTCCATTTTCAACGCTAATGCATAAATTAAAGTCTTCTATATGAAAGCTGAAAAATTGAAAGTTGTTACATTTACTCAAAAGATACTTCATAGGATTCGGTCCTTTCTCTCCACTTTGCATCTGTATTTGGTTTTCGGATGAAAGTATGACGTGAGTTCGAAGTTACTGAATACCGGCTAACAAGGCAACGGTACTCTTGTATAAATAGAATTTCTTAGCAACGGAACAAAATAAACGGAAAAGCGATGTGGCTTGTTCTCATCAATAAATAAACAAAAAGTCGATTGGTTTACAATAGCAGCCTATAAGAGGGTGCAATGGATACAATTTGAAGCGCCACCATGAAAAGACTTTTGGTTTAAAGTAAGTTTAAGATCTTGCGTATATAGATACGTAGCTTTGTGATTCTAAGGCAAATCCATTGTGATACAAATACCATTCTGATCCGCTAAAAATTTCTTCAAATAATTCGCTTGTTATTTTCTATTTATTAATCTGAATTCCGTTTCAGGTTGCACTCAACCATTTTGAAGAACAGTAGGAAATGAGAGAAATTTGCAGCACCGTCTCTAAAGTTATGTTGCAATTTTTTCAGAAAAGATCAAGTTAAAATCAAAACAAACTTCATATCATTCAGTAGAAATACAAGAGACTTTCATCGGAAAAATTTTCCGAATGAAGTTGGTTTGTATCTCAGTTCATTTTCTCTCGGTACGGTCACAGTGGGGATCAACTCATTGTTTTACGCAAAATATGACAGTAATAGTTTCAGACATTTACAAGAAGACTGACGTAGAAAACTTTGCATATTTAAAAAAAAAAGTGTTTTCGAAAAAGATGACATCTTGGAAGTTTGGAGATTTTTTTGAGCTGAAAAAGACGTTTATTAACGCTAAGATGTAATTTTCTATGAAGAGTAGCTCATGCTCAATCAAACCTTGATTGTAAAAAAACGAAAAATATTTGACTTGAAATTTGAATTGCCTGTACCTTACAAAATAATCACTTTTTTCATTTTAACAGAGATTAGTATATCATTATTATATTTTATGACAAAGAAGTCGAATTTTTCACACTTCACTCAGTCTTCATAACGAAAAAATGATAGTGAAATCGATCAATGAGATTGATAATACATCACGAACATTGTATTTTCTCCATAGACGTGATGCTAAATTTTTTCACATACGAAAGCTAATCAATTAAAAAAAACACGCTTAAAATTCTTGCCACGTGGGCTTTCTTTTTTTACATTACTATATGCAGCAGATTCTATTGAACTTTAAGCTTCCTAAAATTTTAATTAAAGATAAAGACCGGCATTAGTATAATCATTGTGAGCAGATGAATATTCATAAGAAAGGATGTTGTTGAAATACTAGAGAGTATATCACTCACTTATCTGCTATGGAACTTGGTTCAAAATCAAGTTCAATATTTGGTTAATTCGACAGCACATGTTCTTGCTCAATAGATAGTCATAGTGGATAATCACTTGCGAGATATGAAATTTTAACAAACTAACTAGTGAGAAAAATAATTCATATAATTGAAGGAGAACATGTAAAAGAATCAATAAATTAATGTAAAATGATTTTAAAATCTTACTTTATAACTATAATATGTGTGAAATTCTTTTTCACAGCAAATTGTTTCTGATGCCAATCTGAAATCTTTCGATATCTATGAAAACGTTTCACATAGTTTTCATTCACGAGGGAACATTCCCAAAGTGATCCGCTCCGTTTTGATTCATTCATACCTCATTCAATAGTGTATTGAGATAAGAAAAATTTTAAAAGGATTGGTGTCAATGGCCTACTGATGAAGAGTTACGGCTGTTGTGCTGAAATTTCTACTGTGAGCCAAACATTTCGGAAAAAACTAAAATGAAGAATTTCCACGTGAAATTTTACCTGCCGATAGATTTAATAATCATTAGATAGTCCTGACAGTTTCAACGACAACGAACATGGCTTTCTCGGAGTATCCAATATCCAACTAAACTGGATTATTGTGCCCTTCTACAGTAAACAGCTGTTTTTCTGAAAATTGAATAACTTGAGAAAGACAGGTTCGTTTTTGTTGAAACTTTCTAGACTATCCAGTAACTAGTAAGTCTATCTATAGATAAAATTTTCAATCGAAATTCTTGATGTTGATTTTTTCCAAAATTCCTGGCCTACGGTGAAAAATTCAATAAAACGGCCATAACTCTTCAGCAGTAGACCACTGGCACCAGCTCTTTCAAGCTTTCTCTTATCTCAATACACTGTTTCGAATGACGTGTGAATGAGTCAATACAGAGCGAATCACTTGGAAGTGTTCCCCCGTCAGTGTTGTCTACTTTATCGACGAAGTGCACGTCGCCGAATGTCTTTCGATCATCTATGTTTATCAGTTTAGGATATTGGATATAGCTTCCAGCAGTTATTCCGTACATTCACTCTGTTCGAATATTTACCATTCATATTCATAGAAATATACAGTACCTGACACTCTGAGAGTAGGTGGACCTTTTCGATTCTAGTGCAAAATTCCAAAAATAAGACGTGATGCTTTTTTTGAGTGACAAGAGAGTACCTATGCTTTATGTTGGTTTGACATCGTTCCTTCATACTTGTATTATAGTTGCAGCGAATCAAATATCTACATGAGTAGTATAGGATTCATAAACTATATTCGGGTGTATAACGCGTATTATAGAATGTATTGGCTCCTATACATGTCAAATTTGCAAGTTCAGTTTGACTCGAAAATCAGTCTCATCGAAAGATATTATCCATGTTGGAAATTTAGAACTCAAAAGCTAGAAGCTTGAGCTGAATTCACTTTCAAGTGTAACATATATGACACTCTTATTCACCTTCTCAATATGTAATTCCTCTTCTTATTCTACCCCTCTATCATTGTTCTGTGGGGGAAACATTTTCTTAAAATAGAGACCCTTTCAGACGTCTATAGTACCATTTCTATTCGGATATTGAATAAGAAGTTACCGAAATGATATAGCAATGCTTATTNTCTTATTTCATCTTGTTATTACCTGATATGTTTTATTTAAAAAAATACACCACAAGATGCAGCGTGAAAAGCTCTACAATTTATAAAGAACAATTATAAAAAAATGAAATAAGAAAAAAAACGAATTCACATTGCACCAAAAAAATATATCATTTGTGCACGATCGAAATTTGATCACTCGAAATTTTGTCCATTTTGAAAACAAAAAGTGCAACTATAAAATAAGCGGTCTTATGTAAATTGTAGAGCTTTTCAAGCTGCATCTTTTGATATATTTTGTTTTTTTTAATAGAGCGAAGTAAGGGATGAAAAAATTAGATGCAAAGCGCAACCATTCATTATGCCCAACCCGTTAATTTTTACAGCTTTTTGTATGTCTTTACGTTTCATCCTTTTTCAAATATATTTAAATCAATTTTGGGGCCTAGCCATGAATGGTTCTGTAGAGAATTTCAAGGGCTATCTTTTGATAAAAAAAGAGTGTTTTAATCACAGGGATAATAGAGGAGAAACGTCAAAAATACTAACAGGCCAATTCTTTATAGGACACCCGATAGATTCAAAAGAAAATGATATGTTTAATAAAATATTTATCTTCTTTATTTATTATTTATTTTCTTTCGAAACTTTGAGACTAAAGAAGTACCATGGACAGGATCAACAAGTTATTTAAATCCATGGAAATGTGAAGAGCTCACAAAAAAAAGAACTTTCGGCATTGGTTCTACTTTTTTGACTGATTTTTCTGTTTTTTTGATTTGATGAGGTGACAATACTAGATGACAACATTCCTGTTCTAATTTTAAGCAACCAAATGCATCGAATATATTATACTTGGAACCAGATCAGTTAGTTGGTCGATTCTTTTATTGACTTTTAGGACACCAAAGTTGGTCTATTTTGATCGTTTTTAACGATTTTCATGTTTTATAAATGATCAAGAGATATGAACGTAAACGTCTCCAAATGATAAATTTCTAGTTGTCGTCAAATTCACAGCTCTAAATATCGAGCTAACACTTTCTCATGGTACAATGAAGGTATCAAATAGTACTGAATGAATTTATTATGCTCACAAAAATTAGCCAAGTATTAGAGATTAATTTGAGCCTAAATTAAAGTTTTTCATCTCGAAATTTCGATCTCATTTTTCCAGGCCACATTTAACCGAGTCCCATAAAATCTTAATAGCTAGTAGTTTTCATTACAAAGTATTAGACAAGATTCTATTCTGTTGTCAAAATTTTGAAAATTACTAGCATTATGCAACTGTGAAAGTATTTACATATTAAGAAACCCTAAAATAGGAGATTTAATATAAAAATCGTAGTATCTTTCTCTCGATAATAGTATCAGTTTACGAGTTGAGATTTATTTGAAAAAAGTCACCTAAATTATAGTATAGGTGTTAGTTGCTGTGAGTTACTAAATGAAACATTTTGAAAGAAATCTTCATAATTACGAAACATGAGAGACTAAAATACGATTTTGTTACTATTGCAAATTCCAAGAATTATATAAGTTTTAGATTGTATGTCTTTGTAGAACTGAAGTAATAGATTGTTTCTCGAAAGAATTGATTGCTTAGTTGATATATCAGATACATCGATTTTTTGCCGATTAACTTGAAAATTTCAACCAACCAAATATTCTGTAAGAATTACACACTCAAAAACAATGTGAATATCGTTGACAAGACACCCTAGTAAAATATTATTATTCACTAGTATAAACCTTTTTTTCCTCGATTATTCCGATGATTTTATTATAGTAACATTTTATATCCTACTTGACGAGGGCAAGTAAGCAATAATATGATTTACTGCATCATATAGCTCAAAAAAATGCTTGTTACCTAAATATAACTATGTTTTTTTTTCATCGTATTTTAGTCAGAATGTTCGAGATTCATTCTCCTTGTCTTTAGAAAAAAGGTAATAAAGTAATCATGCATAAACATTTAATGACCTTCGATATAAAAATACTGCACACCTGTATTTTATTCACATTATTTTTATAGTACAAAAGAATGGTGGCTGTATTGATTTACGAAAGCGTTGGAACCACCTTGTTGGTAAATCGGAAGAAGAAGCAGTTCAAGCACCCACAGAAGATGATAGACAATAATTAAAATTATCAAATATTGAATTTATTTTTTTGTTTTTACAAAATTACGTGAACAAAATATCGAAGTAGTCGATGATAGTACACCAGAATCATCTGCAATGATTCAAAGTGCTGTCGTTCATGTCATTTTAGATGAGAATAAAAATGTTAAATATCCACCACTTCGACAAAACTAACAACCCATGTAAAAATTTTGGACAATTTAACGAAACCTTGTGACATGAAAATTTGTTAAAAATTTAACGAGTTCATAATTAAAAATTTGACAATTTTGACCGTGTAAACGCGTGAAAAGTGCAAAAAATTAACGCGTTTTTCATGTTTAATTGTATAATCTTAAACGAAGCTTCACGCAGTAATTTATCCATAAACGCCTGAAAACGCGTTAAATACGTTAACTGAAATATATATTACTTCTCAGAAGTTCTCATTGCTGTGCACTTCAAGTATGACGAAGTTCTTTCAATAAGCGATGCATTTCTAAGTTTCATTTGTCTCAAGAGAAAAAGTTAGGTAATCAGTTCAATATTGAATGCACTTTCTAATAAGATACTTTTAAGAAAACTTAATTGTCAATATAATTATTTCATAATAGACATTCCAATCAGCATGGAATTACAATATTTTTTTCTTTTTCCAATATCTCAGCACTTAAACTAGTTACATCTTTATTCGCTACAGTTTTGCTTTGATATACGTACTAGATACGTATTTCATAGCATGACCAAAATGATAAGACAATAACTAGTTTAAATTTTGAGATATTGAGAAAGGAAAAAATTTAATGTAATTCCATGTTTGTTTGAATGTCTATTATGAAATAATTGTATTGACAATTAAGTTTTCTTAAAAGTATCTTATTAGAAAGCACATTCGATATTGAATTGAGTATCTAGCTTTTTCTCTTGAGACAAATGAAACTTAGAAATGCATCGCTTATTGAAAGAATTTCGTCATACTTGAAGTGCACAGCAATGAGAAATTCTGAGCAGTAATATATATTTAGCTTATGCATTGCACTAGTTTGCACAAATTTTTCTTTTCATATAGTTTAATTCTATTTCACGTGATGCTTAGTCGGCGATTTTGAATGTTTTTAGACTATAGTTAGTATAAAAACATGTGCAAGATCAAATACTGAAACATATGTAGTAACTGTATACATATATATATATATATGCACTGCTTCTGATAAATACTTTTATAGTAACAAGATTCTTCAGCGATCAACATAATTGATAAAACGATATGTAACAGAAATTAAACAATAAGAAGATAAATGAAAAGTCCTAATACAATTTAATTATATTTTTTCTCTCAACTTAGTATATTAATTTACCTATTTACTAGCGATGAACAAGTCATATTTTCATATTAGATGTAAATTCTTTAAGTGAAGAAAATTAACTGATTGTTAAAGATCTTTAAAACTTACAAGGCGCGCTAAATAAAAATATTCTGAAATACATTCACTCAGCTGTAGAGCTACACTATAGTTGTACCTCTCTTTGTTCTACTAGTTTGTTTTACTTTCGTAATTAATTTGTTCTCAGCTAAAAAACTATCGAGAACAATAAGTTAGTTACATACATTTTCTTAAGTGCGCTTATAACTCTGTTATGCAAACCAAATAGAAAATGAATCTCAGAAATAAGTAACACAGAAATTTACATTAGTTGCATACTGATACAGATTGTACATAGTCCAAGTAGGAAATTACATTATCACACGCGTGCAATGTTTAACAAGAGAAAATGAGTTAGTTATCGTAAAAAAGACAAACACGCGTGAAAAATTATGAGAAATCTAACTCGTTTTCACGAATTTATGGAATCTAACGAATGTTAATGAAGTATTCTTCGTGAAACCTCGTTAATTTTTGTTTTAACGCAACTTTTGCTGTTAATCTCAACGCATAATTGAGTAAATATCTTTTTTTACTTTTACATGAAAAGAAACGGGAGATGTTAGAAGTAGAGAATTACATTCATTTGTATATAAAACTAATGAAAGAGTTTCTATACAAAACGTGAAAGAATAATAATTATTGTGTGAGTTGAATACAAGTCAGTTTGCCAATGAATAATACAAACTTGAAGTTACTTTAAAACTATTTTCTGTTTAATTTGATAAAAAGTTCCTAATACTTGAATTGATATAGGTTACTGATACACTTCATATTTTGTAAAGATGAGTTTTGTGAAGGACGTATAAACAAAAAAGACGACATGAATATCAAGAGCGTTTTATGCATGACAAAAATCAGTGCATATAACGATGAATAATCTAGTGACTTTCGTTAATAATAAAATTATTCATTAAAACTCGTTAAAAATCTTCACGTGTGAAAACGAATACAATATTTAACGAGAAAAAATGAGTTAGTTACCGTCAAAAAGACAATCACGTATGAAAAAGCATGAAAAATTTAACGCGTCTTTACGAATGTATGAAATCTAACAGAAGTTCATTGAAGTATTTTTCGTGAAACTTCATTAATTTATCTTTTAACGCAACTTTTCCCGTTAATTTCTACAAGAATTTCGTTAAATGCCTTTTTAATTTTTACATGGGGAAAAAAATAAACATTTATTTTATAATAATGTTATTTGTCTTACTCATAATAAATAGTCATAAGCTCTTTTTTCTTCTCTAAGTAAAATAAAGTTTGATAAGAGTCAAGAGCGCAAAATAAAATAAACAAGAACTCTAGATGACTTAATTATCATTCGATGGGTCGTGATTTATTCGGTATAAAATTCGGTGCTCATTTAGCTGCTCATCTAACACCAGAATGGCGTTCTCAATATCTTCAATATGAAGCTATGGTTGCTATACTTTATGCTGCTGTTGATCGTGCTCCATCTCATGCTGAAACAATTCGTAATCGTTATTTTTCACGAATTGATGAACGTTTTTTTGCTTATTGTAATAAAGAACTTCTTAAAATTAATGTTTTTTTTGGTGAAAAATTATCTGAAAGTATTCGTCGTTTTGAGCAACTTCGTACTGAATTAAATTATTTTAAGAAACCTTTAAATATTCATGAATCTGAACAGACAATAATTCGACGAAGACGACAGTATAGAAAAATTCTTCGTTCAAATTATAATCATATTGATGATTTAAAATTAGCATTTAGTGAACTTTATTTATTATTAGTACTTTTACAAAATTATCAAACATTAAATTATATGGGTTTTAAAAAAATTTTAACTAAACATGATAAATTATTTCATAGATTAAATGGAATTGAATGGTTTAAAACAAATATTGATTCATCACCATTTGTTAATAATCAACAAGTATCAAGTTTAATTGATGAAGTCGAAACATTAGTTACTGATCATTTAGAAAATGGAAATAGAAATATTTATGCTAGAGGAACGATATCGCAATAATTTGCGTGCAGGAATAATAAACAACTTTTTCAGTAGCTTATTTTCCATAATACAGTTATTATCAGCATATTTAGTTTATTATAGCGAACATGAAAAAACGTTTCTGATTATATTTCAGATGTTATAGTTTTATTGATACAAAAAACAATCTTTTCTTAGAACTAAAATATAAAACTTTAATTAAACTTTATTCAGTCAACTTGTTGGTTTGGTTTATTCTTCAAAAATTGTTCAATTTCCTCCATAATATCCGGTGGTAATTTTGGAATAATTATCAATGTTTAAATATTCTGCTACTCAACTTGAAAGACTCGAGCTTGTAATTATTGTGTTGACATTCAAAAGTTTTTGCCGTTTAAGTAAGTAGTAATTGAGCTAATATTGCACCGAATTTCTTAGTAATTAGTTTCAAATTTTAAACTGTTATCATCATTCCGATCAAATTCTTTTTTTCTACAAGTTTATCAAAGACATTCATCAACTTGTAGCGATTCGCTAAATTATGTCGACAAAGTTTTTGTTGAACCTAATCGATTATTACCACTTTCACAATACTTATTAGTATATATTTTCTAGTCGAAATACCTGATGTTAATGACGATCAAATTGTTGTTCAGTAACTAATTGATAGTTTATAAAGACAAGCATATTCAGCTTTAAATCGAGGACGATGTAACATGTTATCTTAAAGAAAACAAAAAGTTTTCTTTCAAGGAACGATTCTGATGTTTCCCAATAAAAAGCATAGCCTTTATCAATAAATCCTTTAAAAACTTCATTCATGGTTATCTTTGAATCAGAGCAATGACTAAAAATAAAATCAATATAACCTAACTGAAATCTTTATAAACTACCTTTAATTCCTCCATATGAACTTTTATGTGATAAATCTTTTAAATTAGCTTTATTAAGGTCTGCATGATAATATGGTGTACTTCAAAAAAATTATTGCAGTAACTAAATCACTACATTGAATACCATTTTGTTCAAATATTTTCTTTTTTACCTCTTAACCCACAATTATTTCAATTTTACCAACTGAATACTTTAACATTATTAAAAACCAATTACAACCGTTGTCATATGCTACTTTCATCTAATTACAAGCTTCATTTACATCAATTTATTCATCATAATTTTAGAGAAGAGAAAGTTATTTTTATTTTTATTTGGATAATTTTACTCAAGCATCATATGAAAGTAAATTGACTTTAAGACCTATTCGACTTGCATGCTGATATCTGATAAGATCTTTATAATTGTGAATGTCAGTTGACCTGAAGACAAATCAATATTTAAAGGTATAAATATCTGTTTTTTCCTTTCTGCGTCATTTTTTTTTCATGCCCTAGAAATTCCTGTTCGTCTCTTTTTGCATCGTGATAGTTAAATGATTGCATAAAAAAAAGTACAAGTGAAATGGATAGAGAAGATGATTGAAATAAAAATATCAGTAAACCACTTATATTTTAAAATCTTATTCAACATCTTATCTGTCAAGAAAAATACATCGACGCATTTCTATAAGGCATTGTCTTCACTGGAAAAGTTAATATCAAAAATAAAGATTTGTGATTTGTGACAAAGTTAATTTATATTGAATTCATTTTTGAAAGATGAATAAAACTTAATGCACCGATCAGGAATAAACTAAGTTCACTAATTAGAATAATGACTATCTCGAGCAGGCTATATTATAAAGATAGATAGAGATTTATACTTCAGATAATACAATAAGATTTACATAAAAATAATGACTGAAATAGAGAGACGATGGCGATGCAATTTTTAGGGTTTGTTTGGCAGAACACATAGACGAAACAATAGATTTATTCATTAAAAATTCCAAAAATAATGTATGTATTATTGAAACAACACAAAAGCAATAATTCTTGATTGCGAAATGTGCAAAAATTATGCACGTTCGCTATGTTTTCGTAGTAGACGCTTAGTTCTGATTGGCAGATTAAAATGAGAGATGAAGACGCACGTGAATTGAATGCAAACATAAATCAGTATTATTTTCCTAGTGAGGATAATGTTTGATCTGTTGACTGGTAAGTTGTAGTTGTCTATTTCTTGCTAGTTATTTTCAAAAAACATAATGTAGATACCTTTTAATTGGGTTCACAGTGAAATTTTATCTGTACTTAGAATCAAGAAGGTCTGAATAATATTTGTAAAAACAATGATATTCATTATTTTCAAAGAAAATTAACAGATGTCCCTCTTTGCGATTTTATTGCATTCAAGGATTTGCAATTATCCATAATAGAGATCATAATAGTTAATTATACTAAAAAGAAAGAGAATAAAAATGGCTATGACAAAAATATCATATAATGAACACTTTAACAATATCTAATTTTTCTATACATGCATGTTTTGAATTAACGCCATAGTAAGATGCCTAGAGCAAGTGCATTAGCTGATATGATATAGAAAAAATGCACTGAGTCAACTATGTTTATTGTAGATCACGGTGTCTTTTTTATTTTTCATTATGTTTAATCGTTAGATATACAATGATTGGTTTCAAGAGTAAAGAATCAGAAATACGATTTTATTTTTATTTTTTCTCGATAATCAATAAAATTCTTTTAATCAATTCAACACGTGACGCAGTGATATAAACCGTGACAAGAAAGGCCAATCAGTGTTGAATACACTTAGTATGGCGACATCTAATTTTTGTAGAAATGTCAGATAAAGAAATTGTGATATATATATATATTAAATTAGGTAGTATATTCACATATATATTTTATTTTTAGGAAAGATGAATTTCACACAAAGAATAGTGCTATATTACAGTGACATTTTTTAACACGAGTGCAAAAGATTGTACCTAACAATGATGCAAAAAAGAGATGTCACTAAAATCAACTTTCTAATTTTAGCTGATCGAAAGAATTTTATATCATATATAATCTGGATTAGAGATGTGTTTCATATACTGTTAATGCCAGCTTTTTAAAATGAGTTTCATTATCAATGCATCAATGGATTCAAATTACGACATAGATTTGATGATTCATATATATGCGATTGTAGACGACAGTAGTTAGTTTTTTTTTCCTTCTATAAACGAAAAATATTTAAGAGAAAAACATTATTTGAAGTTCATATAGTTAATAAAATTTAAGATTATTCTAGATAAAAATAACATTTAATTATGAATACTATATAATGGATTCAATTCAGTTGTAATTATAGGTAATAAATATTATAAAAACTGAAGATTAATAGTGTATTCTCATTTTAATAACATTCATACTCATCATAGTAAGTCTTCTATATACGCTTCTTCAGATTAATAATAAGAAGAATATGTTTCTATTCTGAAAGTAAATCAATGTTACATCGAGAAGAATAGTACTAATCTTTTCATGCGTCACTATTTTCTTCAAAGTAAAGCTATAGAAGATTATATATAATGATGTCCTTGAAGTCGTAGTATCCTTTTTTTGCTGTCCAATGAGATGAGCATTCATCTATATCTCATTTTTACTATTAAAATTATAAAAGCAAACATTATACTAATAGTAATCTGTGAGATAAATCCTCTTGTTTTTCTTTATAGTATTTAGAGTCTAATAGCAAAAAAAATGACTTTACCATCATTCAACATTGATCTTCTGTTGTTGTTTTTTTTTCATTTGCTCTTCAGTTGTAATAAACAAAAATTAAAGTTAATTGATAAACTTTCATGCCCAAAATTAAGATTTTCTTTACATCGGCTTGATTAGTACTACGCTTTATCAAAATAATTTAACAAAAACAACACTTTTTTTATTGTTAATAGAGAAACAAATTAGCCATTTGATAAATTTGAATTGATTATGTATTTACATTACATGTAGAATAGATTCATGATGTTTTGTTTTGTACTTTTACATTCATCATTCATCAAAATAAAATTATGATCTTGACTAAATTGATTAGACACAAAAGATATGACAGATCAGTATAATCTTTTTTGGCAGGATAAAAAATAAAAAAATATTGTTAAAACAAACTAAAATAAGTTCAAGAAGTATTCTCTTAACAGAATCAGATGAAATTCTTTGAAAAAAAAATTACAAATCTTTTGGTAGAAATATTTATGTCGGAGTAAATTAATGTTGATGAGTATACGCTACAGGATTCTCTGTAGACGACATTTCTAACTGACGTTTTAATTTAGATTTATAGAATTGATAGTAAAGAGAAGATTTATTAAATTTAGTTTACTAAATTGAAAAGATCAATGTAAAATTTTTAATGTGATCGAATTTGTCGTTGAAATTATTTTCTTTTCAAGTTTGCTTTTGTACCTAATAGGAGAAAACAACAATGACATTGTTAATCACTATTTTTCTATGTCAGAAAAACAGAGATTAAATCTCTAGGGAAACAAAATTAAAAGAAAAATAAATGAAGTAAGTCTCATAATAATAAGAACTCAGGAAAAAGGAGGAAAAAACATTCTTATTGACATTATAAACATAATATAATAACAAAACTCAAAAACAGATGTTATTAACATGTCTGACAGAATCCAAGAACACGATTCGAATATTATGAAAAAGTTTTCTCTTGTTAGATTTTATTTATTATGAAACAGTGCTTATTATATTTATTAAATAATAGTTTTCATTTTAATATTAATAAAAAGTCGAACAAGAAATAAATTCATAAATAGCATCAATTTCTTTTATTATTATGTTAAGAAAATTGACAAGTTCTTTTTACTCCTATTCTTATTCTTTATTTACAATGTCTTCGGTAGAAACTAGGTTGTGTATTTTTCACCTCATATAATCACGAATCTCATTAGTGAATTTAATTATTTTAACGAATGCCATTCTATAAATTTTAAAATAGTGCTGAATATTAGAGAGAAAAAAAATATTGCGAAGCTCGTTTTTTCTTCAAATTATATTTTTTTAATTATTTTAAATAGGACGAGATATACTTTTTTCTACAATATTATTTCTTCTCTCATCTGAAAAAAGTCCTTGCAATCAGAGAGCTAATCGTAGTTTAAATAATATCTTTTCAACAATATAAAGAAATTTAAATAAAAATAAAAATATTGAAGTTTATCTATTCAAATTGACTTTGTTAATTCAGCTTTATTTATAACAATACCATGGCTATTTATATCTGGCACACGGTAAAATATCGTTATTCTTCTTATAAAGCTAATCATTAATACAACGTATAAGAAGAAAGCTTTTCTTTAGGTTATATTCAGGTGATAATATATACATTAAATGAATGATAGTAGGTGATATATTCAGCTCTCTATATTGTATTTTGTTATTTATTTTTTGTCATTATTAAATGACTCATACAAATCGAATATCGCTTTCTTTTTTCTCCATTGTTGTTAGTATGATTGCGCACAAGCAATTCTCTTTTCGTATTCGTCCATTCCGTTATATTGCCTTTTTTTCTTTCTCTTCTTTCATTTTTTTTTTCTTTCTATTGATGTTAAACACATTTTTCTGCTTTTACCGTCACATCATCTAACCTGCAAAACAGTATGTTTGCCAAGAAAAAATATCTCGCCATCCATGCGCACACGCCTTTCAGTATTATGAGACGAATGACTAGAAGAAGAAAACAAAAATGAATAGGAGAATAAGAAAACATATTGCTATTTTTTCCAAAAGACATGCTATATGTTCATCTGTCTTAATTTTATATTGATATGCAAAGTTTATTTCATATCTATTAGATTATCTCATATCATATTTTCTTTTTTCTTTTTCGTATCATCAATCATGTCATGATGAACTCCCATGTGACTTACTAACCCTATGAAACTCTAGTAAGACTAAAAAATTACTTATTGATCTAGTTCTGATTCTTATTAGTAGTATTTTTGATCTTCTAAAAAAACAGCGTTAACTGATTAGTTTCGCATAAAAGATAATAGAGAGCGAAAAGATACCAAGTACACATGAGGATAAGAAAGAACTCTTTGATCCAGAAAACATATCCTGGGGCAAATCATGACACGCAAAAAATAAAGAGAATAGTATTGACTATTAAACAATTCTGTAACTTTTTAGATTTTTGTATACCTTAGATAGACATAGTCATGTACCTATCTAATAGCGACATGAGAGACAATGCCAATGATGATCATAATTTACAAACACCACAAACAAACACATTACCTATCACCTCTAATGTACGTATGGATCGTTTATTATACTTGCTTTAACTATGTACATATTGTCTCATACAATCATACGTGTCAAGTCGCACTTGAATTAAGCGTACACTATGTTTTGCTTTCTTTTAGCTACCACAAGCAGCGTCTCCACCATGTCCCGCATTACTTGTAATAGATGACAATTCGAATTCTGAGGACTCAACTATAAATAATACCAATGACATTCCAAATAAACCATTGATTTCGTCTAATGCTCAAATGTCACATGTTCAAATATCAACAAATTTATCGCCGTCCACAGTTGGTAAGTGTTTTTTCTAAATTTCTCTTTGGTTTTTGTTACATAGTTCGTATTTTACAATAAATTAGATATTGTAAATAATACAGCTGAACAACAACGTCGTCGAAATTCATCCATAGCAAAATTACTCGGTGGCCATCCATTACATAATCAACAATACGAAGGTAGACATCTAATTTGTATTTTAAATTGATTAATAGATTTATTTCTTTTAGAAATAAATCAACAAATACTTGATTCTCAATCAGCTCAAAATGTAACTAATTCTAGTGATCACGGAACTGATAGTGGTATTCAACGAACACGTAGTTCAATAACACGAACTTTACTTATGAACACAGGTAAATGAAAAACAAAACTAATAAAGCCTAAAATTGGAAATTCTTTATTACGAATCTTTAGAACGAACTAATAACATGACAGAAATTCCCACAAAAACACAAGTAGCATCAACACCACCATTTTCAAAAGACTTCGAGTATTTAATACGTCGAGAACCTGAAAAATCCGATATCGAACATGCACCATTCATACTTCAACAAAAAGGTAAAACCTATTTTAATCATTTTATTCTGCATGAAAAAAAAGAATTTTGTTTTTAGATTCAGCATCAAAAGTTTGTCAGAATATGAATTCTTCTAATAAAACAAATGTTCAATTATCCATGCAACCAAAATTAAAACGAAAGAGGTAATAAAAAATATTTTTACAAATAAAATTTTATTGAAAATAAAAATTTTCAAGATCTTTTTCAAAACCATCATTAATATCACCAAATAAATCAACAACAAATGTTCCACCATTTTCTCTGCATGATCCATTTGAACTTGAATCATCAGCAATAAATGCAGTTCCATCGGTACATCATCAACAAAATGAATTTCTTCATTTTAATTCATCAAAACGTCCTCGTCATTCAAATCAACAACATCAACATCAACAGCAACAACATAGTTTATTAATCAATAACTCAACAACAAATCAACCTTCATATCCTTATGATAAAATGAATATGAACTCTTCAGTTTATAGTCAATTTTCTATACATCATGATCGAATTCCTTCAAATACTTGTCCGCTTTATTCACATACAGCTAAATTATTAATGCCATCACCCATCGAACCATTAACATCATCTGGAACTGAGCCACATCATAATCATAACAATAATAATAAGAGCGCCACTATGACATCAATACGTAAAGCAAAAGTAAATATGATAAAAAACTTCAAAACTGAAAAATACTGATGAATCTACTTAAAACAGCGCAAGTAGGACATCATTAATTGACAATAGAAATATGGAGCGGCATTTAACAGTATTAAATAAACGTGCCTTACTTTTTTTTGTTAAATGATACGATTTGAAGGACGATTTGTTTTTTTTGTCTATTCGAATACCATATTTTATTTAGTCTATTCATTATATCCATCCCATATAAAAAACAAAAAGATCAGATAAAATAATCCGATTATAATCAAAAATAATTGAAGAACATAAAGTTTTACCGAGTATTCTGACTAATTTCGCTTATAATTAATTCAATGTTAATAATATTTCATGGGAATAAAAGAACAAAATACTTATTAAAGATTTTACTAATTATCATCAAGCAAAAATCGATTAAAAGCAATGTTTTTAGTCCAATCGTTTTATCAATTATAATCGAAATTGATCAGAATAATCAATTAAATTCGAATGTTTTTCAATTATATTTTTTATTATAATCGGTTCTTAATTGGTTTTGGTCTGATTTTTTTATCTAATATTATTTTTACATGAGATATCTGAAGATTAGAAGAATCAACATCCTTGAATTATATCTTTGTCAATTGGGAAATATTTCCCAGCTGTTACTACATCGATCGATACATGTTCGACACCGTCAAAAAAAAAAGATCCTGTCTTCCAATTGATATAAGTAACCTTTGCTCGTGGTTTTTGAAGACTTTTCCATATACCTCGAGAAGATATAGACAATTCTTTTCTTCTATCAACATATTATTGAAGCCATTTGATATATAAATAACAAATCACATTCGATTGTCATGTTTATTAATCACCAGTATTCATAAACATCTTTTACAATTCTAATCTACATAAAACTGACAAGTCAGTACCCATGATATTAATTAAAAGAAACTACTAAGAACCTAAACTACGTATAATAAGTTAATTCAACAGTCAAAGTACATTAAGTATTCAGAAAATTAACTTACACTTCAGACAGTCTATTTATCATTTTGACAGTTTTGTTCCGGTTAACTAAACTACAGTAGAATCATTCATCAATATATCTTAATCAATCTCCACACATATTATTTGTCATAGAAACTTAATTTTCTTACAAACAAAAACAAATATGTGCATATTAATTAATGAGAATATTCTGTATAAAACATAATTAATTTATCTGTTATGTGAATGTAAGGAGAGATATTGCTTTCGCATAAAACGAAATTCTGAACTGATCTTTCCATTTAATGTTCTAAAGTATTCTTTTGAAAATGAAATTTTTATAAAGAAAAATTATTAAAATGTTTTATCTTTTTTTTTTCAGTCGATACTTGTTCAACCCGAACGATGTGACTTTTCAAGGCAACGATCGTATTCTCATTCATCTAATCAGTCTGATGCATTTTTAGCATCATCATCTGAACCAAGTGTACCATTAAAAAAACGTTTACTTCATGCATATAACAACGAGCAGCGTCCTACATAATCACTGTGATCTCTTTTGTGTTTGTTTAGTTTATTGGTTTTTCCTTTTATTTTGTTCTTGTTAAAACTAAACAAAATACAAATCTCATTCTAATAACAAAAACAAGAAAAGTAGATTGATTTATACTTTTGTTTGTTTTTCTTTTTTGTGTGTGTATTTGTATATATTCGTTTAATTTTGTAAGTCTACACTTGGACGAAAGGAAAAGAAAAAGTTCTCAATAAACGTTTTTTTTTTAAATAAAACAAAAATATTATTATTTTTTTCTCAGCATTATAAAATGAAATAAAATAAACAAATTGAATGAAAATCTAATTGAGAACCATTTGCTTTTGTTTTGTTCTTTTATTTTCATACATTTTAATTTAAACAAAGGACTTGTGTGGTATATATAATTTCCTATTTATTGCTTGGTAATAACATTTATCATCATGATTTCTCGTATCTGAAGATTGAGTGAGTCTAAATATTCAAGTGTACTGCACGACACTGTATTATGCTATGCAACATTTATTTAAATTGTGTGGAATTTTCTATTTCATTGATAAAATAAAACATTCTCATAAGAATATGACAGTAAAGTTTAAAATTTATTTTATTGAAGAATTGTGGCAATCAAAGGTGTCGTATTAGTAATAGAATTAATAAAATGCTATTACTTATGCATTAGTATTATTAACACTTATGCTTTGCCATTAGAATTTATTAATATTAATATGTTACTTGCGACTAGATCTTCGAGGATTTAAGCTCAAAACTTCAGAATAATAGGACATTTTTTTTTGTCGAAATCGTTTTCTCAAAACAGAACCAATGTTTTTTTCTCCTAGGAAAGGTTATTCTCATAACAGAACAAAGATTTCTTGTACAGAAAATGCCATTCCAATAATAGAATGAAAACTAATTGTACCAGAAAAGACTATTCCAATTATAGAACAAGAGAATTCAATTATTGGGAAATTTTGAACTTGAAATTCCACAGACCTAGTCGTAGGTCATCTCTTAGCATTGGCTATTTCTAATGGCAAATAATACCAAAATATTAAGATTAATTTTACTATCCACACATGAGCATTAGAATTAATATTAATTAATACTAATACTAAATCTAATACGATACTCTTAGTGGAAATTCAATCATTCATCATAAACAAATAAAAATTGATTGTATTACAAAGAGTTGAATGTGATTTATTAGCTAATGTCGTTTTAGAAAATATTTAGATATGAAACTCTCATGATGAATGATATTGATACAAAATTACTTGTGACCGTTGCAACAATGATTGTTTAATACTGATTGTCAATGTTTGAGGCTTTTGAACAGAAATTCAATTTCCTAACCAATGTTGAAGTGTAAAAAATATCGAAACATATATATTCTCATGAAAGTTCTAGCATTTGAATTTGAAATTAGTGGCGAGTAATATAAAAGCAAGAACGTTCAATAACTGAAACGAAGATGGGGGTGTTAGGTGTAATTATGAAATGTGAGTAATGGGGTGTTGGATATCTCTTAATCAAAATTCATACTCTCACTTTCATCCTTCGAAAAAGCTGTTGGTTTTTAAAGATTTTCCACGTTCTCCTGTCTCGAAAGTACTTGAAGAGAAAAATGAGGACATATTTGCAATTAGCACGGAAAACTGCGTCGAATAATGTGAGATTTGTTAATTATTAAAATAAAAATGTTTTCGACAAAAGTTTAGGATAAGGTCTCCGCGATGCACTTTACATTGAAAATACTCTTCTACGAATTTCACTTTTTTTCCCATCAGATTTTTGTTGAGTAATGTAAATTAACGTTTCGATGGGAAAAAATGTGTTTTTGATGGAAAAAATAAGTTATCTCCACGTGCTCTATTGAAATCATCCATTGTGTAATGCAACAAATGAAATAAATATTATTGAATTTTTTATCTTTAACGAAACAATAATTTATAGCATTTCAACATTTCAGCAAAATGATAATTTGATCTTTCAATTCTTTTACAACTCGACATATTTATTATTCGACGTTTTTATCTATTTACATTTTATTTTTCGAAATTTTTCTTTTCGATCCTAGTAGACTTAATCAGAGGTTCGAAAGACAGCTAAAAATTCTCATCTTTTGTATCGTTGTCAACAATCAGACCAAGTAAATTAAATGGGTATAAACAAGCTCAAATAGATAGCAAAAGACAAACGTGTGCAAAAAAAAACGAGAAAAATCACTCGTATTTTTGCTGCGTATTTTAAAAAGATCTGTTGTTCATTCATTATGAATTAGAATCCATCAGGTTGGTTCCGAAACTTTTGAACCCGAGAGGTTCTAGTCATCTGACAAGGAAAGATCTCTAAGTGACAAGTAGGTTTCGAATTGGAACTATGTTCAATCGACAGGATCTAGTGAGGCCTTTGCTATTCAGAGAATAAGTTTTTAATGGGTTTCTCCTGTAGGACCCTAGTTATCAAGCGAAATCATACTTTTCAATTTTGATCTGAAACTTAGCCCATATAAACATATCAACTAGACTAGCTTATAGAAAACATTCTGAAATTTTTCTTACGGGCTAGTCTAATCGTTGTCTATGTATGGGCAACGTCTCACGTCAAAATTGAAAAGTATGATTTCGTTTGATAACTAGGACCTTACAGGAGAAATCCACTAAAAATTGAATATCTGAATAGCAAAGGCCTGGCTGATCGAATCAATCTAGGGTATTTACTTACTCATTAGATCCTATCGATTGAATATAGTTCCAGCTTAAATGCGAATTATCACTTGGTAACTGTGCCTCTTAAGAAATCTGTTGGGTAGACTAATCATCGAATAAAAGAAACCTGAAACAAATATCTTATATCTTCGGACGACTATTCGATTTCGATTTGAAAAATTCAATGAGAGTATTAAAGTATAATTCAGTCGGGTCCGAGTTCAAAAATTCTGGACCTGACGTGCTCTATTATGCATTCAATCGAGTGCGTTCTGTTGTTATCATTACCAATCCCCAGCGGTAAACTAATATGTAACCTACATTTTGAGTAAAGTCATCACTGATCTATCCCAGCTGCTCTAAAATCATTATATGGAGTTCACCTCCTCATTATCAAATAGTTCAACTATATAAAACAAAATATTTTCTCAATCATTATTCACTCACTTTCTTGACTATATAATGTTACAATAGACACTCATCAACTTTGAAAGTTTGTCTTTCTTTCCTGTTTTATTACTCGTTTACAAATAAATAAAACTCATAAATATTTTTAGTAAAACATTTTTTCTTTCTATCATGAGCAATTTATTATATTAAAACCAAAAATAAATCATTAGAAAGCATGCAATCACAAACATACATAAACATGCAATAAAAAACAGATGTCGTTGGGCCAATAAATTAAAAAAAAACAACAAAATGAATGGAAAATAGATGAATCAACAAGACAAAACAAATAACTAAACAATAAAGAAGATAACTTCTGTATTTAACAGAGATTCCATAAACACAGTGACCATAAAATTTTTTCGTCTTCTTTTCTATATTATCAAAAAAACGAAAACTATTTTTCTTTTGATTTTTATGAAAACAACAATCATAACAATGTTAAAATAAATATGACGTCAACTTTTAAAAACAAAAGGAAAACAAAAAATTAAACAAGGAAAAAAAAATAGTCAAGTGACATTCAATTTTGCTTTTAAAATGGTTATAGAATTGCACATGAAAACAAAAAAAAAAAGAAGACAATAAATAGTAACAATTAATAAGGAAGAATTTTTTGATTTTTCAATAAAACTATTCTAAATTCTCATAAATATTTTCGTGATACGCGATCTTGACGGTTTCTAGAAAATAAAATTGTTTTAAAAAGTTTAGATTAGTATAAACATTAAAGTTGAATTATAGCAGCTTTCTAAGATTACGTAATCTCAATGAAGATCATCTGTTGACAGACATTATTGTCAATGCTTAGATTCAATGAGTTATTGGACGACCAGGCAGGTTTCTAAACTTCGGGATTTTTTTTATCACTTGACTTTATGTATATTCTGCTGAATATTGATTACTGAGTAATGAAATATAAATGTTAGAATCAATGATTCATTTTTTGAATTATTAATTCCATTGATATTTGTTAGGTTTATAAATAGAAAAGTTTCAAGAGACAAGTTATGTTCTTTTAAAAACCATAGAATATACCCAAGTCAAACTATATGGATGTCTTTCATGCTAAAAAAATTCGATAAAATGGTAAAAGAAAAAATTCGTTCACCAGATTCTTGCTTTTAATTACTACACACTGTTTGGAAAGGGTATTTATTTTTTGTTTCCAGAAATATTGTTCTGCTGATTTTTGATAGGTCTATTTAAAAAAAAACATACGTTTTTTACGGGTATCTTTGATATTTTGACTTTTTTATTCGAAAAATAAAAAAAATACCCAATCCAAACAGTGACTTATACTTGCAAAAAAAATATTTCCAGTTCGATTGAACATAGCATCTCGGAGAAACGGGGATCATTTTTCCCATTGTGATCCTAGTATCTCATAGAAGACAGAATTCGAAAATTTTGATTCCATGACAAATTTTGCTCTACTCGTCAATATGTAACTGCTCTGGAAATTTTAAAATTTTTCCGAGAAGCTGCGCTCCGTAACTCCAGAAAGGAATTGGAAAACTGCTCAAAAACTCAAAATGCCATTTTATGAACGATATCAAATTCAACTTTAATATAAACACTAAGAACATGAGATAGCAAAGGTTTTAATATTTACTTGAGTGCAAAAAAACCAATTAGAACAACAATTTGTATTGTAATAGCACCTATAAATGTAAATGTACCCACACAAGAACTATCTTTTCCACCAGTTACTGTTGGACATTTAACTTGATTTGACTTGAAAACAAAGAAAAAAGGAAGACATTATTTATCTCAAAAGGTAATCAATTGAAATTTTTTCTTACTGATTTTTGTAATAATGTATTTGTTTCCGATTTAATCATTCTGACTATTTCTCGAATTTCATTGACTACCGTTCCATCTATATTTGAAGTAACTACTTGTTGTCCTGTACCCATAGGTCTTTGATTATTAATACTTGTTTGAATATAATTGACTTTTTGTTGTAAATCCGTTAAAACTTGTCTATTATATGATCAAATATTCAAAAGAAAAAGAAGAAAAAAAACTTTTTTCTAAACATACGCATAGCTTTGAATAGTTCTTGTCATCTCAGTATTTGAATTTATCACTCGATTTACATCTTGAACTCGAGCTACATCAGCAGGTACACTGGAACCACCCTATATTAAAAAACACATAAGTTTGATAGTTTAAGATGTGGTTTCTTGTTTCTTTTATTTGTACCTGTCCAACAATTTGTTGTTGTGTGTCAGTAGTTGTAGATAATCGTTCAACACGTCCCAATAGTTCAATCATTTTTTTATCAATATTTGTTAAGGATAAACGAATTTGATCTTGTCCTTCTAAGATAGTACGAAATTCACGATCATATTCACTTTCATACTAAAAATAAAACAAAAAACGAATTTTAAATAATTAAATAAATTGTTGTAATACATACTAATGCTTTTTCATTATATGGTGTTGTTAAATCAGGATGTTCTTTTTTATAACTGAAATATTAAAAAAATATAATTGTTTTTTGTTTTTTGAAAATAATAAAAACTAAAAACGAACTCGTCTTGTTGTTTTTTAAGTTCTTGTTCATATTTTTCGTATTCTTGTTTATATTTTCTTGCTTGTTCGTCTGTTGCTGCTTGATTTTGTGCCGATGCTTGTTTATCAGTATAAGTATTTGTTATAAATTCTAATACATCATGATCATCAGCAAGACCACCTGTTGCAGCTGTTACACCAAGATAACCAGTTTTTGGTAATTGTACTCCATCAATACGTGTACAAAATTCAAATGCATTATCATCTTGTGTTATACCATTATTAAGATAAATCTTAAATTAAAAAACCAATATTCATATATACATAGTTAATAATTTTTATTCTATGACATACAGTTAATCCTTGGTTGATATATTCAATTTTAAGCCGAATTGGAAATGGTTTATTACGAAAATCTCGAATGCAACTTCCTTGAATTTGTCCACTACCATCAAGTTGATGATCATACGTTTTGGTGCCATCGTTAGCCATAACAGCTATTATTGGATTATTTTGCTAAGAAAAAAAAAAGAAAAGTTATTAATTTTTATATATGTATAAAAAAATTTCGTTTTTTTTTTTTTTTTTTTGTCTCGGAGTCATGAATCAGCCAAGTGATCACAGTCATCATGCTGGGATTAACACTCCTATAATTTATTATTGCCATCATTGATTAAGAGACACATATCATTGTCTGTTTTCAGACTAAGGACTCTGCCCAATGATGGCATTTAGATTCGAACATACGAACAAAGACTTTAAACAAAATAACTAAATTAGTTTTATAAAATATGAATAAAGCGAATAAATGATATTTTGAACACTATTTAAATTAAATTTTAAAATGGAACAGATTTTACTGAATAAACAACATAAATAGATAAAGCACAATAATATATAACTTACACGATGAAGAGTCTATGAATTAGGAAAATTTAGGCATTTTTTGTTTATAGTGTTTATTAAAAATAAAAAGAAGAAAAATATGTTTCTTAATGTAACTTACCAATGCGTCATTGTCGAATGAATCGAGAAATACACCTAAGCCTTTCCAATAATCATTTGAACCAAATACAGGACCTTCAACGCCTGCTTGTTCTGTAAACCAGATAGCCTAAAAAGGAAAACCAATGAATAAATAGAAAATTCTCTAAATCCTCTGATTCTAAGCAAATAAAGAAAAAAAAAAGGTCAGTTTTAAATAGGTATGTAAATAGAGGATTAACGAAGAATAACCTATTTAACTATGAGTAAATCAAAAGAAAAGAACACTATCGAGGATTTTTTAGTTGAGTGTCTTAAAAATCAAATTTTTATCCGAATCTTTAAATATCGAAATAAAGATTCGACTCTCTATCTTGATTAGAAAAAAACGAATGAAAACACTGCTTTTATAATAATGAAAAATCAAAACATCTGCTAATTAGTACTTCTTGATTGATAAAGTCCTACAATTTCAGTATTATATACAATTAAATATGCTCTTGCTGCATAAGATCATGAATAAATTGAAAGAACACTGGCATGAATGAAGTAAACATCATAATGAATTCTTTTAAAACTATGATTTTCTTTTAGTTAAATAAAAATAGATTATTTGATAGGGTGCAAAGGATACCAAACATTTTTCGCTGTTTTATACATGACTGAATACAGTTCGATAAACTAAATAAGAAAATTTATTTTATTATTGTTTTTCAAAGCCTTTTGATAAACGAAATTGAGTTTTTTTCCAACAGTTTTTAATAGTCCATTTTTCGAAAAGTACGTTTTTCGTAGCACAACTGACCGACTTTTTCGATATCGAAAAAAAACTCTGTTTCATGCTTATTTTAAAACTGGTCCGTGGAAATTAGTCTCATAAACTCAGTTTTTCATAGCGAATCTATAAAAGTTAGTTGTATAATAAATACGAAATGGAAAATTTGTTGAAATCGAAAAAAATAGATCAGTTTTGTAGTATGAAAAACGTACTTTTCAAAAAAATGGACCACTCAAGACTATTGAAAAAATTCGACTTCTTTTATCAAAAGGCTTTGAAAAAACACACCTACTTACTCAATCCATAGAGCTCTATTCAACCATGTAAAAAATTTATTTTGTGTACTTTCTCAATGAACGAAATTCCGGTAACGCTCGAATTTTTCATTTAAAATTTAAAAAAACTCGATGTTTTACCATTCCATCAGCACCAAGACGACCTCGACCAGTTACACGTAATTTAACTTCAAGAAGCCAATTATCTGCAGTCATTGTATTCTTACTCCAAATCCAGCCTATATATAAAATTAATAATTATATAAACATGAAAATTAAATATCGCTACCTTTTTGACTTCGAATTGATGGTGTCACACGTACTTGCTCATCACTAGCAATAGCACCTGAATTCATAAAAAGAAAACAAATAAATTCAAGATTTAGTTGTTTGATTAAAATAAAACTTACTTCCACCAAATGCCCAAAATGGAACAGTTCCATCTTTAAAAGCAATATGAGGTCCTTTAAATGATAATTTATATTCAAATCTTTTAACTAGTTGGGGATGTAGTATAGATGGATCAGTATAAGCATATATAACAATAATAGAAGAATATATCGTTAGAATAAATTGATAAAATTTTGTCATAATATTTCTAATCTCACAGTATAATGGTGGGTAAATATCTGATTAAAATCAGATTTTCAAATTTGTAAAAGCGAAAATGAACTAATCACCAATCAAGTTTTCAGGCCAGGTGTTGAATACGTATTTGATTCAATCTTCAAATTGACGTAATCAGTTTGTTTTTTTTCTACAGAACAAAAATAATAATTAACAAAGAAAATGTTTTTTGATTAAAAATAACAAAAACAATTGATTTTTTAAATAAAAGTTATAAAAGAAGATGTCGTTTCGATTAAAGATTAATATTACCTCTTTTTTTTATCGTCGATTGGCATATTTTCTTAACCAATAGAAGGTATGTAGACTCTGTACATGTGAATTGAATTCAATTAGAAGTGCTAGTACACGATGATATTTCTTCGATTTTTTTGTGAATGACGATGTATATCGGAATCAAAGGAGCTTTTACAATTTAGGACCCCAAATAATCAACTTTCTCACCCTCACCCACACTTTTGTGCTTGTGTTGTGACCAATCAGATGTCTGGGGTTCTAAAGTGTAAAAGAACCGTAAAAAGTCCGAAAAACATAATTTTTCCTGTGTTGCATATAGAATATAAACGGTTCACTTACAATCGACATTAAAAAAAACGAAGGTTTTCGAAATCAAGAGCATTTCTTCAATATGATAATCGTTCATTCTCTCCGTTGTTTTTCTATAGTTTCTTAGTAATTTCATGATTACTTTAGTTTCGCTATGTTTTTTTTGTTTCAATGGTAAATAAGCCTTTGAAAAAAAATGACTTATCGTGTGGACACTTCTAATGTTGAACAGATTTCTTTGTTGACATTTCATTGAGAGATGATATTAAATTTTTTCATGTAAAGGATAAAACACATTTACAGCAAAATAGTCGATTCATAGCTCTAATGAGAAAATGATATGGTAGCTTTAAAACTGTTTATAATACGTACTTTATAAGAAATATTTTCTTGTTAAATTATTTCTTCAAAATGTTTATTTCTTTTTGATTTTATATTCAGATGTTTTCCATACCAAGAAATTCTCCTATTAAGGCTATATTTTTCTCATCTATTTCTCGTCGATTATGTCGCGGATTAAGTTCTGAAGCGAAATCTGCTGGCAAAGAACAACAAGAAATTGAGGAGAAAAAAATTAAACAACAAAAATATCAAGAATTAGAAAAACTTGAATTTCGCCCATTATATCTAGATGCACAGGCAACAACACCGATGGTAAATTATTCTTTTTCGAAGTCTATTTCAATAGACTTTCTTTATTTTTTTAATACATATAGGATCCACGTGTACTTGATCAAATGTTACCTTATATGACACATTTATATGGTAATCCACATTCAAGAACACATGCATTTGGATGGGAAAGTGAAAAGGCTATTGAAACTGCACGAGAAGTAACCATATCTATGAATTATATAATGAACTATTTTTTTTTCTTAATATAATATTATAGAAAGTTGCTAAATTAATAAATGCTGATCCAAAAGAAATTGTCTTTACAAGCGGAGCAACAGAATCGAATAATATTGCTGTTAAAGGTGTTGCTCGTTTTTATAAAGAAAAAAAGAAACATGTTGTTACAACGCAAACAGTAAATTTCTTTTTTTTCCCTTCTATTCATTGTTAAATTTCATTTTATTTTATTATTTAGGAACATAAGTGTGTACTTGATTCAATGAGAGTATTAGAAAGTGAAGGTTTTAAAGTAACCTATCTTCCGGTGAAAAAGAATGGTCTTATTGATTTAAAAGTAAAATTACACAAAAAAGAATATTTTTTTTTGTATTCTATAAAAATCTTTAGGAACTTGAATCAGTTTTAACACCAGATACAAGTTTATGTTCAGTTATGATGGTAAATAATGAAATTGGTGTTCGTCAATCAGTAAAAGAGATTGGTATTGTAATATTTGTTTGGTTAAATCTTCTATAGTTTTAATTTTTTTTTGTAGGCAAATTATGTCGATCAAAAAAAGTTTTCTTTCATACAGATGCAGCACAATCAGTTGGAAAAATACCGATTGATGTCAATGAAATGAATCTTGATCTTTTATCAATAAGTGGTCATAAAATTTATGGACCAAAAGGTGTTGGTGCACTTTATATTCGTCGACGACCTCGTGTACGTCTTGATCCGATTCAAACTGGTGGTGGACAAGAACGAAATATTCGTAGTGGTACTGTTCCTACTCCTCTTGTTGTTGGTCTTGGTGCTGCTTGCCAAGTAGCACAACAAGAAATTGCTGTATGTTAAAAATACATTTATTTTTCTTTTTGTGAAACTCATATATGTGTCAGCGTCCAATCTCGGATTGACGTAATTCTATTCAGTAAAATATCAATTACTCTTTAGATAGACGTTGGATTCAAATTATTTTTTTTGAACTATGTTCACACAATGCCTGTGTATTTGGAACAATTGTGATTTGGTAGATTTTAGTAAAATTTTAAGAGTTATGAATAAATTTCTAGAAAACAACTTTGATGAAAAATTTTTATTAAATTTTTGAATCTAAATTTATCTTCTCCCTAAATGCTTGTAATACTTAAAACGGCATTGTGCGAACATAATTTCAAAAAATAGTTCCAATCCAACGTCTATCTCAAGAGTAATTGATTTTTTAGTGAACAGAATTGTGTCAATCCGAGATTGGACGCGTTCAATCTCGGATTCGACATTCGCCTAGGCCAATCTGAGATTGGACATAATCTCAGTTTGGACGCTGACATATGTTTTTGGAGAAATTAGTAAGCGTAAGTTTTCACTCAAAATTTTGCGGCTCCATATTACACATCTTAACAACTGGGATTAATAATCATTAAGTTTTGTCCCCTTAAGAAAGATAATGCTTGTGAAAAACATGAAAATAGTGATAAATACATGGGAATATAGCTCGAAGTGTGGCATAATTTTTTATTTGGCATTTCGTTTTTCGAAATAAATTTCTTCTTGAAAAAGATGGTGTTTGTTCAAATGAAGTGGAAAATTACTTTCGTTTTTTCTTTGTTTATAGTTTCTTTTTTTTTTGGTTGCGCATTCCATAGTTTTCGAAGGAGCTTCATTGTAGGAAATTGCTTTTGTTTGAAAGACTATATCAAGATGCAGAGCGTGACAGAATCTGATTTTTGAATCAAGCTTCGCTATCACTATATAAAAGAGTACTTTTATAATTTAGAACCCTATTTTTTGAGAGCTTTTTCAAAAGATTGAATTTTCCTTCTCTTGAAAAGTAAGAATAAAAAAGGGACTTTGTAATATCCTGCATTCAAAAAAAAACAATTTGAGTACATAGAATGAAGACCCACAAAGAATTGTGAGTTCCCATATGAATTATTTTTGACTGTTGTTAGTTAAAACATTTCCCGACAACATCATAGCATAGGAATGAAAATTTCATGAGATTTGAATATACCTGGTCCAAGATGCATTTTTGAGGATGCTTTAATCGAAGTTCCGCGGGTCTTCGAGACTTTAGCAACCGGAGTTGATGGTCATGGAATAAATTTCCGTAGCAATCGCACATGTAAATCAATCGTTTTATGCTGTTGTCCCTTGTGGTTACACAGGCAAAACAAGAGATTTGCATAGAGAACAACATTGCTTGAAATTTTAAGATCAAAGACAAAAAGAAAGCAAAGTAAACAGTGTACTATTAAAATACTAAAATACTCTCTACTAATTTAACGTACAAAAACGTATGTGACTTTCGCATTTTAGTCCTATAGGAGCTGCGCTAACAAGCTTTCTAATTAAAATAAACCATTCTAGAATGATGAAAAACGAGTCGCACAATTATCAAAAAGATTAATTGATGGAATTACTAAACAATGTACAAATGTTATTCTTAATGGTGATCCAGAATCACGTTATCCTGGTTGTGTTAATTTATCATTTGCTTATATTGAAGGAGAATCATTATTAATGGCACTTAAAGATATTGCTTTGTCATCTGGAAGGTAGAAAAAAAATGTCGCTTTAGATAGAAAAGATTATTTGATTTATTAGTGCATGCACATCTGCATCACTTGAACCATCTTATGTACTTCGTGCAATTGGTGCTGATGAAGATTTAGCACATTCCTCAATTCGGTAAGGTATTTGTTTTTATTGTTTTCGAAATATAGGGTGCTCTAAAAAATCTGAACGAATAAAAAAAATCGCGAATAGTTTCTCAGCAATTCAAACAATTTAACTACGTTTTTTACTGTTTCAGTGACTTATTCATTAAAGTTTTATTCAGTAAACTTCAAATAGAATGTCTATGTCTACAACAGAAGTCAGACTTAACTTAATTTGACTAATGGCTAAATTGAACCAGCTACTGTTGTAAAACAAATGCTGCTAGTCGAATTCGGCAAAAACACGCGACTGAATTACATATCAGCTACTTTGTAAAACTGGTACTGTCGAAAATAGTTCACATTTCTGAAGACCTACGAGAATTCTTGAAGAAAAAGTCAATGAAGTTAAGAATGTTTGTGAAAATGAGCTAGGATCAAGTATTTAGTCTATTGCAGAAGCCTGCTTATTACCACAGACAACAGCAAACCGGATTAGGACGGAACATCTCTTATTAAAGCCATACACGATATAACTTGCTCAGCAGTTCTACAAAGAAGAGTTATCTAGATATAGCACTTAATCCTAGCTCATTTCTACACTTTATTGACTTTTCTCCAGTAATTACCAGAGACTTAAATGCACTGGGCTCGATCCAGCGCGTGGATGGAAGATTTTTTTTAAATATAAAACCATGGACCGACAGTCTTCGGTCTAGACCAACCAATTCAGATTTCTGATAACAGCTCTCTAGTCTTTGAGAACGTCATTGATTGTCGACAGTATTGGTTTCACAACATTGCTGGAATGTGTCGTTAATGCAATATTTAGTTGACTTTTTTCAAATTCAATTTGTGGTTATTTTTTTTTACAATATTGGCTTATTTGAATTTAATCATGAGTAAAATTATTTGAATTTTGACTTCTTTGGGTGCAGACATTTGATATGAAATATATTGGATATAACTTGAATGAATATGTGATCAAACTGTAAAGAAAGATATTTAAATTCTTTGAATTGTGCAGGAGTTATTTACGTTTCTCTTTTTCATTCGGATTTTCGAAACATCCTGTATAATTTATTATATTCTTTGAAAGATTTGGTATTGGTCGTTTCACAACGGAAGCCGAAATTGATTATACAATTGGAAAGACTGTTGAACATGTTAAACGACTTCGTGAAATGAGGTTAGATATATAATTATGAAATAATAATTTAGTTGCTTTTTTTTGTGTTTTGTTCTATTTAGCCCACTATGGGAAATGGTTCAAGAAGGAATAGATTTGAGAAGTATCAAATGGTCACAACATTGAGATTGATCGTTTTTTGTTTTGTAATATATTATAATCAAGCTTTTGTTTCATGTTTTATTTTCTAAATAAACTGATTCGAATTGTATTTGTGATTCTATTTTTTCTAATTTTAAATGTCTTATATAGAACTAACATGAGTGATCCAATATGTCAATTAATGGACGATATTGAAGGATTATGTAAACGTTGTTATCATCTTCAAAAATCGAATAATGAAATGTATGGTAAGAAATTTATTAATTTGATTGATAGAATTTTTCTTTTTGTTTTCATGATAAATTATTTTAGATTATATAAAAGAAGATAAACAATTACAAGAATATATTGATGAAAATGAGAAAATTATTGAAAAATATCATCGAAAAATAAATGAAATCTTTCAATTCATAAAAGATAATAATAATCAACAAGGTGAAATACATTGGTCACCTATTGCGATTGATTATAAAAAAATGGAAGAAGAAGAAAAAAGATTATGTGATGAAAAGAAAAAGAAATTAGTAGGAAATTCAACGGATCATGAACAAGTTATATCTGATGATAAAGGCGCATATTTGTAGCTTTTTTTTTATAAATAAAATATCGTTACATTTATCGTAGATGTTGAACATTTGTTTTTCATTACGAAGTACGAATTTGTTTGATACAGTTCTAACTTAAATATAACTTATCATTCATCGAAGAAAATTCAAAAAGTTTCAATCAAACAAAAATTGAATCTGTACACGACCAATTCTTTGACTAAAATAGAACATAATTTATGAAGCAGACCTCGTGGTAATACTATTTTCTTGATATTTTGCGCTCTGTCGCAATAGAATAATGTCTACACGATTATAGCGTGTTCTACATTATATTTAACCTATTTTTAAGGTTTTTATTAAAATCATTGTAGAATATTTTTCATTAAGAAAAAAAGATCTAATGTTCATATTATATTTGTTTCAAATATTAAGTTTTTTCGTGTTGTTTCATGATTGATTTATAAGTAGACTTCCAAGGAGTTGGTAGTTTTACGTTGGTAATTATTTTTGGTTTCAAATGAATCATAAAGAAATGTAGTTTTCGTCGACATCTTAACTCTTCATCATCTCGAAAAAAAAATTTAAAATCATTATGAAATTTTGTATAAATTTATCTGTATTGTTTAACACTTGACCCCCCGCCACTAATCAAGCAAAGCTGATGCTGAGTCGACCACAGAAATAGATTATATGAGTGCTCAATATGACGTCCCTATTGTTAAATTCAAGGGAAGTCATTTCACTGTATAGATACAAAATGAGTCACAAATGATCCATTGGTGGTGAATGACATAAAAATTTGACTTCTTGACTTATTTTTGTAACTGCATATTTTTATTTATTCGTATCAAGCTATAAGTCTTTTATTATTATGAGTTGTTTACAAGAAAAAAGATATTTTTCAAAAACATATATAATAAGTTTGTTTCATGTGAATCAAAATTTACATAATAAATAGCAAAAGTATCAATGTTTGTATGTCAGATATATCTGATAATTTTTACAATCATAATCTTTAAAACAATTATGTGTTGTATAAAAATATAAATGGACTTGGCATTTGGAACAATATACGTTTGTCTTCATTGAACAACCTTCATTTTTACATCGCAGACGTAAACTTTGTTGATATTGCAGCCAATGTTCTAAACCATCAAAACGCACTATACTTGAAATATTCGAGGCAGTTTCTCCTTTTTTTTTGTCTCATAAGATTATTATCATCATCATCTGATTCCGATGATGATTGTTTTGTAACTAATACCTTTAAGATATCTATGTTAAATAAGTATGAATGACACGAATGAATAAGTGTGTTCTTTATTGAAGAGATAAACTGTATTTATACAAGAAAGAAAGTGAGAAGAGAAGTCGAAAAGAGAAAGTAATTCTCTTTTGTTATTCAATGTTGCTGTGTCACAAAATTGCATGCTTTTTCAATTAAAACAGAGGAATAGGTCAAACAGATAAGTGTCCAAGAAACAGAACTGAAAAGAAAAGAAAAGAAAAACAAGTACAGATGAAACAGTTAGTGGACAATAAATGGTGAATTAAAACATAAAGAAGAAATATCAACAGAATGACAATCGAAAATATCATTACTTGTGTATGATTATTGGGAAAGGACTCTTCCTTAGTCATGTGTAATAATATGTCAATCTTATCAAGGTATATTAATGATTAGTCATAATAAATGTTTTTAGGATGAGCATGTTATTAGTAATGAGTTTATATAAAAAACACAGCATCTGCAAAAGAAGGCATTTTTCATGTCATTCAACACCAATGGGTCATATATGACCCAAATTGTTCCCAAGAATAGTCTTCCAACGCATTGATTCAATAGTTTGTGAAAAGATTCTGGATAGATAGTTTATGCCTAAGGTAACATAAAAAAATAAATAGCCAATGTGTTCTGATAAAAAGACAAAAAAAGAAAAGAAATTGGATTTTTCGATTTTTTTTGAAAAATCATGATTTTTCAACTCAAATATTCTACCAATAGACAATAAAAAAAGGTGTGATTCTTTAGCACTCTACAGCACACTAAGTGCTATACACAATGTTAAAGAACCATCTTGATTTGATGCTTTATTACTCCAAACAGATAGATTTTCTAAATGGGTCACACATGACCCATGAGGGGGTAAAGGGCTAACGAATATTATCTTTTTCTCTGTTAAAAATAATCATAGATTTAGCGAATCATTGAGTGCAACTTTGAATTATATTTCTAAATACTTCATTAAGATTTAAACTCTGTCTAATACAATTCTTAATTTATGATTTAAAGCATGTCGCTATTAATAAAGTCAATTGCCACAAACTAAAGAGAAAACATCCCCCAAGTGTCCAATCAATTTTTGATCGAGACTTTGTTCAAGTGGGAGTGTTGAAGTCTAAAATGATTCAGTTATCTAAGTTCTTATTCTTGAGATATCGAATTTTTACTGTATTTTTTAACAGAAAACTGTTGTCTCTCTCAAGTCACGATGAAAATCAAAATTTGAGTTACAACTTGAAACTTTGCATAAACGAAGCTTTCGATGACAGTAGTTCATTGTGAATGTTTCATTGACTTTTGGATCTCTTACTCTAAGATATGTATACTGAAAAACTTTCTGTTTAATACTGATATCTCAGAATATCAGATACTTAAATTAGTGAAATTTTCACAATGAATTAGTATCATCGAAAGTTTCACTTGTACAATGTTTCAAGTCGAAACTCGAAGTTCGATTGTCATAGTTACTTGAGGATGACCACAATTTTCTGTTCAAAAACACAGTAAAAACTATATATTTCAAGACTAAATATTCAGATAACTGGATTCTCTTACAACTTTACACTACTCACCATAAACTCTCACTTGAATATAGTCTCGATCAAAAAGCGATCGAACATTTGAAGACATTCCCTTGTACATTGTAATTATGAAATACTGCTTTAAAAGATTAACTTATATATGTAATGTAAATAGAGGTCTATGTAAGGAGGAAAAAGCGAGAATTCCACTACTTTCAAGTAAGAGTGGAATCTGGTGCTTCGAATTACTCAAGTCTGACTTTTTACATTTTGAATATATAATTTTGAAAGTTGTACTCAATATTTTACTAAAAATATATTAAGTTTTCGAAATAAAATAGATAATATTTGTTAAACAAAAACCAATTTAAAAAAAAGTTTGATTCAAATCGATGCAAACACTAAAAGATATCGCCAAAAAGGAAAAGAATGAGTGATATATTATATCCCTTACTGTTGTTAATATAATTTCTAACACCTCGTATTGGGGAATAAGTGTACTGTGCATAACTGCTAGAGCAGCAAGTGTCATCAATTTATTACTGCTCTATCCACTTCTATTCAGAGTTTGTTCTGTACAGAAATAATAAAATTGGTTTTACAATATCTTGATTTTTCCCCTATGAAATTGTTCTGCTTTTTTTCTGATTTCAACACATAGATCTCTGCAATCCCTAATAACGTAACAAGAATAAACAGCTATTAAACCTTGATTAATACTATCACAGTTTTGAATAATCACTGTACTATTAACGTGATGTATTAAACAAGAATTTTTGTGCTTCCGTTGCATCTGATAGAAATTACCATTAAAATGCATTTCCTTTTTTTTTTCAGAAATGAATAGTTGAAGATTAAATCTATTTATTATGAAATTCGTTGAATGGATGAACATAGATAATTGATTGATGATGTTATTATTATCTACAAAATTCTTTTACATCAATCATTGTTGGTTAATATTTTCATAACATGACATGCTGATTAATCATTCAAGTTTCATTCTGTCTTGTTCTAATATAAATAATGTCTATACATCGAATGAAACTTCAATATAAATCTAAAGTAAATTATTATAATATTTTTTGCGAGCTTCATATTTTGTGCTTAATAATCTTTTTCATTTATCTTTTGATAACATGGTACAGTGACATCACAAATCAAAATCTTTCTCCTTGAGGGAATAAATGATATTGTATAGGCTTATAATCAAAAATTTTCATTTTTCCTCTTAGTCAATTTGAGTCATTCACTGATAGACTGAGAAACATCAGTTGATGTTCAAATAACATGAATGATCGAAAAGTATACGTCTTTTATATTTATTACATCAGTTAAAAACATAAATAGAACTGTTTCCTTTTTTTTTAATAAATTGAGTGTATTTTTCATTTCTATTCACGTTTTTATTCTCGAAAAAATTGTGATAGATGTTCAGGTGTTTTACGTGCATCATCTTCTGCATCATCGAAAATATCATATTGATGATTGTCAAGGGATGGTAACAATGATGTCGTTGGTGAATAAAAATCTAGTAAAATGAATATACAAATAAAGATATTGTCTTACAAAAAAAAAATAAAAATAAAAAAAAGCACACCATTCGACAATTGTCGACGACCATGTAAACGCCAAGTATTGAATGTCCATCGTTTCTGATGTATTGGTAATTTCATCAAATCATCATTTGTTGGCATTGATCGTATAGGAAATACAATCAACATAATTAATGCTAATATGTCGATTATTATAAAAGTTTTAAAACAATCCATTTTAAGGCCTGAACTCATATGATTCGAAAGAAAGAATGAGATGTCAGTCTTGATTCTTCGTGTTGTTAAAACTTCTCTTTTCTTGATAAAATAATGCGTTGAAGAAAAAAGGAAATATGACAGATAGGCAAGTTAAAATTATTACGCATGACTACAATCTTTTGGAAAATGAATCAACATGTTAATCACTAGTGCAATAGTGAATACAGTGATTGCTATTCTTAACTTCCTTTTCTTCATTTATTAAAGCAAAACAACCGTTCTTTTTCTAACTATTATTGATTGATGATTCTTTTGGGAGTTTATACCTTTTTCCGAAGTTTTTTCTGTGATGACTCTATTCATGTTTTTTCTACTCCTCCTCTTTTTTGTTACACATGATAATTAAGATGATGACATGTATGTGAGCATGGGCGTATGTTTCTAAGGCTTGTTCTAGACAAATAATCTAATCTAATTGAAATATAAACAAAATATTTTGATTTCATATTGTAAAAATGAAATCTTTCAGTGCGTATACGTATAAGAAACAAAAAAAAGAAAGGTTCGAGCGAGGTTTGAACTCGCGACCTTCTGCGTGTAAAGCAGACGTGATAACCGCTACACCATCGAACCGACAGTATCGACCGTAGGGAACAAGAGAGACGTGATGATCAAAGTTGTATTATAAAAAAAGAACTTTATCCGAAATATATTTTATTTAATTAAAGATAATATTTGATTGAGCTACTAGTTTTAAGTAATGTTGGATAACTAATAGCATTGATAATAGAACGAATGAACTAACAAAAAAACATTTTTTTAGAAAAAAAGAGATATTATTTTAGCATTAATCAGTAAACCTCCTCTCAGTTTAGAAGCCCCCGGGGCTTCTAAACTGTCCACCATCCAAAATTTTCGGAGGGGGCTTCTATTAAGTCCTAAAATTTTTCAATAGTTTTAGATGGAAAATACCTTTGAAAACAATAATAATGATTTTACAGCTGCCTATAACATTGTTGTTTAGATTTAATAGAAAGAAACGGAAATTTCTTTTTTCAAATTTTTCTTATTATTTTATTTCATATCGATGTTTCGAAGTATAAATCTTCATTACCGAGATATAAGATGAGATTGTTACAAAAATAGAAAATTTTACGTAGAACAAAATAAGAACAAAGAGAAGAAAAAGAGACATTTATTTATCTCTCTTCATATTTTATAGAGGTATTGATAATTAATTTCTATTCGTTATGGTCTTGTATACATTACACGATGTGGAATTAATTAAAATTGAATTAAGAGACGTGATTGGTGCATTAAAAGTTAAATCATCTTCTCGAGATGACCTAAATCTTAATGCACCAATCACGTTGCTTAATTCAAATTAAGTTCGTGTAGTGTGTACAAGGCCTTTGTTCTTTTTTTGTTCTGTGTAAAATTTTCTATTTTTGTAACAATCTCGTTCGATATCTCGGTAATGAGCACTTATATCTCGAAATGTCGATATGAAATAAAACAAAACAAAAAATTTGAAAAAAAGAAATTTCTGTTTCTTTCTATCAAATTTAAACAATAATGTTATATACTCCTGTTAAATCATTATTATTATTGGATGGGAAAAATTTCAAACGGTTTTAGGGATTTTCAAGAGTTGTTCAAACGATTTTCTAGGAGATTTCAAGATTTTTATGCTGGTAAATAAGAAAATGAAACAAATTCTTACCTTCAGATCTTGAATTTTGAAAGTTTTATGATGAAAATTCCAATAAAAATTTTCAAAAAGTTTTTAAAATGGAGGGGCTTCTAATACATCTTTCACATTGATCCTTCTGGAAGGGGCTTCTAATATGGGAGGGGCTTCTATTATGGGGAGGGGTTTAATCTATCTATCACAATAGAAAAAAACAAAGTCAAGTCGAGTTAAAGCAACAAGTTCTAAAGTAATTTCTTTATCTCAAAGCTAGTATATAAATAACATAATTACTAAAATTCTTAATACATGTTTCAACCGTTTATTACAAAGTAAGTTCATTATTATACATTACTTCAGAAAAAAAATACCTTGAATCATTATTGATAATGCTACAAACATTTATGATATTTCATTTGAACATAAATTTTATTTTCCGACTGCACACAAAGCTGAAATTCTTGTTCACAGTTGGAAAAATTATGCAAATAGTCTAAATAGATTAATATGGAATATTCATTCTTGGTATGATGATCAATTAATAACTAAATGTAAACTTGATTGTAGACAAAAATAAGAAAAACGTGTCAGTCAATGTCAATGGATTTTAGAATAGTAGTTTTCAGATTTCTGAAAAGAATGAACTTTTCAAAAATACTAAGACATGAACAAGTAGTTTCTATGAACCTTCGGCAATTCTCAGGAAATGTCTAAGACATCTTTAACATAAATATAGATAAATTTACTTATTAGTCTATAAAATAGTACAGAAGCTCACTCACTAAACAATACCTACAAAACTTTCCGGTAATTTTGTTAATGACAAAAATTCCTTTTGCATTCATATAGTAAATAAAATTATAAGTCTACAGAAATATAAAAGCCTATCGACAAAATTATCAAACTTTTCGGTAATTTTTCTGTAATTTCCGAAGGTTCCAGAACATACTTTCTCACGAATTGGTAATTAGAGAATTTTAGAAATTATCTTCTGATATGCTGATAAATACAAGAATTTTCTTAAGAAATATCTTCATATGTGATAATGATTACCAAAATTTATTAGAAATAAGCTACTCACGTATTAGTAATTTCGAAAATTCTTTATTTCGAAAATCTAAACATACCACGAAGTGCATTATATCATTTAATCTAAAATTTATATTCTTTTTGCTTGTAAAATAAAATAAGGGTATTCATTCTCTTACAGAGAGCATTAGAAGTATTCAATAAGATTTATTTTCAATTTTTTTCTGCCGTCGTAAGTACTAGAAATATTCCAAACAGAAATTCGACTACAGAATACTGTTTCCGAACAGAATATAAGGGAATAAAAGTTATTATAAGGTGGTTTGAGAGACAAGAGCTGCAGAAAACAAAAAATCTAGTTTTTTAGCACCTAGAAAATTTAAATATATTTTTTGTTTAGGCTATATAGAATGATAGAGCCAAATGATTCTCTACAAAATTAAACGTCTTCGGGTTTTCTGCAACGTTTTTTCAGCTGAAATACAACAGTTTTACAGAAATCTGTAAAATCATATTTTTTACTATTTTCTATAGAAAAGACCTCTTTTGACCTTCAATCAAATTACTGTGTCTAAACTAAAAATGTTGCAGAAAACTCAGAGACGTCTCATTGTATAGAGAATTGTTTGCTCTATTGGTCTATGAAGGCTAAACAAAATTATATTCACGTGCTCTAGATGCCGAAGAACTATGATTTTGATATGTGGAGCCCCAGCCTTTCGGAATCTGAAGATAATTTTTATTCCTTTATAGTCTCGGTAGAAACAATTTTCTCTGCTCAAATCACTATTTGGATTCTTTCGAACGCTGGTGGCAATGAAAAAAAAATACCTTGTTGAATTATTTTTATACGCATTGTAAATATGAGTGAAACACATCTTTCAGTACAAACGGTGTACTAAAAAATAAACATAGACATAAACAATGTCTGAGTAGCATATTTGATTATATTTTATGCCTGTATTATATAGCAACATTTCCCAACACTTCATTGAACATGAAGCAAGATACGCAGTGTAAGTTCAATTTTTGCTTGATCAAATGATTAAATTGACTTTATTTGATAAAAAGTCTCAAATTATTTTTGTAGTTCTGCATGGGAAGTGTATTGTCCAGAACAACTCACAATATATTTAGATCGATTTCATGAATTCTTCTAAGTTAAATTATAGTTAGAAAGAATATTTTTGAACTGCTTTAACTGGATATATCTGCAGCAAAAAATGTCATTGTACATTTTATGACGTAATTTGAACATGTTCAGAACAATAAAAGTAAGAGAATTGAAATTGTTATTGTTAATATAACTTTTTCAGCTCTATTCAATCTGAAAGATTGCATGAAATAACAACAACTGTTCATGAGTTATACATTAAACAAGTTTCAAAATATCACCGTAACAAGTAAATGAAAGCATTATGGTCTCAGTGTTGCAGTCCCCTTTTTCTTTGATGCTGAAATAAGAAAAGATAAACATATTTATATGAAAAAAGTCTCTATTATTTGGTATATTAGTTTTCTATTCAAGTCTTTCATAGCCTACAGGGACTGTGGTTTTGTGTCACTCTACTCAAAAAGAATAAGTGTCTGTCATCGAATGTCAAGAACAGACGTATACCAACAGAAAGATGTATAGACCAGTAAATCATATGATTCAATAGATTGATGTCCAAGCTACAGAAAAGTCTGCTTATATTTCTTTTTCTATTTCTTCCTTTTTCCTCAGGCAAACATCTCTTTCACATACGTCTCGCTTATGAATACCAGTTTTCTTCTAACTGTCAATCCTGTAACATAGAAATGATACAAGATAGAAACATGAAATTTATTGTGGGTATGTGGGGGCCTATGAGGGGAATAAAATTTTACAAAAATGCCATTTTACAATTGTTCGATTCGAATGAAAGTTATAGTGTAAATATTCGAAAACAGTAATCGTACGAAATAGTTATAATTTACTCATATATTTAGAGATTATCTTAGATTGATTGAAGCTATAAAATAATAATTTCTCTTAATCTGCGCAATTATTATGCAGTCATAACATGTGTATGTAACAAGAGTAGTTTTGTTCTCTGTGCATTGAAGCACACACACTCATAAATACTAACATAATAGATTGCTTAAAGCAAAACAAAATTTCGTTTTATGGTTTCTCTAGTTGCGATTCTGTAATCGACGATTTACGTCCTTGAACATAAGTAATACGCATTGTTATTTTTAGTAGAACAAAAAAAAACAAAGCATGATTCTGTTTCTTTAAACAATTTGTTGTTTACACTGATCACTCTCGTATATTTTTCTATGATGTATTTTTACCGTCTTGTCAAACATTACAATTAATGCCATACGATTAGTCATTTCATGCCAATGAACGACTATAAAACGAATAGTTTTGTTAATAGTTTATGAATACAAATCGGTTGGTAAAGATTGAAGAAAGAAAACAACACTTTCTTTTTTTTTAATTGACTGGAAGTGTCTGTTTTTAAACAATCGATAGAACACTTTAGGCGAATTTGTGCGCCTAAAAAAACTGAAGGTTGCTGCCAAAGCTTTCGAGAATGGTATAATTTATTTTTCTTTTTTTTTCGGGGGTATTGGAACAAACGGGAGAAAAAAGTAAAGAATGAGCAGTCGTGCGAACGCAAAAAAAAGGAGAAAGTGGAGCAACATACGTACAGTATATTATAAACTATGTATTCTTCAAAGAAAAAAAGAAGAGAAAAACAGAACAGTATAGAACTCGTTGCTTATACTTACTCTTTTTAATCTTTTCAATTTTTCATCCATTGCACTTCGAATTCTGATCACTTACCTTATCGCTAATTTTTTAAATCTCTTCATTCGTCTACAGCTTTATTTATTCTCTGTACTGAAAAAGAGTAAAGTAAATGCTTAAGTGGGCTGTAACACCACGTCTAAACGGTGATTTTTATGAACAAGATGGTCTTCAGAATAGTGACAGTTATGAAATACTAACACTTCCAGCTATTCTTGAACAACATCAATTACCATGTCTTGTTCGACTTTTTAATGATGATATAAATCAATCCATTGATAATTATTGTCTTTTACTTTGTGAAACAAATGATCCATATTTAATTGTTTCAAATGAAACTGAACGATTTTCTATTCCAATTTCATTTGATGGTATGTATTTTTCTTCTCTCAATGATAATTCAGATGATTTTTAACATACAGATCGACATAGTTTAGAAAAATACAAACCTGAAAACTTTAAATTACAAAGTCTTTGACCATCACTGAAGGAAATCAATATGTTTTTTTTTTAATTTTTATTCATACTTTAAAAAAATGACTTCTACATATGAAAATTAAAACTTTCAAAAAATTCTTATTGTTCAAATTATGTCAATCAGTAATCACCACTTTTTTCTTTAACAATATGATAGAGAGGTCAGAAGTAGTAAAGAAAGAAATTTACCATATGCAGAGTCAAACTAAATTTTATGTTCTATTTAGGTCTCTTTGCTTCAGTCGAACGTGGCGTTACTCGTTATAATATTATTCAATCTGTTCGTTCGTTACAAGCACATTTTAAAACTCCATCACCATCATCATCATCACCATCATCATCATCATCATCATCACCATCACCATCACCATCATCCGAATTTTCACATTTCACAACATTACAGCCACAAATAGCATTTAGCAATGCAGCACTTCATCGTATAAATCCAGGTACACTTCTTGAACCATGTTCTAGACCAATTATATCAGCTCCTTCTCCATCACCTTCATCAGTATCATCAAATCGTTTACGTACATTATTTGCTAATTTTCCACGTTCACTTAATAAACATTTACTACCTAATTATCAACAAACACGTTCAATTAAAAATCAATCATTATCAAATGATTATCTTGAAGTTAAATCTACTCAATATGATGAAAATTTCAATTTAAAATTAGATTCAAATGGTATTTTTGTTCCTGTATATACACAATTATCATCAATAAAATCTCATAATCAATCATCATTTCCCTCTTATTTATCATCATTTCCATCGAATAGAATTCAAGGTTTATATACCACTGATTTATTAAGTCAATTAACTAATCAATATCCACTTATAGTCGAACTTGTTGTAAGTCGTACATTAGAAGAAAATAGTCCAACAACATCTGGATATCCATTTCGACGTATAACATTACATCGTCTTGCTGAAAATCATACACGTATTATTGCATTTGATATGAAAAACTATGCATTTGTTGAAATCGATACAACAGATTCAATTGATATGTATGTTATTGAACATGATGATACATTGTTTCAACGTTATCAAGCACAATTACGTTGGTGTCATAAACATTTATCAGCATTTCGTTCACAAATAAAAACAATTGTTCATTCATCAAATGGAGCAGCCATGTTTGTTCAAGCAACACCATTTCATGGACAACAACTTCAACAATATCATCAACGCCGAAATTCATCATCAATCATATCTTCACCACTAGCTAAACATATGCCACAAACAATTTTTACATCACAAGAATCGTTATCATCAAGTCGTTTACGTGTTCATACGCCATTATCATCAAAATTTTATACAACATCAAATCATTCGAAATATGCAGACAAACAACGACAAAAAGGAAGAACAATTGGTTCGAGTGGAACACCAAGAAAAGATGTACGATTTTATTTTAATGATCCAACTATTCAAAAACATATTCAAGATGAACAGAAATTATTTAATAAAAACCATTCAAGTTATGAAATAAATATAACAGCAAATGCTAGTATTGATGGAGAAGAAGAACATGACAATTCATTTCAATGTACAGCGTTATAGAATAAATTTATATAATTCATTTCTTTTCCTTTATTCTTTTAAAAAAGAATAGTGAAAATAACACAATAAATAATTGAGATTCTAAGTTCAAAATCAATAAAGATTGAAGCTAAAATCGTTTGGATGTCTTTGTTTTTAATTGTAAAAATCTTGTTATAACCCTCAAAACTCGTCGTCTTTTGAAGAAAAACTTTTAATAATTGATAGTTAAAAAAAGAAAGAAATCTAACAGAAGACCGGCCGAAACATTTGTTCGCTTGAACATAATAGAGCGCTCAGAATCGTCTATTATAGGAAGGAGAAGGATTTATTATAATTATATGTCAGCCCATGTCTTCTTAGTTATTATTTACTCTTCCTTTCTCGTATTAATGAGAAAGAAGTGTGTACATCATATCGAATTTGATTCAATCGATACATTATGACGTCAATATTTTGCTTACGCTAAAGAATATAAATGGTTCATTAACGTTGTTTCTCTTAAAAGAAGAAAGACAACAAAATATATGAATACTTTCATCGCTACGTATGATATATACATCTATATACTGATTTAACTTTGCATTAGTTTAGCAAAAAGAAAAACAAAGCTGAAATCGAAATCGGTTTGAAAAGTTATGAATCAAGTTGTGATCATCTCTGATCTGAATTACATATGCTGATCATAAATCATAATGAAGAGAAAATATGTGTATGTAACAGAGATGACTACTGTGGCTGGAAATCTACCACTGCCGTAGTGATTTTCATGAAACTCTTCAAAAATCTTCATCATTGAGCTAAATTAGTACAATTGGATAGAGTCCATCAGATTCACCACGATTCTGATTATTGGACTTGAAGATATTTAAATCGGATACAAACTGATGTAAGTTGATAATTTCCATAAAAAAGCAGCTGCCTTTGTCACAATGCTGTTGCGATAGCATTTTTGAAGCATCTCCCACGCTGCTGACGTCGTTGTGATGACAGCAGTGCCGCCATGGACATCTTTAGTGTTTAGCAGTCAATGAAATATGATTTATAATTAATTTTATAGAACTTAAACGATGTAAGTCTTTTTCTCAGGGTCAAATGCATATTTTTGTGTCATAACAATAGATCATTCGAAGAAAATGTTTTTATCGTCGATAAAAGACCTGTGATTGAAAATTTATTCTCTAAGTTTGTAAGTTCTGAGTTCTTCAATTTATTTCTGAATTATTTATTTTTCTTAGTTTTGAAATTTTTGAATGTAGTCAAAAGGAAAAAAGGTTTCTGATAGAACTTCCAATCATTTATAGTTTGCTATGCTTATCAGAGAAACACTCTTCCAGAGATATTTGAAAATCTTTTTCTGAGTTCACTATTTTGATCTTCTGTACAAAAATTCAGAATAGCAACGAAATGGATGGATTATTACATCAACTAATAGCAAGCTTCAATAAACGGATGCTGTCATCAGCATCATGCTATGTTCAAAAATCGAAATTTTGAACCTTTTTATTAATCATCTAAAATCATTTCTAACTTACACACGATTCTCATGTCACCATCACCAGTAAATTTATTTTTCTATGGCAGATTAATTGAGAGATGTTGATAATTTCTGATTCGTGTGTTAGAATAGACAGAAACCATTTACTGATCGTTATTGATTATATATGAGCTTAAATCATGCCAAATATCTGTTTGTTAATCCACATACCAAAGATGTCTTCTATTCTTCATGATTTTGGTTTCCATAGGACATATCTTTCCCACTTTTCTAAAACTTAGCAAGCAGTTATTTCTTGTATCGGCAAATGTTATAAAAAAAAATAATGGCGAATGAAATGTTATAGCTAGTAGTTAGTCTGTGAAAGAAGAGCACATACGTTGGTTGGACAGCAGGACATCTATTGATATTGTCAATAGCCATGAATGAGACAGGCGGGGCTCAGACCATATGATACTCACGCTTGTCTACCAGTCAAGAAAAAAAGGATATCTATTTCTCTCTTCATCATGCTACGTTCCTGTAAGTCTTGTTCTAATGAATTAATGAGTAAAGTTGTAGTTTCTCTCTCTTTCTCCCTCTCTCTCTCTCTGACAATCAGACCACAGTATCACTCAAGATCTATTTATATTAGGAAATGCAACATATATAAGACACTACACGCATATATATGAACCTCTCAAAGTTCTTATAAAGGACGACAGAATACGAATATTTCAGTAAAATCAGCTCGCTGTTTCATTAGAGATTCCGGAAAACTTTTCTCTTATCTTCTTCATTCAGTTCTCCTTTGGTACAACATAAATTTATAAGAGAAATTTGAAGAACTAAATGATACAAGCGCATCTTATAAGAGAAGCCACACTGTAAGAACAAGTGACGTTAGTGTAAGAAGTTCTAATAGCACTTCGATCTCAGAAAGACTCTTAGGATCATTTGATTCGACGAAAAACTAAACGAATCTGAAACAAATGTATAGTGATCAATGCAGACGAAAATGCAGATAATGTGTTTCGAGTTAAATTGATTGGTCTTATATTGTCTAAACGTACTTCGTATCTAAGCAAGAAATTCAGGCTGTTGCACATCCTGTCACAACTTGTACCATTGTTTCTACACACTTGTTTTTAAAATGCCTCCATTTTTTCTCAACCTCATTTGTCGCAGCTTGATGTAAGCTTCTTTTTTTTTCATTGAATTATATTGACACAATCTGTTTTTTCTTTCCTTTCTCACGCGTATCGGTATGTGTATATCAGACTTCATTCTGCCAAACATTCCTACTCGTGTACACATAAGATGATTTGTTTTTTGAGTTTGTTCTCACTAGTGATGGCAATCTATGGCATACCAGTTCCAACGATATTGGATACCGATATTGGTACAGCCTATGATGATCATCTGGCGTTAGTATACATTCTGTCACTGCCAACTCGTTTTGATTTAAAACTAATTGTTTGTTCAACAACGAATACAACAGCGCGAGCACAAATTGTAGCGAAAACATTGAGCTTTTTTAAACGTTTCGATATTCCAATAGGTCTTGGTCGCGTTTCTCAAGATACATATGGCATATTCGAATATCGATGGGCAAAAGATTATTCATTGGAACAGTTTCAGAATGATGGTGGAACCGTTTTTGTCGATGGTGAACAAGCATTAGCCGATGAAATGAAAAAATCATCGACGAATCAATTGTATCATTATATTCACATAGGACCGGCAACATCGTTGGCCAATGTACTTGAAAAATACCCATCATTGTCGGTAAATAATCGATTATTTGCTATGGCTGGTAGTGTATACTATGGATATGAAAGTTCGACTACACCATCTAAAGAATATAATATTGAATATGATATTCAATCAGCGCAAATCATGTTTACATCAAATTGGGCCTATTTCAGTTTATCACCATTGGATTGCACAAACTTTATGCAATTTAATGGTCTTCTCTGGAAGACATTTTTATCCTATCGAAACAGATCTCGTACAGTCAATATGATCATTGAGAGTTACACAATATGGTATGATGATGGTGGAAACAATATGAGTGCCATTCAACCCTTCAATCCTGAACTGGGTACGCCTGAAATGCACGATGTTTTAGCTGTCTATTTAGCAGGTAGTTATACATCTGTTGATCCGACTATATCATTTTTTCTACCAATATTCGTGACGAACGATGGTTATACATGCGAAAACGAAACAATTGAGAAGACCATCAGTACCTGTTTGAAATACCAAACATCGAATCCATATGACGCAACAGCTCAAATAGGTTGGAAAGTATTTGAATCAATCATACAGAACGATGTAGATATGAAAGCCCAAGGCCATCATTTCTTTACATGTCGACTGTCATGGATTATTTTATCGATTTGTATATTGTTGTATATCTGCCATTATCAATAAAAGTGTGAGTGTAATGAGAGTGATAATGTCAGATTGAGATGGAGCGAGCAAATATCTTCATTCCACGCTCTCATCATACTCTCACAAACACAACCCTCAAATAGCTGTATACATCAGATGAATATCGGAGGTTAAGAGAAACACGACCTGAGTATACAAAGTCGACATTTTTGGTATAATGATTACCACAGCTTTTAGAAAATGGTCCGTTTTATTTGACTACAATGGTGTCTATTAATTGGACCATTTGCCTGACAAATTCCTTCGTCTGTTCATAGAATTTGGTCTAATACTGTTGCACTTCTGGCAAATAATCTAAACGTTACTATTGAAGTTCGAGGCGTGGATCTGTATCAGATTCATTTTACACCTTTACTAGTATTGGTATCTATGATTTCAATTTGAAAGTTTTTGTAAGATATTTCAAGTTTGTCCGTACGATCTGAAGCTGAAGTTGTGAATATCGTTGAATTTTCTGTAAATTTGAAAGAAAACTCTTAGAGACATCCTGGCCATTCTCGGCTATCTTTGTTTAAAAGGTTTACTATTTCGTGGTGCATTATCCACATAACATGTTCGGTCAAACTTATTAGCAAGCTGATGAATTCCTTGTCTATTTAGTCTTGTTGTATCGTGAAATTCATTTGCAATAGTTGTATGCGCCATTTGAGATATTTTTCATAATGTTAACAATCATTTTAGGACCAAAATTCTTCGTTGTTTAGTTAGAAGTCCTTCCATCTTTATCTAAAAAGAAAAAGAAAGAAAGAAAATGAAAGATGTCAAATATTATTTTACAAAATACATGCTAGTCGTGCTGAGTCCATCGGTAACTTTTCAACCGATCTTTTTCTTTTTTTACTAACGTTGACTATCCATACACTCCACCGAAAATAGAAGAAAACACGTGAAAATAGATGAATTACGGCAACAGATCCAGAGCAAGAAGAAAATAAGTAAAGAACAAATATCGGACTAACTTGTATTTTTTTGCATACATTCATCCATATTCCCATGCGTCTCGATGAGTATACGTATAGGTGCGAAACAAATGTTGTGAAGGACGTATGTTGCAATCGAGGAAGGCATAAAATTAGATGGGTATTATAAAACAAATTCTTCTTCACAGCTCCAACATATTTCACTTTACTTGGGGCAATACTATGAGTCCGTGCTTACGATGAATATATCCCATGCTATTCTTCTCGTTAATCAGCATCCTCTTTCAAAAATTTGTATTATTTCAGTATTTTTAACGTCAATAGCATGTACTGATATCCTATATATGTCGTATCGAAATTACACCGGTCGACGAAGTTACAACTTCGTGGTATAAATGTGACGAAGTTATAACTTTGATAGAGAAATTTGTCGAAGTTAATTTTGATTAATCTATCAATAAATAATTCGCTTCAATGAATATCATACTCTTGAAAATATCAGTAGTGTCAAACTTGAAACTTGAATTCAATTGAAATTTCAACTTTCAACTGAAATTTCAAGTTTCAAGTTTCAAGTTTCAAGTCGTTTCGTGACCAGTCCTTTCGCCGCACCCTCACCAGCTGTGATGATGTGTGTGAGAATGCGGGTTAGTGGTGATTCTGCAAAGTGCTGCCCATTTGAGACTTGAAAATTGAAAGCTAAAATTTCAATTGAGTTCAAGTTTCAAGTTTGACATATATGGTAGATTGTGTCTACGTGTATTTCATCTCAATCCAGTTCATGACGGTGCTCAATGCACAATAAGAGATCGAGATGGAGCCGAAGTGGCATTTCTTATTGAGAAAGACATGAAGGAAAAATTTATCAAAGCATGTGAGCAATACGCCGATGAAAACTTTGATAATGTTCATCAATGAAAACATTTTTTGTTTTATAATAATATAACATTGAAGTCATTCACAATAATAAAATTGTTAATAAAATCGGTTACACTTTAAGCTATTAGTTAAATGAGAACACTTTTGATTCTTTTTGTACAATAAGAGATTTATCAATCCCATTTTCGCAAGAATTCCTACTATATTGTAATTAAAATAAATAATATCTCATCATATGTGACACAACAGTTAAACCGACAATACATGAATCCTGACAGTTGAGTATGAAACATAGACTGTCACAAGGCAGAACTGCCCTGCCCTGATTCTAATTTATTTTTTCTGATTGAAAAATCGATTCAAATGACAATATTTTAAGTCAATTTGAATCCAATTACTCGATGTTCAATTTATTTTGATCGAGTGAAATGAACTTTTCCAAAACAATCTTTAATGAACTCTAGCTTCTTTGTAAATTGAAATTGGGTAGAAATATAAGCGAGACTTGTTTCTTAGTGTATGTCTTAAGAAGTCTGGAGATCATATAATTTTCTTGCTCAAGAATTTTATGAGCGGAAAAAACTCTTCAACAAAGAAAAGTAAACAAAAATTTTCGTTTCATTCGAAAGACTCAATTTTAATCTATCCACTGAAAAGATAATCGACTTTGAAGCAAATATCTCCCAAAAATAGAAGATCGTTCTGTATTATAAGACCGTCCACTAAAAGATTCCACAAAGTTTAACAGAAGGCCATGAGCTCTCGAAACATTTTTTTGCAAATTTTGCTGGTTTCGTACGATTGAGCAAATAGAAACTCGATTTTTTGATAAAAAAACGACGCTGTCACTGTCTTTATTTTTATTTATACTAAAAGATGAATATAAAAAAGATCTTTATCTTTATAAAATAAAAATGAAGAAATTTTTTACATTTAAAAAATAAATGTAGACTAAATTTTTATGTGTATGAAAAAGAAAATAAATTCATTCTTTATCTTCAAAAATAAAGATAAAATAAAGCATGAGGATTTACTTATTTTTATGTGTATTTTTCAAAAATAAAAAATTTCTTTGCCGTTATTTAATAAACATAAAGAATTTGTTTATGTTTATTTTATAAAAATAAAGATTGTACTTTTATTTATGCCATAAAATAAAGATAACGTAACACCCCCAGTAAAACACTTTTTGTATTTAAGTTACTTTTCGCCTAATAAAAGTATTGTTTTTTCTAGTGAAAAACCCGGTATTCCACAACGCTTAATTAATAAAAACGCCTTGTTTAATAATAGAAAATTTCTTCAAAAATTTTTGATTGTAAAGTTGAATATTGTCATAAAACAAACCTGTAGTAGATGACCACTTTTGAAGAAGCGATGTGATATGCCATTTAAAAAAATCATGAATTTTTATTCCGTGGGGAAGGGCAGACTAAAATTATCAGCATTTTGGTTTACAGGGTGAGTGTGGGTATGACTGTTCTCTTTACCAATATCCACATCCACCTACACTCTAATGTTCTGACCTTCAATAATTAACTATTCAAAACAACTTTTTGCCCAAGTCAGTAACTCAGAGTCATATACGGTTGCATATCGATCAATTATGACGGAAAACGACCACGGTTTAGAACGTCATTTACAGTAGTCATAAACGAAGCTATAGAGTGTATGATGATCGTCATAAACAATAATCGTGAATAATCCCTGTTAGTAACCTATCATAACAACATCCCGATTGCAACCGACGTTTACAAAATATCTTAAGACGCCGCATGCACCAACTGTAAATGGTGCATTAAACAAACGCCGTTGTCTACACTGTCTGCTCGTAAACAATCACTAGCGTCAACGATCTGCTAAAGTGCGATAGAATAAGATACAATGAGCTGTTTCAAACAATGTTATTCGTTATCGTTTTCCGGCATATATTGTTTGGTTCTTTATCTAGCAACTGTACTAAAGCGTTTAGGCACAACAGTATAAGTCTAAAGGCAATGATGTAAGATTCAGTCTAGATACTTGTCGAACCAAATTTTTTAACGCTGAAACCCAAGTTCGAGTCCAAAAACGTTTTTTCGACTCTAACTCCAACTCCAAATTTTTTCTCTCTGATTTGGGTTACATCTTCGAGAAATTGCAAACATTTTTTTTATAGGAGACGAGCAACAGCTAATGTATTTAGTGTTTAAGTAAAGAGAATTGAATAAGTAAACAAGTCAGTAAAAACCAGGTAAGTAAAAATGAAATGAACGAACTCAACTTCTTTTCGTCTGATATTTGCGAAAACCGAAAAACAATGACTATGAAACTTTTAATCAGATCAGAACTCAAAAAATTAATAATAGAAATTAATCAATCTGTAAAACCTGCGCAAAAGAAAAAATAGCAAATCCAGGCATATTAGAACAGTATTTTCATGAAGTCCTCACCCGTAATAAATAGTAACACTTCGTTTCAACTAATCGATCCGAAGCACTATTAATATCTACACTATCAAATGCTACAAACATTTTAGAAACTAATTTAAATTGATGCACTAAAATGAAAAACAAATCGACCGTTTCTCTGCATTGAAAGTTGTTATTCTATCATAAAACAGGTATTTCCAATCTTTTGTTTGCTCATCAACATATAGAGAATATAATTGTTACTAGGCGAAAAAGATCAATCTGTTTAGAGAATCTAGCTTTAAATTTGATACCCACTCAGCTGGAGTTAGCATTAGATTTCGAGACACTCTATCTCTAGTATATGTATATGAGTCTGATTATAAGGAAATAAGTAAAATGGTACTGTGTTAAGGGAATAAGTATAAAAGTGTAGGTATATGGGTATAAATACAATGATAAATGTATTAGGATACAGAAGTAAAGTCGTATTCGCCGTAGCAGTTTCAGTTCATCATGTTTGTCGGGAGGGTCAGATGTGGGATGTACTTTAAGTCATTATGATGCGTAAAGTTCTTAATGAATTGAAAGGCGTTAGAAAAGTAATGGACGTCATTACATGATAATGCAACGTATATCATGCATTATAATGCGTTGATATATGCATGCATTGCAATGAATTAAAATAAGCAACACATTATAATACATAAAATAGATTGCATTATCATGCAATTGCGTCCATAATATTTCTATGGTTAAATAATGCATTATAATGTTCATTATTTCACAAAACAGGCTACATAGAAAGGTGTTCAGTTATCTATTACTGGTAAGCATAACACCATCAGTCAACCTCAGTGTATGATTCCGAATAACATAAATTAAGAATGAATTGCAAGGTGGTATTTTCCCTTATCTGAGATGCCATTTTTTTTCTTTTTACTACAAAATGTCCTTAGTAGACTAAAGACATTCACAGGTTTGTAAAACGTCGGCGAAAATTTCATATAAAATAAAACAGTGTTCTTTCACAGTTCAGATTCTGATAAAATGGCTTCAAATTAGAAGACTATGCCCTAATATATGATCTCTTCTAAAATATTTGTACGATCAAACAGAATAGAAAACTAGAAAAAAACTTCTAATATATAGATATTTAATAGTAATTATTCTTTTCTTTTGTTTCCGTTGTCTTTCTGAAATAGGTTCACCACATCTCTTTCTTTTTATATATAATCAAAAACATAATTGTATAGTCGTATTATTAAATTTTTGCTACAAGAATCATTGTGAGAAACACATGTGGCGACAAAATAGAATGAAGTTACTTTTTACTTCATCTTAAATCATCATAGACTTTTATATAATATATCACACTATAGAGACAATCGTTATTGTTTGTACTATTTTCTTAATAATTTTATTTTGCATCTATAATTTAGAAAAATGAATTCCACTACAATCACTTTGACAATTTATCTTGCTAACATTCAAATTCAAATTATTCGTTATTTACTCAGTGTAACATTGATTATTGGAAATTTGAGCAATATTACCAATATTTTAATTTTTTCCCAAGACTCGCTCAGAACTCATATCTGTTCATGGTACTTTATTGGTTCATCGATTGGTCATCTTCTCTATCTCAATACGGGATGTTTAACGCGAGTTGTTTGGGCATGGACACAATATGATCTCAGTTCCATCTCACTTGCATTTTGTAAAACTCGAATTTATTTTGTATTGCTTGGTCTTACTATTTCTCGCTATTTATTCTGCTTAATTTCTATTGATCGTTGGATGATTACTTCGAGAAATATTAGTATTCGTCGTCTAAGTTCACTTAAAGTAATTCGACGATCAATTATAGCAGGCACTTCATTTCTAATTATTATTAATATATTTATATCTATTGGATATGTTATTAACAAGAATGGAAGCTGTGGGCCATCGACAGAGCCAGCATATTTTTTATTTTATACAATTTACAATGTTACTTTGTCTCTTGCTCCTCTATTCACCTTAGTTATATTTAGTGTACTTGTTCTTTTCAACATTCGACATACTGCTCATCATCAAGTATCTCCGACTACCCTAATGACTTTAAACCATGAAATACAACATCTTAGACGACGCTTTCGTAAGAAAGATATTCAATTCATCAAGTTATCTCTTATACAAGTAGCTGCTTATATTGTTTTCAATACACTTCATGGTTACAATACAATTTGTGAAGTTATTACACGAAACCAAATTAAAAATGCTGAACAACAAGCCATTGAAGGATTTTTGAGTGGAATGGGTTTGAATCTTCATTACGTCTATACAGGAGTAAATTTCTCTTTCTTTTTATCGTTCAAAAACAAGATAAAATATTTTTTATTTTCTTTTTAGATTACTTTCTTTCTTTATACATTGGCATCTGTAACATTTCGAAAAGAATGTATTCTATTTTGGAAACGAAGATTCGAACGGCTGTTACATTTAAACTTTTCTCGATCTAATCATTAAGTTGCTGTTGAACTTACTTGATTTTCCGTAAAATATGACTATAATCAACAAATTGTATTCTCAATATAATTCATATCTTTTTTTTTCTCAAATTCAAAAATGATTTTAACACGTAAATGAATGTTGTACTATTGTTTATCAGTGTTGTTATTTGACGTCTCTCAATACAACTATTTATTTATTATTTGTGTTGTAAAAAGTGATATGACTGCAGTATTTTAAACTTTTATTAAATTAAAAGTTCTTGTGGACAAGTATTGTGACCTAAGAAGACATGATATAGAAATTAACTTTTTCTGAATCATGATACCAAAGATAATATTATTTTTCTTATTTAGAATTTATTTCCGGTGGATTCTTTTACATCAAACATAATTAAGTGCATCAGTTTCCTGTTAATTTAAAATAAACATAAGTTATCGGTAATTTATATTTATTTATAAATATAATTTTGTTTTTCATAATTTATTCTAAATATAAATTATTTGTACTTAATTTCTAATTTGCTAAAATTATAGATCAGATTAAATTAAATTAACGGGTGAACCGAAAGTTTTGAGACAAAATGTTCGTTCATTTGTCTCTACCTCAAAAATATTCTAGATGAATGCGAAAAGGTGGATAAGGATTAGAATTTAATATTCTCTCCAGACATGAGTTCAGAAACTCTGTGTCTATTTCTGTAAGGGAGAAGCAAGAAAATCTTTGTAGAGCATAAAAAAAATAATCTGGACAAAATGGTTGAGTTGAAGCTTTTGGAAAATATTTTCTTTATTTTTGGCCTACGTAAAAGTATCGTAGACGAATTACAACTACAGGAAATTGCCAGAATTTTGTGCTCTTTCTGAACATGGGCTCAAAAATATTGTATTTGTCTCTGTACGAGAGTAGTGACAAAATCTACAAACATGCCAGAAGACTGGATTAGTTGATGAACACATTGGCATTTGCTTCTCCTGTGAGTCCTCTGCGAAGATGCTAAAAACGGTTGAATATAGCGGTTTTGTAGAGCAGACAGTTCTCTAAAAATTATGATATCGAATTTCAATATAGCTTTTACACAAGTAAAACTATAAGCATTTTCTGAGAGACGATTTCTACACGAGATCGATTACGGTTTAAAAATTGATTTTTCAAAAGCAAGGGTAATAAGAAAACAAAAAGAAACTGCAATAGAGCATTGTGAAGGGCAGAATTTGCTCTACAATCTGATATATGAACCAAAGCTACACTATTTAGTTTCGAATTGAAACAGTGAAAATACAAAAATGCGCAAAATATATTTTTGTTCAAATCAATTTTTAAAGCAAATCAATGATTCCTTCACTGCTTCCAAAAAAATAGACACCGAATTACTGAACTCATGTTCAGAAAGAGCAATAAATTCTGATCCTTGTCCCCCTTTTCGCATTCATCTAGAATACTTTTGAGGTCGTGAAAAATGAATAAACCTTTTGTCTCAAAACTTTCGACCCACCCGTTATTCTAGATCTTTTTCATATTTCGTCTCATTCAGAAGAACAAGGAAAAAACGCTTAAAGGAACATTGAAGTCGCAACGAAAATGCAACAGTAAAATGTGCCCATTTTCACATTCACAACGCGTTAAAGTTTCCGAACAAATATATATCGGTTCGAAAATCTAGGAAATGGAGACTTCAGAATGGAAAATTTCAGCACAAATAATACTCAGCACTAACAAAAGTCAGCGTGAAATATTGAGCTAATTACATGAAAAGAACCGACAAAAGCAATGTAATCTAATATAAAAATGAAATAAAAAAATAATTAGGATGTGGGGACAAGTGTTGAATGTGAGTGTGTTTCTTAGTGATACTTTTTCTCATCGATACCAGACCTAAACATTCACGAGAGCACCCACATACTCATACCAATCCAAAATGAGGAGATGGAGGAGAGGAAAAACTTCGGCTTAAAAGGAAGGAGAACAGAATTCTCATCGAAATATCCTCAAATTTTGTCAGTTTATAGAGGAAATCTCCAAGGGTTTGGGATTACAATAACTCGTGGGTTGGTTGCACTTGAGCGAAGTTCCGCTACTTTCAAAATTTTTAAAAATCGATCTTTTCAACTAATTTTATACGAGTGAAAAAAGTAATCCTTACTATGTTCCCTACTTTGAGAATGCGATCCGGAAAAATTTCGTTCATGAAAACTTGTTTTCTAGATTTGCCTATATGGGATGTCATAACTTTCTTTTAGAAAAAATATTGTTTTTATGAAGTTGAAGGCTTCAAGATGTATCTGAAACGGAACTCCGATATATCATAAAAGAGGTTTTGTGAAAAATTAAATTATAAGCTTTGACTTCATTGGTTTTCAATGAACATTTGTGTATAGTAGTCCCTATCGATCAAGTATATTATCTCCAATTTACAAGACGATGGAACTTTTTATTCAAGAAATAAAAAAAGATGGCTCAGTGTTGTAATTTTGACATAAATTTGGGCATACAAAATAGTTGGAAATAGCTAAATTTTATAATTAAAACTTGTTTTTCTTTACCAAGTTAAGACAGATCATTTTGTTATCAACAGTACATATAAGCAGGAAATGTGAGTTGTGGACGACGTCAAAATTAAAAGAATCTGTCTTAACTTGGTAAAGAAAAACAAGTTTTNCCTTCTCCAAATGATTTTCCAACATGTGTTGGTTTCTGAGAAAACGCTTTTTTTTTAGAGTGTGCCAGGCACAATGTTGTATTTTTGAGCACAACATCATACTGCTAAGCATTATGTCATCTCACCGAACATCATGTCCAACTGCTGAGCACTATGTTATCTTGCTGAGCAACATGTCATGCTGCTGAGCACAACGTTTTATTAGGGGTGTATAGCGCTAAGCGTCATGAAGTTTATTAATTATTTATCAAATTAATTAAATAAATTAAGCTTCAGTCCAAAATTCCTTTCGGACTTTTGGCCCGGGCCAAAATATCACCGGAATTTCGGTCCGGGCCGAAAGTCCGAGACAATAAAAATTGGGGGTCGAAATTCATGTAACCCAGTGTAATGCCTCCTATCGTTATAGAACAATAGCCACTCTTCCAAGATGATCATGGACCACTACTTATTTATGAAATAAATCTCAACAATTTTATATGAATCGATGTGCTGGATAAGCCTCTTTCTAAAAGTGAAAATCTCACACCACTATCTTGTGCCTATCAACAGTTATTCAAAAAATACTTGCTAAACTTTGTTTTAGATTGACCTTAGTCTTTTATCATTGCCGATGTTATCTCGTAGTGTTTTACAGTAGTGGACAAAAGTCTGCCTCTTCTGTGGATCGCAGTGAATGAGGCCTGAAGATCTAAAAATTGATGTGCATATATTACATCAGAATCGTGGATCTGCGGCACTGTCTGCACCCCCATTGTTTGAGTGACGAGAGAGTTAGGATGAACGGTTTCTATTTTTGTCTTGGGTTTCACAATTTCCAATGAGAATGCCCTTGCGCTTCTAGCAACCCATCGCTATGCATTGCTAGATTCCAGCCGCTTGCAATACGGCTTATATCTATCTATTCAACAGATGTAATCGGATGATGAAGATTGACAATTTGGAACAGGAGCCCTGGCAGCCCTACTCAGTATTGACCTTCATTCTCTCTGAAGAATTTGGCTTTCAACAACGAAACGTCAGCGATGTGTAGAAAAAAAGGTAAAAAAAGGAATTTATTGTCAGATTTATTACATAGGGGTATCCAAAAGTAGTGGCAACGACATTTTGCTACCACATATTAAGGTTGAGAAAATAATTTTCTTTTTACATAGGAAGGTAGAGCGAAAAAAACTCTTTCTTTCTATGCTATTTGAATGTACTTCAGGTGACATCATAATAAAAAGATCCTAATAAGACTAGTTTGCCTAACATGTGTCACGGTTATAGAAGCTCATACTGTCTTCAATAGGCATTCTTTCCTTGATCTTTTCTTTGTTTTTCTTCTTTCCTTTATTCTTTCCTCTCACCTCCTTCGAAACGTTAACGTTCATTCAGATTAGCACACCCGAAAATTGAAAATACATAAACAAGTTCAAGTAGTTTTTATTTCATTAATTGGTCAAAGTAATTGTCTTGATTATCTACACACAAGTCCATTCTTTGAATTCATTTATCGAACGTTTTTCTGTACTCTTCTTTATCCAAAGAATATATGAACTCCATTATAGCGTTGTGCAACGATTCGGAATCAGTTTGATCAGTTAGATTTCGTCTAATCAAGTCGAACATCCAAAAATCACACGGAGACAGATCCGGAGAATTTGGTGGTTGCGGTACTACGGTAATTTCTTCTGAACGAAGATAATCGAGTACGTCTGCATGAAAATGTGCTCCTCTGTTATCATGATGAAGTTTGATGGCATGAGTACGTGAGAGAGGTCTTTGCTTCTTGATCTCTTCGATAACAGGTTGCAAACAATTTTTGATGTAATATTGGTGATCGATAGTTTATCCACATTCGACACGATGGATTGGAAGAGGACCAGTTGATTTAAAGAAAATTCAGAATAGAGTTTTTGGAGCAAACTTATTTCGTCGCACTATTGTGGGCGGAGAATCGTCTTTTGCCACACAAGCACCATTGGAAACTTTTCGACCAGTTTGCTGATAGAAAAACCACGATTCATCACCGGTTACCACGTCAGACAAACGCTATCTTCCTTCTGTAAATCTTGACAGATTTTCTTTGCATATTCGAACTCGTTCACTCCCTTGATAATCCGTTAGCTGTTTCGGTATGTAACGAGCAGTAGTTTTTCTAAGCTCCAGATGATCAGATAATATTCTATGAACGGTGTCATAACTTAGATCAGTATGCTCTTGTAATCCTGCTATTGTAGCATGAGGAACATCACTAACAATACTACGAATTTCTCCAATATTTTCAAGAGTACTCTCAGTTACAGGTCTTTCGGATCGTTCTTCATCTTCAACTTCTTCTCGACTTTCACGAAACCATTGAGCCCATCTTGCAATTGTTCGATAAGAAGGAGGTTCATCGCCGAAAACAATGCATAGCTCGTCGTGAGTAGTTGTTGCTTCAGCATTAAGCGCTGTACGTACTTTAATGTAGAAGCGAAAATTTTCTTTGTTCATTGAAAACAAAAATGAAGGGTAGTAAGATTCGATTTAACTTTACTTCTTTCACTTTCTATAGAATAGAGTAGTACACGACACGTGCACAAAAAGACGCATGTATCTTTGTATACATATGATAAATGGTAAAATCTCAGAAGAGTGAGGGGAAAGAATAAAGGAAAGAAGAAAAACAAAGAAAAGATCAAGGAAAGAATGCCTATTGAAGACAGTATGAGCTTCTATAACCGTGACACATGTTAGGCAAACTAGTCTTATTAGGATCTTTTTATTATGATGTCACCTGAAGTACATTCAAATAGCATAGAAAGAAAGAGTTTTTTTCGCTCTACCTTCCTATGTAAAAAGANATGAGTTTGTTAATAAACTTATTAAATTGGAAAAAACTCTTAATATAGAATGATTCATATTTGACTTGGTAATTTTCGGTCAAAAAAATTAGTCGGCGATATTGGAATCGGCGAAAATGGAAGTTACCAAACATTTTAACTGAATTTTAATAATAAGACTCCAACAAAAGAAAATATCGTTAAAAGTAGTTATTTGATCAAAAGATTCACATTGATCTGTGTTTTTTCTTCATATTTTAAATCTAAACTATTATTTCCTAATTTTTCAAAATAAATATATTAGTTTTAAACATATGAACATTTGTATTAATATTATAAAAAAAACCATTTGACTCAGGACAATCAACTCAATGTACAATTCATATGATTAGTCTTAAGTATCAATATAAAAGGAAATATACACGTATTAAGACTTTCCTTAAGTGTAGAACAAACCTTTGTCACTTAATCAAATTCTCATTCATAACATAATCTATAAATCATTTTTCAATAATCTATTATTAGTCGTAATTCTTATTAAGAAAACAACAACTATAATATTTACCATCATTAGTTGAATCAGGACTGACATAACCAGCAACAGTTATACCTAAGCCATCATCACCTTTTTCAAGTGTAACGTCCAATACTTCTGTTCCATCTTCGCATTGACACTAAATATATTGATGCAATCAAAATAGCGGCATTTATATAAAGAAGACAAACGAATAGCTTGTTATCTACTCAATGATTTCTGGCCTAAGATTCCAAAGGAAACAAAAAGAAGAAAAAGAAAATTCCCAAGATTAACAATCGACAATCGACTGACACTGTCGTTATCTCTTAAATAGAATCGACGACAAAGAAAACACATATTTGCCATATAAATGCTTATTTCTCTTTCTTGCCTTTCCTCAGAGTTTTCCTAATACTTTGACTACTAAAGAAACCTGTCATGCTTGTGTTCTGTGTAAAGACTCTTGAGTAGAGAATGATGAAGAGTGAAAAGAAGACAGTGCTCAAGGGATTTGAAGGATGAATGAAAAAAAAACGGAAAGAATAATAAAAACGAAAGAAATATATATTTATATATATATATATATTTATACTATTCTGAGAAAAAACATAACATGCAAACATTTTCATGTTTTTGATAATCAATTTTGTTTTTTCAAAATGATATCAATAACAAAAAGAAAAAGAGAACAAACCTGATCAACAAGATTATTAAGAATTTTTTCTAAATTATGAGTGCTTTCAAGTAAACGTTCAGTACGAAGAAGAATTTTATTTTGTGAATTATTAATAATTCCATCATTATCAGTAATCATTGATGATGATGAATCTCTTGTACGAATAAAGTTTTCCGATATTAATGAAGGATTTTGAGATAATGATGGTGTAGTATTTATTGTTGTCGTTGGTTCACGTATATTTCTTGCAACAACAAGACGAACCTGTTCTGAACATTGTCGAAGTATACCAGCTACTTGTTCCGAATTCATACCACGTACATAAACATGATTTATTTGAAATAAATGATCACCCGTATGTATACGACCATCCTAGATAATAATAGAGAAAAAAAAGAAAATCATAACGGATATTAAGAATTCTTTGACATATAGCTCATAAGATTTGCTTGTATGTAAAAGCAAAAGACTGCTTGTTTTTCTTATTTTTGCCGTTTTCCTCTCATCGTTTTTCTGTTCTTTTTCTGGAAAGATATATACATACTACTAGCTATCATTCATTAGGCAAATTTATTTTCTTTCTGTTTTTTTTCTTCTCTATCTATGTTTTTTTTCTTCTCTCTGTTGTCCTTTGTTCCATCGATTTGAAAAGCAGTTGGAAGCATAAGAAAGAGAACTTACGAAAATAGAAAATTATAAGATACCACAGATATTACCTTATCGGCAATCGAACCAGGTACAATTGCTTTGACAACAACACCCGTTGATTGATTACCACTAATGCCAAAGCCAAGTCCGGACCCGTCGTTGATTATATCGACCACTTCAATTTGTGTCCACAATGTGTTTAGCTAAACAATTAATATAGCCCGAGTATAAACATATATTTTTCTATTTTTTATATGTATATATCTATTAATTGCTATCTTACCACCATGTCGACGTTAACAAGCGCCGACAATATCCGAATACAGCTGTGTCCATTTTTATTCGACTTTGACACAGCCGCATGAGAATAAGCAATGGTAAAAGTTGTTGTAATAATGACAAGTTCAATTGATACTTGTCTTGAATCAACGAGTCGTTGATGAGCGCAATTAGCAAGTGTCAAATCGTATGAATTCAAATAAATAGCTTTTACATATACAATTTGATCGGCTCTATATAGTTGACCATTTCTAAAAGAATCGAAGAAAAATCTATATATATACATGTAAGCGTAAACACATCGTCAGAGGCAACCTTGGCTTCTTCCATAAAATCCTCGATGTGGCACCAAGAGGAAAAGACGAAGGAAAAAAGAAAGAAGAACGCTGCTCTATCATTGCATTCTACCAATAATCTAATTTCATGACAAAATATCCTTCGTATGCACACAAACCGATTTGTCTTTCGTCACTGTTATTAGTATTTGGAATAAATGCTAAAACAACAAATTTCCTATATATTCATGACTTTAATAATCATTGAAAACAATATCTCTACTTTCACATATAATAATAATAAATAATCCTTACTTCGCTGTCAACAAGAAATTTTCTTGTTCTCGCTCTATCACTCTCTCTCCCTCTATCTCTCTATCTCCTTCATGTCTTTTTTACAGAATGGAATAAATCGAACAAGGTATAGTAGTAGTAGTAGTTGTAGTTTTTCTACTTCCTTTTCATGATAATCATGATCTATTCTTTTTTTTTCTTCTTCCTTTTTTATATCCAATCGGTTTATCCTTTATGACAATACTTGACGATCTCTCGAGACCCACACAAGACGATTGATTCTTTCTTTTTTTTTTTTACACAGAAAACAATATTGTCGATTTTCTCTTACATTGTTTCATAAATGTCACTAAATTCTTACATATTTACAAATATTCTTTTATTGCTACACGATTTGCTCGATTCATTCTTGTAACTAACTTGTCAATATAGATTTTTTCTTCGTTCGGTTATATGTGCGTGTCGAGAACTGTCAAAAAAGTGGCAGAACATAAGTGCTAGAAAAGTAACTAATAACAGAATGATGGTTGTAAGATGCGCATGTTGCACTCTACAACTACAAGAATAAAAATTGACTTGCTGACGCGAGAAGAATTATTATTTGTAAATGATCTCAGTTTTTTTTTGCTCTTTCTACATATATTTTTGTCGACAAAGAAGAATAGAATAGATCTACTTATTGCTATCGAAGGTCATGAAAAAGTAGTAAACAATATTGCAAATTATATCACAATTTGCCGAATCAATAATGAAAAACAACTTACAAATCACCAAGACTACTTGATTGAATATTTGGAATAGAAGAAACTGCATGAATATTGAATAGATAAGATTATAATATGTTACAAGAATGATAATTTCTATATAATCATTTAGTATATTTTTACTTAAAATAATACGCCGAACGATATTTTCATTCGATAAACGATGATTATGGTTAACAGCTAAGAAAATAATAAAATTATATAGATTATGTTTACTTTTAACAATGATATGATTTTTTTTCTTAAATAATTAATGACCATTGATAGACAATTGAACTATTTTCTATTCAATAGTTTGTCGTTTATTCTTCAAATAATTCTTGTAGAATTTCTTTTTTATAAATCGCTATGAATATTATGGGTTTTTGAACTTTGAACGTCTAACGAAATCTTTTTTTATATGACATTGCGTTTCATACATAGAAAAGAATGATTTTTATTTCGAAATAGATCACATTGCTTACCACATAATTGAGCCATGATAGTTGATATAGAAAAGAAGAGGAATGCATGGTAAAGAAACTTTCATATTTATGGCACATAGTGAATGAGATACCAATTATGACAAATTCTTTAGAGAAAAAGAAATGACAACCGATTTTGTTTACTATTGGATCGTTCAGGATCAGTTTATTGGATAAAAGAGGCCAGCTAATCAACGAAAAGCGCTACAATCATGAAAAACTAGACTGATTTCTGCATCGAAGGAGAATACTTGAATTCTAATGACTTTCAAGACGGTTTGGGAATGGATTTCAAGTAATGGATGGCCATTACAAATGAACAAAAATCTTGCTATCAAATATTTTCATGATAATGTTTCAGAATCAATGAGAATCTTAACTCATGTGGAGATATCAGCTCTTACAAATGAAGTAAATAAATTCTTTTGAATTTATCTAATATGATTTTTCCTTTTTTCTTTTTAGGTTTATAAACAAATTTTAAATTTAAATATTCATGAACAATTGATTATAATTGATAGTGAAGAAACATTTTTAACTATTCCATTTATATTGGGGTTAGATTATAATTTTCTGTCTAATAATTTTTTAAAAGAATTTTCTTTATTAGAATACTTCAATCAAATAATTCTTTTTTTGTTTGTGATTCTGATTGGTCTGAAAATATGCTAACAAACTATATCAAAGAACTTAAACCATCATTATTTATTTGTCAATGTCAAAATAAAGTAAAATTCTTTTTTTGTAAATCATGCTGCAATTTATTTTATAAGATTATTTAGGCTAAAATTTATGATGAAGTGATCAATCATGTTACTGTATCATCCATTGTTTTATTTGATCAACAAATTGATTTTTTTAAAATGAAAACTGAATGTTTTTACAAAGATATTGTTTATGTAGTTGCTTCATCAGGTAAAGAAAATTTTCATTAGAATCTTTAATAAATTACAGTGACGAAATCTTGTTTTCAGAAAAAATAAGCACATTTTTATTGAATTATCCAAGAAGATTTTTAGTAACAGTGATCTAATTATTTACGATTTTTTCTTTTCCTTTAATTAGATAATTAGGTATACTAAGAGATCATATTTACTTGTGTCTTCTATAAATTTTCTATTTTGAATTTACAAGAAAGATTTTACTGCAAAAAATGTTGACCTTCCATATTTCCATATGAATTGATGTGAAATATAGTGTCTCTAAGACCAGTATGTTAATGATTATTTTAACATATATCTATTGAAATAGCTATGACAAATGAATAAAAAGAAATTTCAACCTTTCGTATCGAAAAAAAGTATGCACAAGTCAAATTCCTCTTCAAAGTGAAATTATTTATGAAAACAGAGTCTTCACTGTAGATCAGCTAAAATTCAACTGAATACTCGGAATCTAGAAAATTAACCCTTTAACGCTTGGCAGTAATCAAGTAGAATTAATGTTGAGCCAATCACGAAATAGCTTATGCAGATGCTGATTATGGTACTGATATGATTTAATTTGAGATAAGTCATTGCATTGGGGAGATGCATAATGGCCCATTCATCTTAAATGACATAAAAGTTGCATTCTTTCGTAATTATGCAGTCATGTTATCTGTACAAGGCTGAAAATCTATTTATCACGATGTAGTTTTTTTGAAAAATTAGCCTTTTCAAGGGAGACTATATGGTTAGACACTTGAAAATGCGGCTATTTTCAGCTTGGAATCCGTTCTTTTTCCTTTTCTGGATCATGTCGATATTGTTAGCCTTCATTTTATTTTTATAAGACGCAATCAATGGTTCTGATCTCGGTTCGAAATCATCCATTCCTATTGTTAAGGTATCGTTTAGATGAAAGGCCATGTCAAAATTTGCAGATTTTTTTTATCTTCTACCGATAAGAAATTATGTAAAAACAATCGTGGAATACTTTTTGACTGGCTATTAGTTCTAATGAAATTTTTAGTATGAAAATCGGGAATATAAAAAATAAATTAACTTTAAAAAAAACTATTTTTCAAGTTATTCACTATGAATGTATCAAAAGATGATCCAAGTTGTCATGAACAATGTTGCTTTAACATCGGTAATCAAGAAATGAGAATAATTGATCTATGTAACTAAATAAAATAGAAGACTGTTTGACTTATTTGAAAAAAAAGATACCATTTACCAACTCATAAATTCAAGACAAGAAATGAAGAAAAGATATTTAGTTGTTTAGGAATTTATAACTTATTGAAGATCTTCGGAATTTCACCAATCAGACTTTTGCCAATATATCCCCTGAAATTTCATCGATTCCACTGTGAATTAGATATAGATTAAAAGATCTCCATTGACTACTTTGATAGGTTATGTTCGTCTATGTCGTATCCATAAATTTTATATGTTGTTTCAGATAAAAATTGTTCTATTGATGCCACATTGCTACATTGCGATCTCAGACCACTTAAGAAAAAACATTGTTAACGAAACTAATAAATCAGATTCACTGCCTCATGAACATTAGGTTATGCTTTATCATACTAATCTCTCGCTTTCTCCTTATTCAAAACATAACTCGCTCATATTCGAACACACCCTAAGTATAAGCTGTGACATATATACTCTAATAATATTAGCTGCAACTCTCCTATGTATACTATATTAATATTAGTTCATGACAGTTTGCGAAAGTCTACGCTACTTTTGCTAATATAACTCTCTGCAATTGCGCTATTGATAAAAGTCTTATTGGCGAAATTTCAGTCACCCTTTTATAATTCTTTATAGCAATGAAGTATTAGAGGTGGAATCGGTTCGTGATTTTTTTCTTAGACTCGAACTGATCCCATCTCTGTTAAGTATAATGGAAACTTGAATATTATGAATGATTTGATTTGTATTTAAAATGAATGATTTATTTCTGATAGGTTCGACAGGTATTCCTAAATTGATATTTGTTTCTCATGCATGTATCTTGCCGAATCTAGATCAATTAAAGTATGTTTATAATCTTAAATAAATTGTGAACTTAAAGTATATAAATATTTGAAGATCAATTTTTAATGTAACATCCAATGATTGTTTATTTCGTTCAACACCGTTAACGTTTGATCCATCATTAGTTGATATCTTTGTTGCTATTCATTGTGGTGCTTGTCTTTGTATTTTATCAAAAGATATTCGTCGAAATCCAATATTAATATCATCTATTTTCGATAAAAGTCTTTGTACAATCGCTCAAGTATTAATTTTTATTGTTTCCATTTTTTTTTGTATTGCAATCGAATCATTTTAGATGACACCTAGTTTTTTTCGTCAAATAAATACACATTGTAATATGTTGCAATTGAAAACATTGATACTTGGAGGTGAAAAATTTCCACATATATCAAATATAACTATTCAGCAAATGATTAGACAAAATAAACGTGTTGTGAATATATATGGTTTGACTGAAATGTCTTGTTGGGCATCGTATTATATTTTGAATGAAAATGATCTTGAGTAAAGTATTTGTTTTTTCAAATACAAAAAAGTAATTTCTAATTGATAATATAGAAGACAAGATGGTATTCCATTGGGTAAAGCACTTAATGAAACATCATTAATATTGAAGCCATATATTGATAATCAATCAAAAACTGATTATTTTCAAATCATATTAGGTAGTATTTTGTCTAGTATTTTTTTAAATAGAGCTTGAATATTATTTATTAATAGTACAGAGAGTCAAACACGTTGGACACAAATCGGACACTTATCAATAGAAAAAATATTTATATTTGAAACTGATGATCTTATTCATTATGATCAACTAAATGATCAAATATTTTATGTTGGTAGAAGAACGTTAACACGAAAACGGTTGGGTGTTATGATTAATCTTGAATATATCGAACAAGTATGATTAACAATAAGAGAAAATCTCGAAATATTAATATTGGTTTTCTAATGAAACTTTTTCATCTGAAAAGTTTCTACTTTTACAAATGACCGAAAAACAGAGTTCAATAGATTTATTTTTCTCGAAACTTACATCTTAAGCTTTCAATGTAACTGATAACTACGGTAATTGGTTTCAATTATGAATTAGCATTACCGTAGTTATGTTGGTCGTTATGTAATTTAGAGATAGTCTGTTTGAACTCCATCATCATCAACGTATGAAATGACTATAATTAAGATATTTTATAGTTAATCTTATGTGCGAAAGTCTTGGCACAAAATGTTCGTTCATTTTTCAGTCACTAAAAACCAACTAGTTAGAGATAGAATTTTTTTTCAATTCTCGAATGTGTATAAATTTTCATTCTGAAATAGGATATTGAACACCTATCAATAAATTTTATGAAAAAAATCCAAAATTGTGTCTATGCAAAGCAAAATAGTGGTTTTAGCACAGTCCTTAGTTTGTGTTTTGAAACAGCTTCAATTCAACATTATTTTAGAACACTGAATTTTGTACAAAATAAGATATTATAATAAGAAAAACTCTTATTTATTGGTTTCCACTAAAGAATCAGTCTCTATAGAAAGCGACCTTAGTTAAAAAAACTCACTGTTTCAAAACCTGCTTTTAAAAATACAAAAAGTTTTAAAATCTGTCATACAAAAATAAAAAGCGGACTGTAAAGAGCAAGTTTTGCCCTTCAAGACTGATCCATTGAAAATTGTTTCTCATTTCGAATTCAATAAGTTTCAAGGGAAATACAAAATTGACTAAAATGGTATTCGGTACAACTACTATTTTGAAAAAATCTAATGATAGGTGTCGAATCTTCCCCAAAAAGAAAATTCTGAACACTTTTGAAAAGAACGAAAAAATCTGCTTCTAACTAATTGCTTTTGGCTCTAATCAGTTGTTTCTAGTGGCTGAAAAATGAATAAATGTATCGTGACAAGACTTTTGTGTTATAGGTTAATTTCTTAAATATACTCATCTAATGGAACACTGACTAAATTGTGACACACACGAAGCTCTTGTTATTTGCTTTGCCGATCTTTCGAGATTATATACTATGTTTGTATGAGAAACTCAAATGAGTGAGCGAGAGAAACAATGTGGTAAGATAACTTTTAGCATTAAACACAAATCAATATAAGAACTAGACGCAATACATAGAGCTAATGAAGGTATATTTGATAGAATTCTAAATGGTAATGATAGCTGAAAGATATAATATCCTCCAATTTCGATATGTTGATACTTCAACAAAATCAATTCTTTATTTGTATGCGAAAAATTATCTTTTAATTGAAGAAAAAAACATCTTATCTTAGATTGCAGCTCAATCAAATTTAATTGATGAATGTGCTTGTTTGACTTTAAATGAAGATGAAAATCTATTGATACTTCTATGTAAATTTAAAGTTGAAAATCAAATAAGTGCACTTAATTCATTTCTTAAATCAAATTTATCACATCATTTTATACCAAATATAATTCTTTCATTACAATCAAATATTCCATTAAATATTAACGGAAAAATTGATCGTACAAAATTATATACACTCTATTTAAATACAATAGAAAATTCTTCAACCAATAATTTAATCAATATGTGGCAGGTTTAGAAAAAAATAAAAATTTCTTACATTTTTATTTCTATAATTCATTTAATTTTTTAGAATCTTTTACATATAATTCCTGATACAAATTCAAATTTTATTTTCAATGGTGGAAATTCATTATTAGCTTTAACATTTATTGAACAAATCAAACAATTTTATTTATCAATTGATACAAATTATTTATTTGATCTTATTTTACATAAAACGTTTGGAGATATAATTGAATATATAAACAATCCCCAGCAACAACAACAACAACAACAACAACAAAAAGAAAAATCAATTGAGTATTCTTCATCTAGTTTACCACCTACGACAATATTGGAATCAAATTTAAATGATATCTGGTCGATTCAAAGATGTTCAAAAATATTTCTTCATAATAAAAATCATTTAATGTATCAATATTCTTCATTTCCAAAAGAATTAAAATTTTCAACACAAAAATTGATATTAAATTGGAAATGTTCAATGATGAAATGTATTGATGCATCTCCATTAATTATTTTACTTGATGAATATCGACAATATGTAATTATTGGATCACATGCTGGTTTGATTAATACTTATCAAATTGATAATGGTCAACTTATTTGGTCATTTCAAGCTAATGATAGAATTGAAGCAAGTGGAACTATTTCAAGAAATGGACAATTTGTTCTTATTGGTAAATATTTCTTTTTTAAATAATATCTATAATTATTAATATATATTTAGGTGATTATAGTGGAATTTTATATATAATTGAATGTTCAAATGGAAAACTTTATTCATCATATCAATGTCAAGGTTTAATTAAAACAATTCCATGTATTCATCGTTCAATTGATATGATTTATCTTGGTGCTCATGATCAATTTATTCATGCTATTCATATTCAAGTATAATTTTCTTTTTATGACAAAAATTTTCATTTTATTTAATTTATTGTTTAGGAAGCATCTTCAAAATGTATTTGGAAATTCGGATTAAATAGTAGTTGTGTATCATCGCCACAATTATCAACAGATAATACTCGACTTTTTGTTGCATCATTAGGTGGAGATGTATTTGCATTTGAATCAAACGATGGAAAATTATTATGGAAACAATCATTAAATAAACCAGTATTTTCTACGATAGCTATATGGAATGAAAAATTTTTGTTTGTTGGTTGTGTTGATCAAAAACTCTATTGTTTAGATTGTAGTAATGGTCAACAGGTAAATTTTGTGAAATATGATCTATAAGGAGTGTTGAAGTATCGAAGTAACAATATAAACCCTTCCCACACACTAGAATCGGTCGGGTTGAAAATTTTTGAATCCAGACTCGATCGAATTGTACTTTAACATTCTTAATGAAAATTTCTCATCGGAATTGGATAGGCATCTCGAAGATACGAGATAATATTTTCCGGTTCTTTATGTTCGATGACTAAGGTACCCTACAATATTTCTCAGACGACTAGAATCCATCAGCTCTGAAGTTCTCGGACCTGTATATCTTACATAATGCTACATTTCTTATAATCGGTACAAAGGTCATGTAACAATCTTAATGGAAGAATGCGATGAGTACAGAGCAGATTGCCGGTTTTTCGAAGGATAAAACAGTACACTATTTAGGTCCATGAAAAAGTACTATTTTTTTTTCTTGAAAGAAATTATGCATTAAAAAAAGATATATTGCTGTTATCTCTATATCAACTGTTCAACGTAGATGGTGTAATATTCGGTACGAACTTTCATTGTTTCTATCCAACTAAGAAATATTTTTTAACAACTTTATAATAGGTCTCAATTTGAGCATTTTGATTATAAAGTAGTTTAAATGATGACATTTAGATTTTAAAAATAGCTGAATAACTATATATGTCTAAAAATCAAACATTAGATGATTGTAATGGATGAACCATAAGTTTGTCTTTTGTAAGAAAATAATATGAACTTATTTCTCATGTTATGTTTAGTGTCAATCAAATCTTATGCAAATTCATTTTGATATTATTTTTGTTTAAGAATCCTTCTTTTAGCTACTATTGTAAATATTCGTACACTTATAGTTAGCACTATTAGCAGGAGATCTTAATATTGGAATGAAATAATAAAACATTCTACGAAACATCACATCAATTACATTAAGTATGAATTAACATGCAGATAATGTTCTTTTAGAAATGGTCCTTTTTAACAAATGGTCCAATATTTTCTTCACCTTGTATCTTCAATAATACTTTGTTTATCGGTTGTCACGATCAATATCTTTATGCAATTGATCTTTCTACTGAACGAGAAGGTATTTTACAATGGAAATCTTTATTTCCATCAATGATTTATTCATCATCGTTTGTTTATGATAATGGTCGAATGGTTATTGCTGCTTCAACAGATGGTTGTTTACGTATATTAAATACTCAAACAGGAGAAGTAATTTGTGAAACACAAGTTGATGGTAATGGACTATTTTCTTCACCTGTTTCTTATCTTGATTATATTATTGTTGGTTCACGTGATGATTATTTGTATTGTTATAAACTGTTATCGTAGTTTTTATTACTTTTTTTCTGTTTCTATTGTTCTTTCATATCATAAAAAATTCAAAAAATCATTATTGACAAAAACACGTATATACATATCGGATACTTGATCTAACACAAATAAGTAAATAATAGTAGAATCATGTTTTGTTTTCCTTTTTTAATCGATAAATTTAAAAAGAGAGTTAGGATGAGAACTTTCTTACATATATGTTCGAAAAAAAATTGTGAGTGTAAGTTTAAATCAAGACTCTCGCGACTTCTAGACTCTAGCCATGAAGGATGGCAAAAGGAAAGCAAAAGATCATTGACTAATTTTTTTCCAACAACGGAGAAAGGCACATCAGTAGTAGTAACAGTATTTAGGTCATTGAGAAATTTTCTATAATCTTTCAAAACATTCTATGAATCTAAGATTTCTACTGCCGATTTTTTGAATAACTTTTGATAAGAACAACATAGAGGCTTGAGGCTTTCACTGTTCAAGAGAGAAGATCCTGAGATCATCGAAGTATATCAAGACTTGATTGATCAACAACTGATCAGTCGAGTGGATTCTCTGGAGAGATTTTGAAAAAAGATATTCTGAAGCCATTTTCCATTGGATTTCAACTTGGAATATGAACAACCAATAGGCAATATTCGTCTCGTTTTTAATCTACGCATACTCTAGATCTGTAGCATGTTTCGCTCAAGAGTTCCAACGATTTCCCCAAGATCTCTGATTTCAGCAAATTGACCTTGGAAGACTTTAAAAGACCTCAACATAGGCGTAATTCATCATGCTGAGTTGAATGATGATATTTGTTTTTGGATTCAAAATGGTCGGACACTGATATATCAATATTAATGACATGTAAACTTAATATGCTAGTTAGTAGCAGATTGTAAAACTAAGGAAATACTGAAATAATAGTGCCAGATCATTTTAAGTTCAAAAATAAATATCCCCATTCAACTCAATGTGATGAATTATCGCTGCCTAGATGATTTTCCGAGTGATCCCAAGTCAATTGATTGAGATCAGAGGTCTGAAGAAAATCCTTATCACTCTTAAACAGAACAAGCTAGAAATGTCGGCCAGAATATCAGTTTTAAAATGTCCATCAAGAATTAATCTGATTAGTTTAGCGTTGGTCAATCAAATATCAGCATATATTTATACGCTTGAATCTTCTCTTCGCAATGATGAAGATCACATCTCTCAATCTCGTTCCTATTAAAAGTTATTCAAAAATCAGTCTGGGCAATTGCTTTTTGAAAACGACAATAGTCTAAAATGTGCGGGTTTTGTTTTTGTATTTAATACCGCGAAAGGATCTTATTGAAGATATTGATCCGTAGGACGGTGGAATTATTGATCTATCAGAGACAAAACAGGACCGACGTAGAAAAATATGAACTAATTAAGTTCTGAATTTAGGCAAAACTCAATATTATATGTCAAAGTCCATCGAGTGAATGGGTAATGTGCTCGAAAATTTAATAAAATATTAAATTAAAGTGTATAATAGGCTAATATGATAGTTGAATCGACGAAACGAAGAGTACAATGATATTTGCCTTTTCATATGAGATATTTTTAGTTATTGAAGATTTATCTAACAATAGAAAGTTTTTCAGTAGAAAAATTTAATAAATTGACAGAATAAGAATTGTGAAGGCAAATATTTTCAAAACGGTAAAATTCCAGAGCGCGCATATCAACTATAAAAATGGATGTATTTTGTCAATTTCTTTAATGTATTATTTTAATTCCTCTGACAGTACACAATAAATCTATAACAATCAGAGTTTGTGAGTTTTGCACTTTCGGTCCTCATCTGACCGTACTGACAAGTTTTTCATTAGCAAATATTATCTGATCATGATTTTCTGTTGATAAAACAATAATTTCGAAATGGCTTTTTTTTAAAGATTATTTACTGTAAATAATGTTTCGTAATCAAATAAAAAATAATTTTTGAATATTTATCAGAAAAATATCTTTTATGAATATATCGTTCAGGAATATTTACAAACTTCGTTTCGTCGATAATCTCGATCATTGTTTTATGAATGAAGCAATTGAAAGTATTGATAAAGAAACACAATAAAATCTTTGTTTGACAAATAAAACTCGAATTCAATAAGTCAAAATTGAAATTCTTAGTGAACAACGAAAAGCCTTGTCATATATTTTTTTAATTAATAAATTTTTGTTGCTCATTGGCTTTTATACAAGTTTAAGTTGTTCTAAAAAATCTTTGTTTCTATAAAACAGATCCAATTTTATTTCTTCACTTCTCAACGATAACTACGGTAACAAACATCTTGTGTTGATTTTACATTCTCCCCTCTTATTTGTCAGCTTCTTCCTTACGAAAAAAACATTATTATTATTATTATTACTATATATATATATTCTCACTATATATCGTAACTCTGAGGAGAAAAAAAGAAAAGAATTATCGAACTCAGTCGTCACGATTTGAATCCAAAGTGAAGTAAAACAAAGAAAAAGAATCTTTTTCTCTTTTTTTTGTTAACGAAGGACTTGCAAACGAGAAAGAAAGAAATTATTGCTGTAGGTAATATATAGAAGCATAAGAAGAAGAAAAAAATGAACAATTCAGTCTTTATGAAACCTTATTATTTATAGACACGACAGAAGACGAAGGTAATTATATTGAATTGAATCAAGAGAAGAAAAAAGAAAAGAAGAAATGAGAAAGCAATACTAAATTAATTTCGATCGTATATTTAGGTTATTATGCGAAAAAAATCTGTAAACACTTACTTGACAACAGTGATCGAGTGAGTGTTAAAAGACAACGAAATAGTTATGGCTCATGTAGCTCGTAATAATACGGATACAAGTACAAAACCACTTATGGATCGATTAACACATGCTATAATAAAAGAAACATCAAAAAATTTGTAAGTTTTATTTCAATATAAATAATTATATTGCGTTATTTTCTTTGAGGAAATATTATATGGATGTAAAACGTCGTGAAAATGCTTTTGTTCTTAATCCGAATTCATCTATACGTGACTCAACATCACTCAAAACAGTAAATGAGACATGAATATTTTTTTATAAAAAGAAAAATATTTTATAATTTTCAGAAATTTAATTATGGAACAACTAAAGAACATCTATCACTCTATAGTTCTTATTATGCAGATAAAGATAATACAAGTCATTTACCAAGTTTTCAACAAAAACAAAGACAACTTCATGTAAAGTTTAATTATTATTTTATTAATATTTATTTAAAATATGTATTTCTTAGTCAAGTACAACGAGTCCTGAAAAACAAATGTGCCGTGAAGAATTAAATTTTCATATGCGTACATATAACTTTTCAGTAAAAGAATAAAATTAAGAAAAATCTTTAATTTTATATTAATTTTTTCTCTAGCCAAGAGAAGGTCAAAAATTATCAGAACTTCGTTTAAAACCAACAATTCGATCAAGTTCATCATGTGGTGTTCATCGTGATTCTCAACCACGATCAGCATACAGATTAACACGTCATGAACAAGATCAATTAATTGATGATGCAGCGGATATTCTTGCATCTATGGTTAAATCACGACGTTCAATTCATGAAACGAATTTATTAGGGCAACAGGTGAATTGTATGAATAAAGAAAAGTTCTTTTTTTAAACATTCAAAACAAATCTAGACACCAACGATATATATTTCGCAAAATCCGAATCTTTCTCCACGTCATACTGAGTAAATAATGATTAGAAAACAAACGACATATATATTATTTATTTATCTTTTTTTTTAGTGATCAATCAAATGTTCAATCATCTCTAACTTATCCAACAACTGATTTACGAATTTTTTCAATAAAACATCAACCGAAAAGAGAAAAACGAACAGCAAATGATCCTCTTGCTAAATCAACATCTATTGTAAGTATAAAATAAAACAATTTAAAACTTATCTGTTTTCTTTTTCTTATTAATAAAAGATGAAAAAATCCAAACCAATTAATAAAGGTTTTCTATGTGAATATAAAATATCAATTACAACAGGAAATTGTAATGGTGCATCAACAAATGCACCTATACGTATTAAACTTTATGGAACAAATGGGCATACAAATTTTGATGAACTTACTCATTCTGAAACACATCGGATACCATTTTTAAAAGATCAAACTGATATATTTACTCTTCAAACATATCATGTTGGAGAATTAGTAGGAATTACGATTGGACATGATCGAAAAGATATGCGTCAGTGTTTTAAATAATAAATAATCTTTGAATAATTTTGTAATGTTTATTTAGGAGCAAGCTGGTTTTTAAACAAAATATCAATTGATGATCCAATTCGTAATAAAACTTATAATATTTCGTGCAATGCTTGGTTATCAAGTAAATCAAATGATCAGAAAACCATGCGTGATTTTCAAGTTGCTTCAATTGTATCAAATAAAACGAAGATCAGTTCCGACAGTACGAAACAAAAGCTTTTCAAAGATAATGTTTTTCTAAAGAATTATTGATTGAGTTTTTCTTTCTTATTTCGTATATCATTTGAAAGCTATCAATTCGATGAGTTTCAACAGTCAGAATATCTTGAACAAAATAATTTGCTCGTTACAAAAAAAAACTTTTTTTTGACAAAAACGGAGCAATGTTAGGATCAAATTTGCAATAGTCTTTCTATTTGAACAGAATGACTTATTGTATCCTGCAAAGTTTTTTTTTTATATAAAACAGAAGCATAACTCTTTTTGATAGAGTGAGAAATAAAGAAAAGCTGTTAGCTTATCTTCGGAGGATTAAAATGAACAATACAATGTATAGGTTGTTACTGGCTACCGGAAAATTGTTTTCTGCTATCTATTTTGGAATACTTTTCTTTATCATCCTTTTACTTAACCCTGGAGAAATACACTAAGGAAGTAGTTCATATATTATAACGAGACGTTATTGATACGCAGTTTATTGTCGTATATCAATATCATCTATTACGGGTATGTGATCCGAGTGAGCGTTACTAAGGCGTCTGTAATGAGCCACTACTCGAATGTCAGAGGTGAAATCGAATTGTGTTTTTTTGGAACCAAACCGATTCCATTTCCTTCATATATCTGTTACGTCTGTGGCGCCTAGGTTCAAATTTCTACCTCTATATTTCAACATTCCTTTTATACCTTGTTTCATAATAATATTTCATTAAATTCTATGGATTCATATCGTTATTGAACTTATAGTAGCATAACTCAGCACTTGAGACAGAACAGAGTGCAGAGGGGTTGTGTTAAAAAAAGAAGCGGTGCGTGAGAAAATTTTCAAAAGCAGAAGGAACGTTACACTGCAAACATCTCCTATAAGTTACATTCCTGCAAACTTAAAATTAACGATAACCATGTGAATGTTTTAGAGCATCGAGAAGAAAATGAAAGTCAATCTGATTATTCTACAAGAACGATCGAAGGTACAGCTACATCAAATGAAACAAATCTAAGTGAAAATGATTTATTAACTGATCATAAAGAAGTTAAAAAATATCGAAAACAACAACATGTATCAATTGGTCCAACAACAATTGCTAAAAAACTATCATCAACGTCTGCAAATACAAATAATTCTTCTCAATTACCAACATTATCAACAACCACAATTGAAAGTCATTTTAATCAAAATGATTTACTTCTTCCACCTATACCTCGAATTCGTTCACCACCACTCTCTGCAACATCTTCAGATACTGAAATTGAAGGTAACATGGCGAATCGAAGTCGTTCAACATCACGAACACCATCACCAACATTTAATCGAGCACGTTTACAACCTGTTTCTGAAGATGATGCATTGCAAACAAAATCAACATATCTGTTTAAAAAACATTCAATTGATCTTGATCGACCACCAGCACGACTTGAAAAAAGAATTTCACCATTATCCATTTCACCTGATCAACCAAATAGAAACAATGAAGATAATAATGAAAACAATCTTCTTTCTTTTATTGAATAAGCTTTTAGTTTTTCTCTAGGACATGTTTTTTTTTCATGATTCAGAAGAATAAACTGACGTCAGTTTGTTAAACAATAAAGTTATACTTGAATTTCGAAATCATTCATCATTACCTTTTATTATATGATAAAATAGTAGTGTTCGTTTTACATGAGCAAGTATACAATTTCTTTTAGCTATCACAATGCATGTTAGCGGACAATTTAGAATCTGATCTTGAACGGACATTGATTGAGGCCATACTCGGATTGAGCAGTTACGATATATCAAGTATCGAATTAGAGACTAAGTATCTTCCATTCTATATGAAGGTTTAATTCAGTTCAAATAATGTATGGAAGAAAAACTGGAATAGAAACATATAGATGAAATCGTATTGCCGTTGATACTAAAATAAACTTTGAAAAAGTAAAAGAGTTCATTTACATATTGTTTGTGAATGTGGGAGTAGGGTGAAAAGAACAAATACATCCACACTCACACACCCTTTGCTGATTTTTTCTTTTAATATTATTTACTTATGATTAGATATTGTATTCTGTTGAAAATAAAACTTCATATGCGATAACTAACTTTTGCTTTAGTGTAATATCTTAGTCGACTCAAAGTTGGCTTAGGCGAATTCGGGATTGGTCGTGTTACTTGTTCAATCCATCAGTCGCCTAGACCAATCTAAGATTTGCCTAAAATTTTCAGAAACGAAGAAGGAAGAATACTTCTGTCTGTCAGCTACCTTGCCGTGGACCAGTGTGATGCAGAGTTTTTTGCATGAATTTGATTCAAATTTATAAAAATCTCAACATTTCTGTTAAGAAAAAAAAAAGTAAGTTTCATAATCAACAGTTAAAATCAAGATTTTTTTATTCATTTAATCCTTACTTTGTAACAATTTGTTTAACAAAATCGAAAATTCTTCGAATTTATTCATATAATATATCTAATAGAAGTCTCAATAAATCTTTCTTTTTATTATTCATATGCTATATCTTCTATGACTTCATAATAAACACTGCTTGTTAAACATTACTTTTTTATAATCGACACACAATCAAATATCCTGTAGGAAGAAATCTTTTGGATGAAATCTAGCATATAGTATAGTGAACCCAATCAAAGGCTGTATACAATTTATTTTTCGATATTACATCAGATGCACATAAATTATTGGAATGAAAACTACAAAACAATTAGGTAAAAGCAATAGAATACAATGAGATTATAAAAAAAAGCAAAAAAAAACCTAATAGTTATATGTCATGATAACAAGATTCTTGAAGAAAGTGGAAAGGAGACGAACATTCTTTTGCGTATAGATTCTTCTAGACATGAGTTTAGTGGAATGAGACAAATAAAATGATGACTAGTAGATATTGGTTTTTTCTTAAACTATATAACGTTTTGTTTTAACTCTACAATATCGACGACGAAATAGAACAATAATAATAATCAAAGCAATAAAAATATACAACGAAACATGTTGTGTCAGTGTCATGAGATATTTAACTAATCCAACACGTTCTTTTATGTCAGTATTGAATTCTATACTTGTAACTAAACGTTCTTGTCGAGTTAATAACTTTTCATTACTATAAGATTTGTCTGATATTAATGATGTATCAATATTTTCTTTTGAATAATATTCAACAAGAAAATTAATTGTTTTTGAAATAATATATTCATTAGAAGTGTTATCCTTATTCATAGATTGACATGTTGCACAGAGCTTTTTACTTGGAAATTGAACTTTTGGATGTTTAGGATCTTCAGTTATCTTAGCATATAAACGCTTATTAACACGATTGTGAACTAAAAGATTAGATTTAGCAAAAATAAAAATAAAAATAAAAAGGACCCTATCGGATAAGATGATCATTCTTCATTTGAAAACTCACCTATATCGTTTTTTAGGGCGAACCCGTGGCACATTGGATAGTATATAAAAAGTTGCTTTTTCATCAAGTTTTTATGTTCTGAAAAGATATACCTTAGTATGTCTCCAAACTGACCTATATCGAATGTTGTTTAAAGTTACTTCAATAGAGTTTTGTCTAGTTTATAATCGTGTATATCTAATTATACTTACAATAGCTTTCTTCGTAACCAAAGCCTTAGCATTTTTACTGATTTCTAGAATTTTTGACTTTTACGACGTTTTAAGTTCTTGGGTATTGCTACTAAGGACAAAGGAAGACCTATTATTCGATTTCAAAAGGCAGTTATGTGTATGAGTTTTGCGAAATATACTTTTTCAATGAAAAAATTTCTAATTATTAATAAAAATTTTATCATATCCTATCATTTGACATATATAGATCTTTTGACAGTAACAAAAGAAAGTTTTTCGATTGCAGACCCGTGGAGAGGGTGCGGAGACATGTGAAATTCTTAATTCTCATAATAGAGTGAACATATATTGAATCTAGTAGAGCTTCATACTCAAATCACACTCGACTATTCAGAATATAAACTTGTAAAGAACGAAAAAAAGATGCATCTTTGTAATAGTTCATGCCCATACCCTACTCCAGAGGTTTGAAAGCGAAAAATTTGTTGACTATTTTCGAAAGAATCATATACGTCAAACGATAGGGCATGATAAACTTATTACTAAAAAGATAGAAACACTTTCACTCAAAAAATATTTACAGTAAAATTCATATACAATTTCTACCTTTTGGAATCGAATAGTTGACCTCTTTTAGGGACTGATTGGACGTTTCGACCATGACACACTATAATTCAGAGAATAATCAATTGGTATATTTATAGAGCGTGGTAGCACACGGTTTCTGAGAAAGTTGAACGGCTGGTTATCTTTACTCTTAGGAGCAATATCAAACAATTTAAAACATCATAAAAGTCACAAAATTATAGAAACTAGTAAAAATGTTAAGATTTGAGGTACGAAGAAAGCTATTGTGAATATTATTAGTTGTACACAATTGAAGAGTATACAAAACTCTATTGAAGTAAAGTTAAACGAAATTTGCTATAGGTTGGTTTGAAGATATACTGAGTTCTAATGTTTAGACATATCCACAATTGCTATAATATTCGTTAACTGGTATTTAGCTTCTCAAAACAAAAAATTGACAAAAAAGTGATATTCTATATACCATTCAATACATCATGATTTGCTCTACCAAACAATATAGGTGACTTTTCAAATCAAAGCTGATTATTTTATCCGACAGGATACAGTATTCAGAAAAATATATTACTTTTCCAAAGATAAATAATTGCTTCACGTTTACTTTGTGAGTTAAGTTGAGTTATGTTAATAGTTTCCTTCATGAAATTAGTGCTACATTGTCGACAACCAAAAAAATGTTTTATATAATTTTTTATAGCTAATGGCACTTCAGTGACATTGGTTTGTGTTGACTCTATTGAAAATAAAAGAAGATAAATGAAGAAAAAAAAGGAACAAGTAAAGATAGAGAAACCTATTTGATATTGTGAAACCGTAAGAGTATGAAAAAGAAGCCAAAGTGCACATGGATAACCACGATATTGTGGTGCCGACCCTGCACAATATTGATATTGAACATGATCATTTGGTAAATAAGCATTCGATGTCTTCATATCAATAATTTCTCGAAAATTATTTCCACTAAAACCATTAGGTTGTTCATTGACTTTTAATAATAATTGTTTAAAATATGCCATAACTGGTTCACGACCAGGAAAATACTATATAAAAAAATAGAATAGAATATAAAATAAGCTATAAATACAAATATTGTCTCAAAAAGTGATGTTTTCTAAAAAAATGATGGTTATATTAGAGGTTTCAGCAGACTTAATCATGTCAGGCGCTATGAATCTCTTCAACCTACCTGTATCTATTATCTGTTTGTGTTGACCTAATCTGGCTAACCGTTGAAATATGTTTTGCCGTTTTATGTATAGACTACCATAATGATGTTAATTGAAAGCAGAAGAAAGTTTTTGTTTTATTAAGCAAAGAAATCATGTACATCAAAACTGATTGATTGATTTTATACAATGTATATCTATCGAGAATACACAAAAAAGAAAACAATAACACAGAAAGAAGTAAAAATGTTTTGAATGAATTCGATGAACTAGTTAAAGAGAACATACCGAATCTTACTATATGATAACAATATAAATAGGAATTAGTCAACGATCTATGTAAGATAATAATAATAGCTAATTAGAACATGTTAAAATCTACTTTTCCATGTGATTCACACCGGATAAAAACTTTCTGTAGACCATTCGGTAAAATGTGCACTATACTGGTGGTAGCTTGACATTTGGAATAGACTCAAGAATCAACGCTTATGCCTATTTCATAATATTTATCATCACCAGGACATCGAATAGTACATATGCCACGTCTACTTCGAATAATAGGTATTGTGATTAGTATAGCTGGTAGATAACAAATAGAATAGATAGTCCATTTTAAAAAACATCTAGTCGTCTACTTTTCGTTTTACTATTAGATCTCAAGCAGAATTAGTAATCGAACTAAACGAATTCTCTCGTATTTAAGGTTATTTCGTTTCGCTGATTATTTAGATTTTCTATTAAAGTTTTATATTATAGACTTCATTTGTTACTATTCACATGTAGATGGTTAATGTTGTTGAGAAGCCTAAAGTAATCTCAAGCTACTCTAGTTATCTAGGTTATGGTTAATTCGAATTGATAAATAGTTCGACTTTACTTGTTTCCATCTTCTAAGACATCCATACATTAATATTCAATTACTTGTTAAATATATTGATCTAGGAAAAGGCATACAGAGGTCAGTCAGGCTGCACTAAAAAAGACAATTTATTTGAAGATCTTATAGACAATCATATAATTCACATTTTCAAACTAATACTAATATTAAAACTATTAAGTAATGAATATGTTTCACATGTCATACCTTAGTGAGTATAGTCAACCATTGAAGTAATGCATCATATGCTTCACCATGAATTTCTTTCATTTGAGGTACTTCTTCTCGAAACATATAAGACAAAGCCAATTCAAGATCAACCATATTTACTTTACGATAAATCGTATTTTTATCAAGAATTTCATCTGTTACGTTTTTGTTGCGAGCTATTTTTTGTTTTGTTTCAGTATTTTTAAGTGCATTTTTACTAAGAATAACTTTTTCGAAGTCAAGATCATCAAAATTTTCAATATAGTTTGTTTTATGAATGTATGATCGAATAGCATTATTAAATAAATTTCGATAATCAATATTTTTACTATAGAAAAATAAAACTCATAGAAAAAAATCATTTTTTTTTTTAAATAATTATTTTTTTTTACCTGCTATTTTGCTCAACATTAATTCGTTCAGCAGTTCGATTTCGATGTATAACAAATAAGGCAGGTACGTCTGTCATACTAATATTAAATTTGCGCCATAATTTTCCATCTGTAGTTGTTCGAAAAATAGCTATTTGATCACGATATTTAGAAAAGTCGAGCATTACCTATATATTAACGATGAAAATTCTAATTACAAATAAGAAAAGAATTTTTACTTTTCGACCAGTAAAATCATCTCTTTTTTCTGCAATAACTAAAAGAATTTTAACTGTTGATGAAATACGTGCAAAAAGCTCTTCGAGTGTAATTCGACTATAAACAATAGAAAATAATCAATTTAATTAAATGACATTGCCGGATTCGATGACCTATCTTAAACCAGGATATCATATATTTGGTTTTGTAGAACAATCGTCAACACATCGAATGGTATATAAGAAATCAAGTTTTATGAAAATTTTAATATACTGCAAGTTTCTTTACTAGTTAATGGAGTTTCATTCATAAATCAAACTTAAGCACTCGGAATAAAAATTTTAACAATACAAAATAAAAATAGCATACCTCCTTCGTGCAATTCTATACTCGTACTTCTCTTCAGGGATCTGAAGGTCAAAAAATCTTTTTCTTTGTTTCTAAAAGGAGTTATTTGTATGAGTTCATCACAAATACTATGTTGATTATTGTTGGTGCATAGAAATTATTCATACGACTGTTGAGTATTGTTAAAAATATCATCAGTATACTCATCCCGTCATATAGGAAAATAATCTATTCTATAGGATAATCTTTCAAATTGACAATCAATCTCTGCTGTTCCAAAAGATGTTGTGTGTGATACACATACAATTCAATAGTGTGCAATGTTTGAAAAAGTTTCACTCTCGTATTCACTTGTTCTGTGGTACAGATTTGAACACACTAAAATATCAAGTCGTCAAGAAATAAGCTAGAACTAAGAAAGGAGTCAGCTTTAAGTATGAAGAGAGTAACATTGAAAATTATAGTTTATAGAAAATTCAAGGCTGCCTGCAACTATATCGAATTGAGTTTAAAAACAAAAATTGCATAAATTTATCTTAGAAATGACAATGTCTATGAGCACTACATATATATATTTCTCAAGAATTGTAATCAATATATGGACTCATAGCACATCAAAATTTTCATAAAACCTAATTTCACATGCATCATTCGATGTGTCGAAAATTGATCTACAAAACTACATATATATTATTCTGGTTCAAGATGAGTCATCCAATCCAGCAACGTGATTTCCAAAAAAATATCTTACTTGACTGGTGTAAATGGTGGCCATAATGTGTTTTGTTTAGGAATATTATCAAGTTCTTTAACAAGTCCTTTTTCCACAACATTAGCATCCATCGCAGGAATCTCAATCATTTTAGATGCATTATTAAAGATAGTTCCAGGTGGTATGAACTATTTTATAATGAAGACGCAAAAAAAAAAAAATAAAAACAAAAACAAAACACTGTTTCACTCACTAGCATTGTCGGATAGCCTCTGATGTTATGTTGACGACACAGTGCCTTATTGTCTCCTACATAACAATTTATTGCACCAATACGAACAATTGTATTCCACACTGAAAAAGAAACAGAATTTATTTTCTAGAATGATATATTTTTTTTCCTACTCCATGTATCAATAGCAATTTCTCGATAAGTCTAATATAGAAAAAAAAATTTGAATATTTATTATTAAAAAAATAAATAAATAGAAGATATGTCATACATTGGCATAAGATTGACAATGACCACACCAACTTGCATAAAATTCAACAAGCCATGCCGTTTCCGATCTATAAACCGTTGAAGAAAAATTTTGACTTGTAAAAACAGTTATTTTATCATTTGCATTGTAGAATGAAACTATATTTGCAGACAGTGGTGCAGCTGATGCAGCATGTTGAGTATTGCCAATAATAGCAAGAACAACAAAACTAATATATGTATTAATAAATAACGATTTCATCGATCAATCAATGATAAACTAATATAGATATGATCTTCAATATGAAAAAGAAAAACACAAGACATTCTATCTATATCAAATAGAATATTTTATGAGTTCAACTGTCATGCAAGTCAAGGCGAATGAGAAAATGTCACTTAGTCTTCATATATGACGAATACTTAATGTCAGTCATAGACATCAAATGAAAACAAACGTGCTAAGATCATAGGGCGAAAGAAAGAAAAAGCAGCAGTATATAAACAGACAATGTCTAATCCGTTGAATAAATTTTACGCCTTCATCTCTTTCTTTGAATGGCGGTCATCATTTATGAAAAAAAAGAAAAGAAGAAGTTTGTTAATGACTTTAAAGATTTTCAAATGGTACACACATTCATCTTTTGTTTAAAATTCATGAAAATTTTGCATTTTATTCAAGATTCTATTCAAACTAGTTCTATGAACAAGTATCACTTTTCATTTCTTTTGTCTTTTGTCATCACCTGTATCTTATACATGTGTTAATGTGTCTTTTGTTCATAAAAAAAAAGCAATGCATTTTTCATCTAATGATTTTAGTGGCAAAAAAAGAATTAAAAAAAATCACGAGAGCAGAATATAACAAACTACGAAGAAAAATCTATTCGAAATAAGTTACTGTAGGTTGGATATTATAATGAGCAATACGTTAATGATACCATTATTGACCAGTAAAGTTTGGTTTACGTTTTTCTAAAAATGCCGTCATGCCTTCTTTTCGATCAGCCTTTAGAAAAGAAAAAATCAAACAAGAATTTAAGTCTTCTCTTCTATTAAACATTTAACTTACTAAACCAAATGTTGTATGAAAAAGACGTTTTTCTAAGCGATTTCCTTCAGCCAATGTAGTTTCAAATGCTATTTAAAACAAACATAAAATCTTTTTTTAATAAAATCAATAACACTTACCAGCATTGACTGCTTCTTTAGCTAATTGTACGACAATTCTTGAATGACTTGCAATCTTTTCAGCTGTTTTAATAGCTTCATCAACAACTTTTTCGGGTGGAAAAATGGCACTAACTAAACCAAATTTTTCAGCTTCTTTTGCATTAATTCGATTGCCTGTTAATACTATTTCCATTGCTTTTGATTTTCCAATATAACGAGGTAAACGTTGAGTACCACCAGCACCTTTCAAATAAAAACAATAATAGTAATATATTACTCAAACAATAAAACTTCTTACCTGGAATTGTACCAATAATAATTTCTGGTTGACCAAATTCAGCTGTATCGCCAGCATAGATAATATCACACATCATTGATAATTCACAACCACCACCTAACTATTAAATGAAAGAGAAAAAAAAACATCAAAAAGAAAGTGAATAATATTATATTTGATCAATATACTGCAAAACCATTGACAGCAGCAATTATTGGTTTTTTAATTCGTGTTATTGCTGACCATTGATCAAGAAAACCTGAACTAACAACTTGTGCGAATTTATTATTTTGCATTTCTTTGATATCAGCACCGGCTAAAATATTCATAATCGAATTTATTTATTAGAGAAATAAAAGAAGAAAAAAAAGATTTACCAGCAAATGCACGTGTACTGCCTGTTAAAACAATACAACCAATTTTATCATCTTTATCGAGTGATTCTAAGACTATACTTAACTAAAACAAGACGATCAATAGAAATAAATAAATAAAAACTATTCATACTTCTTTCATTAGACCATCACACAATGCATTTAATGCTTTTGGTCGATTGAGTTGAACAAGTGCAACATTAGAATCTTTTCCTTTAATATCCACTAATAAATATTCATATTTTTTTTGTTGTTTATCACCACCTATATATATATAGAAATAAAATAATTATATATTCTTTTATATGTTCTTTTTACTTTGTTGACATGATTCTGTTGATGCTAAACGAAGAGCTAATGATGTCGTATGATTTGGTTTTAAGAGACGTGTTGTTGTTACTGCTGAACGTGTAAGAACTTGTGAAAATGTTCGTGCAAGAAAACTCATCTTTAATACATATAAAATACTTAAAGAAACGCAAACGGATACTTTTTAACTTTAAAAGCCAGACTTTTCCCTCACACAATCCTATATGTGTGTCAATTACATCACTAAGTATAGCAATTATATTTAAAGTAGGAAAGTACCGACAAACAAAAAGAAAGGAGTCAGCTTATTAAAAACTAATGTGTTCGACAAATGCAGCAAAGATCTATTTTTATATTTGATTGACTATTTTCAATAAAAAAAAAGATTCAAGACTATTAATGACCAAACGAAGAAAGCAACTCTATTGGATCGTACTTGTACCAATAGAAAATGCATAACTTTAATAATAATTAATAATAATATTTACTGTAATAAAGAGAACAAACAAGCATGACCTCTATTGCCAGTAGAATTATAAATTCGAAGAAACATTAATACTGATTTTAAATATGTATAAATCAATGAAAGCTGAAGAGTCACTCACTCAATTGGTTTGTTTTCTTCATAGAAATTCAGATTAAATTCCCATAGATGCTTCATATAGTTTCAAATAACATGAAAAACATCATCAAAATATATGATATAAACCTCTTCTCACAATAGAAGACCTTCTGGAAAATCTATACCCTTGAACACAGTAGAAAATTCAGGGTCTTCTATGACGGCGAGGGATTTACTAGAATATATGTTCAGATTTCTTTTTTTTTACTTGTAGACAAAGGATCATAATTACAATAGAGTGTTAACATCTGCGTTAAACGACCAGGTATACGATCTTGTTAAATTCGATTTTCTTATTGCTTGACAAAATATATATATATTTTTAATTTGAGCTTATTGAATAATATAGCTGACTTCATATGATATAAGATCAGTTTAAACGGAATCCAGAATGCATGACATATGTTTATTCACAAAGACAGTTAGTTCCTTATGTTAATTTGACTCAGATAAGATCAAAATTAATTTCATTGTTTGAAAATGAGTCAATGTACAAAGTTTTCTTTTAATTTTCATTCTCATTTATTTTATTGAAAATTGAGAAGAAAATATATTCTTATCTTGACAATGTTCTGTTCAAGCAGCGATGCCAAAGAAATAATGTCAAAGAGTTGAAGGTAAAACTTGGGGAAATATTAATTCAAGGGGTTGTGATATTTGACACAAAAAAAATAGAACTGGTATAACTATTCAATGAGAGATATTCAATGATGTTTATTTCCAAAAGAAGAAAAATAGAATTATCGATGTAATGACTTTTGAACAATACATGAGACGTCAATTATTATCTTAAAAAAAATTAAAATTCTTTACCTTTGTCAGCTACATGAATTTCATTTGTGATAATTCAATTATTGTTTAAGATGAAGAAAATTGAACTCAGATTAAGTTTTGAAATGCACCTAAAATGCCATCATTTCTTCGTTTCATCTAGCGACGTTATTGCTAATCCTTTGCAATAGTCATTTCTCTGAGTTGATTGTCCTTGTAGTATATGATCGTTTAGTTGGCGTACTATGAGCCAGTACCTGTAAGCATCGACCAACCGTGCTCAATCGAAGGTGTCAGATCAAAAATTCAATTTAAGATATATGATGAAGGTAAGAAAATTCAAAAAATTTGAAGCGTCACTTCTATATGAGTTTGTCTCTGAAAACTTTGAAAATACAAGACTCAAAAGTAAGGTATGGGTGTCGTTTTTTCTCGGCACAAATCTACACCCACATCTTATTGAGTCTCTTTCATCAATCACTTTTTGTTATATGCTTTTGCGTGGACGTGTGTCAAGGAAAAATGACATCGACACCCATTCTCGAGATATGATCAAATGTAAGTCAAAAAAAAAAATTTTTTTTCATCGTCTCTTTCAAAAAATTGCTGCTCTGCTATTATACTGGCTTTAGGGATATTTGTTTTTTCGCACCTGGTCTTATAATTGTCTTGTACAGTATTAATTTCAATTTAGTATTTTTTTTTTGGAAGCTAATAACATGAAATGTCGATCATATTAGATATATAAAATGAAGATATCGCATAGGAAGTTAGAAAAGCGAAGAAAAAGAAAAACAAACTTTCATAATTTTCGACCATGTGTGCGCTATACAAATGTTAGTGAAGAGTTCTTGACGTGTACAATAACTCAGTATCGCTAGGCAGATGTGGATGGGATCGGACTGTTGATGTGCGTGATTTTTCAGAGAAGATTGGCTCCCATACCCACATCTTCCGTCGTCTGGTTATGTAAAATCGTTACCTTGCATCTTTTTACCGCACTTGAGTGTTATTGATAGAGCGTCCTTGATTTATCTCTTTGCATTTAATGCTCCGTCTTCCAAAATCAGTGATGCTATCAACTTTTGGCCATATACATCTAATCACACTATTACTTTCACTAGAAATTTTGTTTTACTCATACACATGATTTTTCTTGTCAGCATCTACACTGTTGTCAGCGCATGCCCAATGATGTAGACAATCGTATACTCCATCTAAGTCAAAAACTTTTTCATTATTAAGAAGCTAACTTTTGGTATCATCTTCGGTATACTTATTCATCATCCGAATTGCAAACTTAATCCTTGTCTGTTTTTTTTCTTTGAAGACTAATCACTTTTGGCTGTTTTATTTTCTGATATGAGAAATAGCCAAGATCTTTACACAATATCTGCTGTTCTCTTATCATTAAAATATTCATTTTAGCAGTCAATCTTCTTTTTGATACCTGTTTGTTGTGAACTAGACATCATTGCGCCTTCAAGATTTTTGCTCTCGTTCGAATCATGCGTAGAAGATCGGGAATATGTGTAGCAAATTGATAGAACCAGTATTGCTGATCTTTGAATCTACAATTTAATTGATCCTAATGAACTTACTCTACATAAATCACGATAAATTTGTATCGATCCATCACCATTTTCGTATTTTTTTATGGCTGTTTGCATGTCTTTATTTTTCAACTATTTTTCAAATATCTTTTTCTAAAAAGGTGTTTCAATCGAGGGAATAATAGAGGAGAAGTTTCAAAAAATACTAAGAGGGTAATTTTCTATGAGGCACTCGATATTGTCATATGAGTGTATCAAAATAAGAAATCAAGTGAAAATTATGACTTGGTATTTCTTTGTTGACTTTGATTAAAGAAAAGAAAAGAAATTAGATAAATCAATATTGAATAAAAAAATATACCGATTCGGTCACAATCTGCAAAAATCGAAATATTTAGTAAATGAAAAACAATGCTTCTACGTTTCCATAGATGTCAGATGCTGATGGCGTATTTAACATAACAAAACTAAGTTACAGGCAACCAGTAATAGTCATTTTTCTGTCAATGGTTTATTTTCCTGACGTATGTCTCCGAAATAAGTCATCAACTGTTGTTATTCTGAATCAGCACAAATAAAATAAGTAAAACAATCATCATTACGTTTTCTTTAATTCGTCTAATGTCAAAAAATTCATGGCCAGAGTATCGACAGATGTACAAACTAGCCAATGTGTTATTTCAACAATGATACCAACAGAAGCACGCACTCTTAGAGACTTAGTACATAATTCAAAATGTATAGGTGGAAATTATGGTAGTTTGGCAAAATCAAAAATATTTCCAACATTTTACATTGTTCACAAAGTCGAATCAGATGATACGTTACAAAGGCTTGCATTGAAATATAGTATTAATGTATGTATTTTCTTGATTTTATAAAAATCGCCATTGTTTTTGAATATATTTCATTTGAAGATTCAAGAAATCAAACGAGTTAATAAATTATGGTCCGATGCTGAATTAGGTTTATTAGAACATGTATATATTCCTATTAATTCTCCACAAATATCAGTACTTCGAACTCAATATCCGACATTAGATATTGTTCAAAATTTACCATTATTAACAAATCCTCATCGAAAATCCTCGATAAATACAAATACAACTGATGAAACAACTTCATCTAATCGATCATCTGATAGTTTAATTTCCATATCAACAACAAATAATTCATCTTATCAAGATTATCTGTCGAAAATAGATCAACAAATACAATTAACAAGAAAATCGTTACAATTAATGGATATCAAAGGACAACATTTAAAGTATAAAAATTAATAAATTACAAATGATAATTATTTTTTATTTTAGTTCAGAATCTCATGAAATATTTCCTTCACATGTTTCTAATAAGAATAATACAAATTCTTGTAAAAATAATCGTACTACTACTCGAAATAATGAACAACCTACAAGTGCACATCATCGATCTGATAATAGTGTATTTTTAAATAACACAACATACAATTCACGTGAAAAATATATATCAGCTGCTCTTGAACGAATACAACGAGAAAAAGATGATTTTGATGAACTGTAGATATTTATTTATGTATTGATAGTAACTAACAATCAGGAAACATAAAAATTCGAGTCAATTTTATTTTTAGTTTATTTATACATGGAATCAGAGAGTTTGACAATTTGAGTACGAAATTATACTTTTTATTTCAATTACGTCACTCTGTTGTGGGGAAAAAAGCACAAAAATTAATAAAATTAAATGTGTTTAGCCAAGAGTAACTTTTTTTATACGACGTTTCGAATTTTTATTAATTATTTTTTTTTAAACTTTCTGAAAATATTTTTTCTATTGTAGGTACCTTGAGAACATGTTTATCCCATTGAAATCATTAAATCTCGAACTATAAAAGAAGTTTTCATTTTTTTTATTGTTGAGAAAATTGAGCGTTATCTCATTTCGACGGCAATTAAGTCCAATATGACTTTGTATTTTGTAGACTTTGGGATTATAGTTTGATAAAAGAAAAAAAGTAAACTAAATAATTGATTTCACATATATATTAACAAGATCTATTTCAAAGGAAAAATAATACTCTGGGAAACTATAGGTAAAGTTTCAGCAAAAAAAAAATGCTGAGGAGGAGGACAGACGCATTTCATCCCGAAACACAGATATGGCTAATATATATGTAAAATCAATTATTTATTTTACTTTCTTTTTATCAAACTATAATAACAAAAGCTACAATATTCAAGGTAATTTTTTTTACTCGTTTTGCGACGAGAATGAGTAAATGTTCAATTGTCTATATAATGAAACAAAATTAAACATTCTTTTTGAAACATGAGATCTTATATTTCCAATGAGATAAAACATAAATTCCTAATTTTCTCTTACAAAAACCTAGATAAGTTTACAAAATTTGCTGATTAACACATATTATTTCTCTCTATCTACAATGAATAAATTTTTCATTCTATCAGTCTTAATTATAGCAAATTATATTTTTTTCTAATAATTTTTGAATGTTGAATTAAAATAAAAGACTTTTAGCTATATGTCTAATCTTATTGATGTCTTTGGCTTTTCCAGTGAGACAGAATGATTCAATTAAAATACAAAATATTGTTTCGTAAACAGCTTGTCTAGTACTTTGCTCCTATGTATAAATGAATGAAAAATGAAGTTGACTCGAATTCTGCCTTTCCCATGCCTTATTTTTTTTTTTTAAATATTCAAGCAAATGACATGCAACAAAAAATAGACAAATAATAATATTTTCCTATTGTTTCTATGCACCTTTCTCCCACTGTTATTCGCAATTGAATAGTATTTTCTCCCTAACAGACTTTAAATTCAAAATAAAAAGCGATCATTATAACATATGAAGAATATTTCTATTTAGTTATAGATATACATAAATTCGAAAGTAATTCATAATTTGGGGAAAATACTTATTGGTCAAATTGCTAAAGAATATCAATTCACCGCAAATGTTACTTCGAAATTTAATTCATCAAACATGCCAAGTTTTAGCAAAATATATAATATCAGATATTATTAATAAATTATAATTTTTTCGTCCAGAAAATCATACATGGAATGTAAAGGATTTGGTGCTGATTAATCTGATGTAACACGCTGAAAAGTGAAGAAAAAATTATTGATGATTTAAACAGATGTAATAAATAAACTAAAGCCTGTTTACAAATAAATGCAACAAATTTCAGAGAAGATATTATACATGTTAGTAGTATTGCTGCCTTCAATCCCAAAGATCTTGCTTATCGATAACATCGAGAATCCGGTAAAAAATGATAATGGACCATTTTTCTTCAAACAAATCAATAAAATTCATTTCAACTGTTTTCATGTATGGTATTTTTAGATAACAAAAATTTACTGATCAATATTTTGGCAATGCTTTTGTATTGTGTAAAAGGTATTCAAATGCTTGTACATCATAGTTCATTGAATCTCTCTACTTCTTACTATATCATCGATAATGACTATGCACATGCTACAAGCGATAGGTAGTGCTTATGCATAGAAACGGTGCCACTACTCTACAAGTTTCAGTGATTTTTTTTGCCTGGTGAGTTTTTTTTCTGTATTTGTTTATAATGTGTATATCTGAATTTAGTTAATAGAAACAATAGTTATACTATGCCAACACTAGCAGATGGCCAATACTGAGAAAGATAGTATTACTGCCCGAGCAGCAGATTGTAGCATGACAATAATACGTCTTGATGAAAATGACCTGTTTGGTGTTTATAGCGCAATCAGAGCAGGGCGTAAATTAGCTTGAAATGAAATGTAACCTATTTTGATTAAAATAACGAAGCTTAGGTAATAAATGATGTTTCCTATTAATATGTAGATTCTCAATAATTCAGTATATCTGTTGTGATGGTTTTATTATTCTTTAAAAAGTTTTTTTATTGGAAATGTGTGAGATCCTCTCAATATTCAGAAATATCCATAAAATATCGACAGTTTTCATCGTACAGAAGAGATCACATTAAAAATACTATTATTTCGAATTGGTTTGCTTTGAACAAGTTATAGTCGAGCTAAGACATAGACAAACATCGATTTGTCTATGCCTTAGGAACGAACTACATCAATTCTTAGACCATTTTCCACAGTATCTATTAATGTTGGAAATGTTTTCGCTTCACCAATATCAGTGACATTTATTTGCACAAACTTCGTAGCAATAGAACATAAATCATTTATTCTAGATGTATAATTTCTACCATGATTTAATCCTAGATACTCTTTTACCTAATTGTCAATGTAGATTAAGATTTTTAAGTTACATAAAAAAATGATAAATAATTATTTGAATTTGAATACTCGATTTCTTTGTAAAACATGATCTAAAAAGAGTGTTGAAGTATATAGGATAGAAATTTTCATCCCCCAATACATCGTATTGATATACGATTAAAGACTCTATATCAATAACGTCTCATTAATAATATTTGAACTGCTTCCTTGTTGTATATCTGGAGGTGTCTCAAAATATGTGGAGTAATACAATTTTCTTGTGGTTAGCAACAGGCACTACACCATGTTTCACATTTTAATCTTCCAAGAATTGTGCTAACAACTTTTTAATAGAATTGACAATCATTCAACATCTGACGATAGTTTAATTGATGAATCAATTAATGTACTAAGTTTATATGATAAAAAGAAAAATACTATTCACAATACGTTTTCATAAATAGATGTATAAACATAGTTATTAGAATGAAGAAAAATGGAAATAGACCTAACAAAGAATAATATATTTTCGACTTTACTTCTTATATATTATGTAATTTTATCCTTAAAAATATTTAGATAATGTCAACATTACAAAAAATTCGAAATTAATGAGACGAGCACCTTATTTCAACAATGTTTGAAAATATTTTTCATAAAATAGAACTCAGTTTACAACGACAAATGAATGAACATGTTCATCGAAATCTTGATCAATATTCATTATCATTGTATTAATTATTTTTAAACATAGAAAAGCATTTCATACTCTTTGCTATGATATTTTTATTGATAATTTTATTCTGTAGAATGAATTTCGTCGATATCAAAGATGTTTAATAAGTTTTGATCGTTTCAAGTAATCTTTTTTTCTTATATTATTCTTTTGTGAAATTAATTGATATTTAGAGTATGTATGTTAGATATCAAAATATATTCTACACTATAGCTTGAGCTTTCTACGTCGCATACTTATAGAAATGAAAACAACGTAAAATTCATAGAAATTTTAAATTATTTTTGAAAATATATCCTTTATTTTGTTAGTAAGATAAATTAAAAATATTGGTTTGAACGAGATTTATAAATCGAATTTCTTGAAACATAAAAAAAAAACACGCATCAATGCTTGTCTCTAGTTTCGAGCTTGATCTATTATTTGTTTTAATCAACTCAATATTTCTTTCTGTCATTTGCTTACACTTTGCTGTAGTAAACATTTTCTTTATTCAAAAGAGTACAATAACTCGATTTAAAAACTGTAAAAACATTTTAAACAGGAGCAATGACAGCCATCTACGAGTTCCTTTAGTTTCTAAAAGCCAATTAGTCTACTCATGTAACTGTTTGATAAATTTTGTTGGCTCTACACAATCTAATCACTAGATAAATAGAGATTATGAAATTTTACTCTTTTGACAATCACATCCGGATAAATCAGAGAACACAGGAGTGATACGGAGAAAAGTAAAAGTTTCCCGTGGTGAGAGAATTATTACAATTTCACTCTCTCTCTAGTGTTTCTAAAAATAATTCGCAAACTTCATATGAATTTTACATCAGTTATATCGCAATCACTCTAACAGGTAGGAAGCTCAAATTAAACGGTAGATTAAATATGAACGTTTACTGTATATGGTCATTTCAGACAAAACAGGACATACTCATCTTTCATTTGACTTTGGTTATTTACAAGGGGTATTTTTTTTAAATAAATTCTTTTACCATAGAAATATCTAAAAATGTTGTCTAACTATTAATTAAAAAGTATCTAGCGAATATCTCTGTAATCATATGAGAGAAAAAAAACGAAAGTTTCAGACTAAAGTCTACTACACGAACCACATCTACCGTGAAATTTTCACTAGAATCGGACACCAATTACTCCCTGTTAAAGATCGGTTTTCTAGAGATCTTGTCTAGTCCCGGAACAAAAAGATTTTGTCCTACCATCATTTTGAGATCTTGAAGAAGAATTTGTCCTGTGTGAAATTTGTTTTGAAATTCTTATATCGGTTAGAAAAAAATAGTTTTCCGCACTCCGTCACGTCACTAATGAATAGAGCCAGCCAGGTCCAAAATTTTCGGATCTAGATCTGGCCGAACTGTTTTTAGATACTTTCAATGAGATTTTCTAATCGGAGTAGGATAGCCGTTCCGAAGACATGAGCTACGTTTTTCCGTTTTTTTTAATATTCGCTGACATGTGTACCCCACACATTTCTGAGACGAGTTTTTTGAGATATGTGAGGGGAGAGCTTGTCAAGTCCAAAGTTTTCGAACCCGAACTCGTCAGGCTCTGCTAATGAAAAGAAAATCGATTTTTTTGAAAAATCTAAACATGCTCAGAAAAAATCTTTGAATAAAGATTTTATAGCCTTAGGAGTTGTATATTGAATGTAATAGTTAGTTTTTGAAAAAATCCTGCTTCAATTCAATGTTTTTTTTTTTAAACCGAAATACGTTAGGTGAAAAGTTGATGTCATTTTTTGTCACGTTGGCAACGAATGATTTGATCCATATACCGTAAATATCAGCTTGTTCTATCGAAGAATCATATAAGAAAAAGAAGATTATTTGACAAGATGAAAACTAATTTGGATACAATTTAGATTTTTGTGATTTTTTTTCAGATGCAAAAAGTTGATTGCCTTATTGTAGGTGGTGGTATTGTAGGTGTAGCTGTTGCTCGACATCTACAATCAACATTTTCACATTTAAAATGTTTATTAGTCGAAAAAGAGAATATTTTAGGTTAGAATAAAACAAAAACAATAAATATTATAAAATTCTAATTGAAACAAAAAAAAACAATTATTTTAGCTAAACATCAAACAGGTCATAATTCAGGTGTAATTCATGCTGGAATTTATTATAAAACTGGTTCATTAAAAGCAAAACTTTGCAATGAAGGTTTAAAAAGAATTTACGAATATTGTGATACTAATCATTTACCATATAAAAAATGTGGAAAAGTTAGATTAAAGACTTTTTTTGTGTAGTATTAATATTTTAAATTCTTTTAGTTAATTGTTGCTGTTGAACGTGACCAATTAGGACGTCTTGATAATTTGTATCGACAAGCAACAGAAAATGGTGTTCAAGATATTAAAATACTTGATTCAACACAAATTAGAGAACTTGAACCTAATTGTCGAGTAAGATAATATATCATTCGATAACCTAATTTTTGTTTGTAAAAAGGGAATTCGAGCATTACATAGTCCACATACAGGTATTGTTGATTATGGTTTATTATGTCGACATTTTGGTAAAAGTTTTGAACAATTTGGTGGACGAATTATTCTTAATTTCGAAGCAGAAAAATTTCTTTCATCTGGTGATGATTCTTATCCAATTCTTGTTAAAAGTAAAACAAATGTAAGTTATTTTAAGTGTATTTTTGTTATCTCAGTCATGCATTTAGATTAATTTAGTCAGCTGTTTTAAGTCGTTATGTAATAACGTGTGGTGGATTGCAAGCTGATCAACTTGCTATAGTTTCTGGAGGTTCAAAACATCCAACAATAGTACCATTTCGTGGAGATTATCTTAAATTAAAAAATCCTAATAAGGATGCATTAAAAGTTAATGGCAATATTTATCCAGTTCCTGATCCGAGATTTCCTTTTCTTGGTATTGAAAATTAAATACAAATCTTTTTGATATTTTGTTTTTTATGTTAACTTTAAATGACTATAGGTGTTCATTTTACTCCAAGAATGGACGGTTCTGTTTGGCTTGGTCCTAATGCTGTTCTTTCAATGAAACGTGAAGGATACGGTCTATTTGATTTCAGCATTCGAGATACAATTGATCATGCATTCAATAGGTAATTGGAATAAGAAAAACCTCGATAAGATTTATTTCACAAAAACACTAATGATAAATAATCTTTCAGAGCAGCTCGTTAAATGTCTCATACGAAATGGAAAAGTCGATGGGACACAACGAAATTCAAGGCTTATTAAATCTGTTAGGTTTTCTTGAGAAATTGAATATTTTATATCGTAGAATAGGACATTTAAAGTGTAGCCGTGAAAAACTCTAAATTCAAATTATTTTAGACATATATCAATGGACGAAACTCTTCATCCCTCGTTTCTCATTCTTTTCGTATCGAATCTCTTTGGTTTCAAGTGAATGTTGGTGACAAGAATGGTTAGAATACTGTATTTTAGTGTAATGTATGATTGATTACGATCTGCTTCAATAATGAATGTTCATCATTCAATGCAATCGACCAACACTAAAAATGAGTTGATTGATAGAATAGTTCATGGTTACATTATCTCTTTTTCTGATATCTTCTAAATGTTTTACTAGTTTTACTTCATCTGTATTTATATAATTACCTATGTTGCATTCCCAGAGGAGCTTTCAGTCGACGACGATAAGGGTTTAATGATCCGAAGCAGTTACCAGATACGAGAAAAAGAGATAAGCCAGTCGTGCAGCATTCTCTGTTAATTCTTTCATTTGTAGTGTTGCTCAACTGTATTGAAAGACGTATATTCTTCATTGAAGTAAATTGTCATCAGTCATGTATTACACTACAATAAAGTACTTAATGCTTCCTTATACCTGACATTCACTTGAAATCAATGAAATCGTATGCGAAAAAAATGAGAGGAAATGAAAAATCTGCTTACGGATATAAATCTCGATTATTTTCAACAATGGATGAGGTTACAATTTGTCAGATAGCCAAACGCAGATTTTCTAGCAGATAAAAGAGCTGTTAACCAGATTTCGCCAGGCAGTCCATTTTGTACATTTGTTTTCACTACTGCCGACATACCATAGTATCCTTATAAGATGATCCACCGTTCAAGTATCAAATTGTGGTCGATATAGCGAACATTATATCGAATGGTCTACCGGCGGTTTTTGTCCAGTTTGAATCGCATAAAAGTTTTCTAGCCAGTACTGATATTTTTCGCATACACAACAAAAAAAGTGGAAGGATCTCACACGGCTAGCTTCGCTTTCATCGAGATTCATGATTTTAGAAGTTGAATGGATTAGAATTCTTCCTCAACATATACGAGATATTTAACTTTGTTACATAAAATGATTAATTCGGAAAGTCTTTTAATCCGATAAAAAAACATTTGAGAGTTTTGAAAAGCTGATCAACTATTATATACTTTGAATGAAAAATTCTAATCATGACTGTTTATACTTATATATTTTAGTGGTCTACGTAATCTTGCTTGGAAACATATGAGCTATGGGTTTAATGAAATGCGTCGGGCTTATTCAATATCGGCTACGGTGAAAGAATTGCAAAAATTTGTACCAGCTCTAACTGTTAAAGATGTTGAACGGTAATTGTGATAGATGATATATCTACAAAAACAAACATGTTTTTTTTCTTCTGTATTTAGAGGTCCAAGTGGTGTACGAGCGCAAGCTTTATCAGTAGATGGAAATCTTGTTGAAGATTTTATTCTTGAGACAGTTAATACTGGTCATCTAAAAAATCGAATTTTACATGTAAGAAATGCGCCAAGTCCTGCAGCAACATCATCATTACCGATTGCTGATATGATTGTAGCCAAAGCAAAAGAGTGCTTCAGTCTTTAATAACATCGTATTTTTCTTATCTTTTATATTTATTATATTTTAGTGCAACGTTAGAATATTGATGATTCGTTTTTTTTTAATACAAACAATGATTTATCTCTTCTTTCAGATATCTTATAAACATGTCTATCGCTGAACAACTTGCCGAAATGGGTTTTGAAAAAAACCAAATGTATGTTTTAACCTATTCACGTTATTTTTCTATACTGATATGTTTCGTTCTTTATTAAAGTGATAGTGCTATTAATGCAGGAAAAGCTGCAAATATGGAACAAGCTATTGATTGGTAAAATTTTTCAGGAAACATTAAAAGTAAAAAGATCGATTCATTTAGGATTACGACACATGAGAATGAAATAGCATCGGGAACTACAATTAGTTCTGAACCAGTACTCAATTTAAGTTCTAGTACTACTGCAGCAGCAACAACGACTGAAGATCAAGCTGAAGCGAATTCACTCAAATGTGACGAGTAAGAATAGAAGAAAAATATCTTGTTTTTTGTTATGCAATATAAATTTATTTATTTTAGATGTGGTAAATTATTAAAAGATGCAGATGCAGCAACAGCTCATGCTATGCGAACAAATCATTCAAGTTTTTCTGAATGTACAGAAACAATTAAACCATTAACAACTGAAGAAAAAGAAGAAATGAAGAAAAAGTATGTATTATATTTTAATTTCTTTTTTCAAAAAAGATTATTTGATTTTATTCTTATCTTAGAATTCAAGAACGTATTGTTGCTCGACGTAAAGAACAACAAGTAGCTGATGAAAAAAAAGCAATCGAAATGGAAAAAAAACGTATTGTTGAAGGAAAAACTTTATTAGAAATCAAACAAAAGTGAATATATGTTTAAAAAAATGATTTATTGAACTCATGTTATTGCGTATTTTTGTGAAACATAATCTGAAAGGAATGTTGAAGTATATGGGTAGAACTTGGGACTTCTTAACAGATATCTTAACAATGTCTCTCCTTCATCACCAATCGTGACAGGCGCCTTAGCAACGCTCAGTATTTACTTTAGATTTTCTCCTTGGGAAGAACGAGTTAAAGTTCCAAGTGGGCAAACATCTACTTTTTTCAGAACACAGACATATAGTATGTGTTAAAATAACCACAAATCGTAGAAAGGCCAATCCCATATTCGGAGAGAGAGCGTCTTCTCGGCTCCCACACTGGATAAAACACTGGTAACGCTTCCCATCTTGTGTCATAGACTGCGACTTATATTGTTGATATATGATTACAGACCACATATCCATAATGTTTCGTTATGTTATATGAACTACTGCCTTGTTGCATTTCTGAAGGATTAATTAAAAGGATGGTAAAGAAATGTGTACCCAAAGTCGATAGAATCCCTATGATTAGCAATAGCAATTACATCAAGGTTCACATTGCGGTCACGTAGGGATTGCGCTAACAGCTTTTTTTTTTCTTTTGAAGACGACAGGAAGATGAAATGAAAAAAATTGCTGAAGCCAATCGTCGTGAAAAACTTGAAACACAATTAGCTAAACAACGTGCTATTGACCAAATTGAAGCTGATAAACGTGCTCGACGTGAAAAAGCAGCTGCAGAAAAAAGTGGAGGAGTTGTTGAAGATGTTCCAGTAGCAAAACCTCAACAAGTTGCTGCATCACAACCAACACGACAATATGATGAATGTAATATTCAAGTTCGTTTATCTGATGGATCAACAATGCGACAGATATTTAAAGCAAGTGATCGATTTGAAAAGGTTTTTGAATGGATACGTCAAGCACAACAGTCTCATCCATTTATGCTTTTACAAAATTATCCCAAAAAGGAATTTCATGAAAGTGATAATCATAAATCATTAAATGAGCTTGGTAAATACAAAATGAAATTTTATTTTTTTCTTATTCTTTAAGATATTTTCATATGTCTTAGGTCTTGTTCCATCGGGATCACTTATGGTAAAAGCACTTACTCATTTTCAAACATAATCTTTCTTTTTGTCTTTGTTGATTCTTATGTTCTCTCTTTTTATTAAATAAATAAATAAATAGCCAAGATCAAATCCTACTTTGTAATGTATTTTTGAGTTATCAAGTTCGAATGCATATTCGTTTATGTTTAATCAATCGAGCAAGAAAACAAAAAAAAATGAATTTTGTCAAATTTGTCATTTTACAAATGAAATAGAATATTCCATCCATTTCTCATTTGTTATATAATATAATCAAAAATGTAATCTTACTTATATTAGCTTGACTCACGAGATTCTTCTCGAGTGTCCTTTCTAATTTCAATGTTTTTTTTTTTGACTGCAAATACTATATAATGGTCCAGTAAAAACCCTTACATTATTTGGGTTTCTATTGATGTTTGACTAGGCTATCGAATTTTTTTTCAAGAGGTCTCTGAAATACTCTAGTCATTTAGAAGCGTCTAGAAAATATACATATTAAAAATTTGATAGCTTAATCAAGTCTCAATAGTAATCCAAATCCTTTTACAGTTTTTATTAGAACAATATATAGTATCTGTAGACAAAAAAATCATTGAAATTGGAAGAGGGCAACTGAAGAAGTTCCCTTGCCAACTGTTGTTTTATAGATCAAAAATGAGTTTCATTTTAAAAGTCTATCACATGATGCTCATGAATAAATATTTTTCTTGATTAATTTATATATAGTTTCAAATTCATACTTATCTCTTCTTTTTTTCTAGTGAATATTTTCACTAACGTAATCAAATGTGTTGCAACGAAAATAACAAACAAATTATATAATTCGATTTACTATAATAATGCTTTGTGTTTGGTATATCTCATCAAATTGTGATATATTATGCATTGGCAGACCTAATCTATTACTTGTATCTGAGCAGTGTTGTAGTTAAATGAATGTGGTTCGCTTGCCAATGTGCTCACAATTCGACATGCTCTAACTTCTTTTTATCTGTTATCAGGTTAACAAATATTCATTTGTTTAATATAATTTCAAATGACTGTTTAAAATCAATTATTTCTATTATTAAATTATTTTGTTTCACAAAACGAATTAGACACACACAAGAAAAATAAACTGGTTTAATAGTGAGCAATCTTTAAAAAATAACTCTCAGGTATCAAATTTAATCCTTCTTGATGTATCAATAGCCAATCATCATGAATTCTGTGTATGATGTACAAGTTTCAATGCCTCTCTTTGAAGTAACCAGAACACGATAATTTGCGAATGGTATTGGAAAATAAGGAATTGTTTGCAATACTCCTAACGTTGATCTTCCTGGACTGTATTTAAGTCCTGTACTACCATTATAGATTAACGTCCAGCTCCATCCAAAGATAAGTTCATTTCCATACAAATTACTACCTTCAATAGTGATTGTCAATGGATCACGTTGTGGATAGTTCGTATTTGTACCCACAGAAAATGCTACTAGACTGAAGAAGCTATTGTCCAATGTTAAATACCAACCAGTATTTTCGCCACATGTTATCAACATAGATAAGTAACTGCTACTACAGCTTCCGTAATTTGTATACTCGGTGGTCATATAATAATCGAATAAGGCGTCTGGAGAATTATCAGGATAATATATATCCACAATTTCATTAGTTAATATTGGTGAACTATTGCCACCTGCTATTGTATTCCATATGGCATAAACAGTTTCATTTGAACGATTAAAGAATTTTAGAGCTATTCAAAAAGAAAACAGTTCTAATTTTGCAAAATGGGTTTCATATACTCTTATATGAACATACGAGCTTTTATTATTCTAGGCAGACATAGAGATGAACTAGTATACTATAAGTAACAATGAGCAATTTGAAATAAGAAGATCGAATTTTTCGTATTTATTATACTTGAATTATCTCTGAGAATGGGAAACGAGTAAAATAAGGATCAGTAATTACTAATGATAAAAGCATTTTTTTTTATTGTAATGTATGTTAGAAAAAGTATTATTTCATCTGTCATAGGAAAGAAGAACGTGCAATTGTTGAATTATTCGAATATGGATTCAACTCATATACACATTCATGTTTCTGCTACAATCAACTTTAGTTTGAAAATGTTGCTGTAAATGAAATATGTTTCCAAGATCCTACATCAAATAGTAGAAAACTTACGTCTAGCAGAACTATTTGAAATCTATGTATGTGTGACTTCAGATGCATATCGAAATCATAATAAGAAGATATTTGAGAATTTGAAGTAAACTAGTAAAAGATTCAAGATCTGTCTCTTTCGGTATAATACATAGATATATATGCGCTTTCTCATTTGACTCATATGAAGAATCTGATAGAGATAATCGGTCATGAATCTATTAAGATAATGATTTTTTAGAGAGTAAATGATGTTAAAATAAGTTCTCCTAGACGTATCTATCCTTTTGATCATTGTTTTCTTTTTCATCATGCATCATAATTGTGAACTGTTATGTATCGTACACAAGTGTAGTACGAAAATAAATAATGAAATCTTTGAATAATATCTTTTTATTAATCGGTTTAAATATGTTAACATTGAATCTATTAACCATGAGTCGAGATGAGCTTTCACTACTCTCTGTCATCTTTATTAGAATAGAGAAAGAATCGACCATTGAGCTGAAAACACTTCAAAAACGAATAGAAAAAGAGTAGATGGAAAATTTTCAATGATGACTACATTATGAATGTATTTCCGGCTGTTGTATTTAGAATTTCACTGTTTTCTAATCAGCTGCATTTAGCTCTTCAATTCTTTTTTCGCCTATATACACCCCAATTTCTTCACTTTTATGCGTCCATTGGAAGTAAGAGATACATAGATAAAGAGTCTAAATGTAATGATAGTAGAAAGTGAAAAAAAATTTATACAGAAACTGACGAAGCTCCGAAAAAGTCATTCTAATTCGATACAGAGTTATCTCTTCGAGTAACTATTCAATGTTTATTGATTATTTATGTTTCATATAAGAAAGAAATGAACTATATGAAAATCATCATTGTCTTATAACCAAGGGGGAAAAAGCAGATTTTGGGACCTAAAATCTTTGAAAATCTCTAGAAATCTTTGGAAATCTTTGGGCATCTTGAAATCTGCTTTTTCCCCTTTGTTTTTCCCCTTTGCATTGTCAACATTAGGTTTTTTTAAGGATATTGTTATATAGACATTTTTTAGTGCCAATGAGCGTCTATGTGCTTTTTTTTACTCTGTTTAACACATCACAAGAACAATAGAATAACTTAGATTCTTTCTAAATTTATCTGGTTCACAAAAATGTGTTTCTTACTTACCACTGAAACTTCTGTTTCCAAGGTAGTAAACTTTTGCGTTAGCAATAGTTGGTACAACCCGTAATTGTCCTTGATTCAATTGTGCAAAGAAAAGTAAACATGTTTGATTAAAACCAAAATATGTTACTGTAAAACAAATGGCATTATTGTAGCATTGACACAGACAATTATACGCCGAACTAACTGATGAAAAACTGTTTATTATATAGCGTCGATCAATCGGATCAAATTGAGCATTTCTGTACATAGTATAACGTGTTGTTGCCATAGATAAAAATACGAGATAGATAAGAATAATGATTGTGATTTTAAAAAACAAGCTAATCAAATTCTTCATTATGAAAAGATTTTTCTGATAAAAGATATTCTAAAACAAGGTGTTCAAGAGTAGATATGATATGGTAGTTATTCAATGTTAATTGCCTGTCGTTCAAATGATTCTAGATCGAGGCGTGTAATATAGAATGTTTTAATTAGCTAAAGTGTAACACTGAAAAATAATCATAAAATTATATTTCTATTGTACGCACTGTTACACATGAGTTTTTTTTTCTTTCATTTGTAACAGATCTTACTGTTGTTACCATATTACTTTTCTTCTAAATTTGTTTTTATAACAAATCTTTGATACGTAAACATATAATAGATTTTTCGAGTATTGAAGATCGAATTGAGAGCTTTTGTGCAAATAATAAGTTTTAAAAAAATGTATTTCAACATGTAAAAATTCTCTAAAACAAAGCATGATGTTGATTTTCTGATACCTCAAATCGATACAAACGTGATACAAGATGTTACTTTTCTATGAAAATTCTGTTTTCGCTTTTGTTTCAACGTATCTTCAGCATTAGACGAAATTTGGTTTTTGATACAGAAGAAACTACAAGATGACGTTGTCTTGTTCTTCAAATGAATTGTGTCGAGTGTAGAAAAGTCTTACAGAATTTGATAAATTTTGGAAAATTCCGGAGTATGAATATACTTCAGTATCACTGCTTTATGTTTAATAAATGTCTTATCATTTCTATGACGAGCGAAGATATAATCATCCTACATAGCAGCAACTGCATACAGTAATTTTTGGTCGACAGAAGAAAATATTTTCAAAAAAAAACTTTATTATTCATAAGTAGTCATCCTCATTTCTTCTCTAAATGGATTCCAAGCTAGATGTTTTGTTTAAAATTTCGAACGGTTTTTAACTTGATTGTAAGTTAGAGTCCGCTGGGTTGGTTCGGATCCAAAAATTTTGAATTCGATGGACTCCAGTCATTTAGGAAATGTGTACGATGCGCAAGTCATCGAATACAAATATCGACGAAAAGTATCTCGTATCTTTTGGATGACAATCAAACTCCGATTAGAAACTTCCATTGAGAGTATGAAAATACATACAGTTCAACCGGGCCATGTTCTCAAAAACGTTCAATAAATCAAGTCCGGAAGTTATTGACCCAGTGGAATCTATTGTAAATTTAAATAAGCATTATTCAAATTGACTATCTTTTTATATATCATGATTAAAGGGGAACTGTTTGAAAAATAGGTCATAATAGAATTGGTTTTAAACCTCTAGAAAATATAGGATGACTGCGAAATTAATGAAACAAATGTTAAATCGAAACGATTAGATTATTGACGCATTATCATCATGAATACTTGAATATTAATTAATGAAAAATATAGATCAATTTATTATCATATATAGAGAAATAATAAATGAAGAGATTTGTGAATACATGTCTTTTAGACAACAGAGAAAAAAAATAAATGAATAGAATATCTGATGATAGAGATTTATTTAATGAGACGTGCCATTTTGAACATGTGAAAATCCACCACTACTACCAAATCCATTTGAACCACGTACAGTTTCATCGAGTTTCTAAAGAATAAAAATTGAAAAATAAAATGATGAAAGAAAATAATAATCAAAATACGAACTTCATCTTCCACTAATTCAGCCATTTCGACTTTTTCACAAATTAATTGTGCAATACGATCACCTCGTTTAACTAAAATTAAGTAAAATTTAAATTAATTCGTAATAAAAATATCAAATCCTACTAGTAAAATCTGAATCATTGTGATTAAATAATACAACACCAACATTACCACGATAGTCTGCATCAATAACACCAGCTATTTCGAGAAAATAGAATTTATAAATATTAAAGATTTAATTATAACAATACCTCCAGTATCAATACCAAATTTAGCAGCTATACCAGATCGTGGAGCTAGAAAACAAACAGAATGATCTTATTTTTATTAAGTTCATTACAAAAAATGAAAAGACTCCTTTAGACTTTTGAAAAGCTTTTACTAACCAACTCGACCATAACAGCCAGCGGGTACAGCAATTTGAATATCAGTTTGAGCTGTTATTTTTCCTCGTGCTGGTAATACATAATCATATGCACTAAAAAATACATAATTTTCTTTTCAAATGAAGTAAAAGAAGATTTCAAGGTTACCTTCGAAGATCCCAACCGGCTGCATAAGCTGAACCTTTCATTGGTGGAAATGCATATTCACTAAGTTTAGCAAATCGTAATACAGCTTTTGATGATGACATTTGAAATCTGAAATAAAAAATAAATGATAATATTTCGAATAATGTTATATGAATACGGCTTTGTAAAAAATGATCAGGATAGCTGATAAGAAAATTGAAAGAGTGTAGAATAAAGAAAACAAAGACAGAAAAGAGAAGACACGAAGTGAAGAGGAACGAACATGACTTGCCATATACTGACTGACTAACGAATGGGGTATACATATATATGTAATGGACGATAAGATTACATGTTATTATACGAACAAAGAGACGATATATATCTAGTCGTCAAAATATAGAAAAAAAAGATATAAATGATCAAATAGTTAAATCAATTCGCAGTAGAAATAAAGAGAGAGAGAGAGAACGAAAGAGAAACTAAGAGAGGGATAGAAAAGAAAGAGAATATAAGGACGGATTCAATCACAGATAATTCAATAAAAGAATATTTTTAAAAAATTTGTAAATAAAAAACAAGTTATTTAAATTTCTTCAAGTTCTTCAATTTCAAAACGATTATTTTTGCTCCATTGTTGAAATTCTATAAAAGGTGATCGCTTGTCAATGGCAAATTTGATTTGTTTACATTTAAGTGCACATAATGTACCTAATTCAGGTCGATCCATAAATTTTTGACATCCACCAAGAGAATTTCCACACGTACATTTAACGTCTCCTAAAATAAAAAGTAAAAGAATATATATGAAATCCTAAGTAAAGTGACAATTATTTACCCATAACTAAATTTTCTTGAAAATTTTGATATACACTATCAAGTTTACATTCATTCTTATTGAAAAATTCTGGATTATTTATAAAATAAATTGTATTTCGTTTTTTCAACCATGCAAGTTCACCTAATTCTCGACTACATTTACGACAACATATTGAACCATCTTTTTTACCAATTTTTTGTAATACAGTTTTTTGTTGCATTTCAAGTATTAAATCTTTTTCCCACTCACTAATAAGTGATTTCTATGAAGAAAATAATTCACATAAATATTTTTTTTTTGATCTTATTTATTTACAGCTTTCGTTGCAACATCACGTTGAAATATATCTTTATCAAGTGTTTGCCATCGATTAATAGCTATTTCCATATTTTCTTCACGAATTTTATTCTTCTTCTCTCGTTGATGATTCATTGAATCGAGTTCGGTTATTAGATAATAGAAACTATTTTGTGCTCTTGCTCGACCTCGTGATTGAATTGTACCAATTTCATCTGATACAAATTCATAACGAATAACATAAGAACATGTTGGAATATCTAAACCTTCTTGAACAATATCTAAATAAGAAATGATAGACATATATCCATGCATTGTATACATGCTGGACATAAATCGAAAGTAAAGACATGTCGTTTTGTTAGATATGAACAGAGAACAAAAAATGGATTACATGGGTCCTCATTTAAGGTTAAAGAAGACTGTAACGTTTTGACTATAGAACGGGATTTATGCAGGCTTGTAGAGAAAGAATTTTACTGTCGAATGGTATATATATTATCAGGTTCTATTGTGTATTGCTAACATGTCAATAGGTGGTGCCATCTTCTAAAGTGGCTATGATGAAGGTGGTGCTACTTATCGACATTTTAACAACATACAGTAAAAGTTAATAATGCATACACTATTAGATAAAGAAAGTTTTTCTAAAAGCCTATATATGTATTCTTTTATGTAATCAAAAGTCATCGAAAACCTTATAGTCGCCTTTATAGAAGAAAAGCATTGACTAATGATCATGTATCGATAAAATGAATCGAATTATGCAAAGTAAAATGATTATAAGAGTATAAAAAAGCAAAATGGTTTAAACTTTGGTTCTATTGAAAAAGAAAACAATACTATTGTTAAAATTAATTATAAGACTTAAGTTAATAATAAAAGAAAATATATCTGTTTAATCATTGACTAAAATCAATGACCATCTATTATAACTTAAATACTTCCAATTTTGTAATAAATAAATTATTATATTAATAATAACTTACCGGTGGCAATGANTAAAATGATTATAAGAGTATAAAAAAGCAAAATGGTTTAAACTTTGGTTCTATTGAAAAAGAAAACAATACTATTGTTAAAATTAATTATAAGACTTAAAAGATCATTCAAAAATAATGTTCTTAATTTTTGCATTGTTTTGAATTCGCTTTCTTTTTGATGATCGACATCTAAGCAAAAGCAAACGGTCTTCATCGATCATCAAGTTAACTGTTTTTCTTGATGTAAAAATTTGTTTTTCTGCTGAAGATTTTCATTCTCTTTCACATAGTTTTCTCTCATTGTAACAAAGTGAAAATAAAGAATGTGGGTGTGGATGTGGATGTACTCGTCACATGCACCCACACCCACACTTTAAATTCAAAAAGAAAATTTCCTTCTCTGAGACTAAGGTCACGATAGTGGATATACCCTGGAAACTACGTATCTCGAGAGAGAAGCATCCGTTTTGACCGAAAAATTTCACTGTATGCTTGGAATCATGAGATCTGTTAATGAACAGAATTTTAGATCGAAATATCTTCATTCTATTTTCTTATAGACAACTTAACTTTGAGCTAAGCAGAAAATGTACTAAAATGGTTATAACTTTTAACCAGCAGATCATGAAAATGAACGTGCTAATTTTACCAAACTCTTTTGATGGACCAAATATCAGCTTAAAAGCAAGACCACAGTTGGAGTATTACACTCTTAAGTCCTATTGATTACTCTGAGATACCCAATGGCCGGACGATTCGTTGCAAGACTATTCGTTGTGAATGCATAGATGTGGGTGTGAGTGAGAGTGTTTTGTGTATCCTCGCCAAGGGAGAAACAAGGCACTCCGGTGCTGAATATACTCTCGAAGTACAGGCAATGCAGTGGAAATATATGAAGTCCAAGCCAAGAGGAAAGTGACATTCTTCCATGCTCCCTAAACCAGAAGAAATATGAGAGTATAGTAAGTTACACAGAGTATGGAGTTCTAGAATAACTTTATAATTGAGAAAAAGCTAGACATAAATCTACGAAGATAACGACATACGCTTGGACTACCATTGTAGTTCTGATGTGCTTCCTATAATGCAGGATTGACGAGATTATGCCATTTTTCCTTGACTCTCCTCCATATCTTAGTGTCGATGATGATATATTCGGATGGTAAATGAAGAACATGATGCCTCTTTCGGTCTGATTTGCTTAGGACATCTGCTCGAATAGCAAAATGTCTAAGATTCAAATTCCATGAAGAGTATCTTTTTCTCCATTCTGTTCATTTATATACTTCCTTATGCTGCAACTCTTAATGACTGACTTATGATGCTTGCATTATACCCTCATCCACCTACACTACTGGAAAATGATATTTTAAGTCCATTATTATTCATTATGGCAGCATAATTTTTGAAAAATTCTGAAGTTGATAATAAAAGAAAATATATCTGTTTAATCATTGACTAAAATCAATGACCATCTATTATAACTTAAATACTTCCAATTTTGTAATAAATAAATTATTATATTAATAATAACTTACCGGTGGCAATGAGTACGTTGCATTCATCTAAAATATTCAACGAAGTCAGATAAATGAAAAGAAAAAAAAGGAACAACGAACCTTCTCGAAATTTTTTTAATCTAGCTGCTTGATCATGTATTGTCAAAGAATGATCCGCACTAGTTTGACCAACAATCCAAGTTGCTTTAACAATATTCTAAAAGAAGAATTATTCTAATATTAATTGATAGAGTTATTGACTTACTTCTAATTTTGGATGACTGCACAAATAATCACAAAGTGTTTTTGCGTAAAAAGTTGTTTGTACCAAAATAAGTCCTATTTACATTTGAAACACAGTAATTAGAAAAAAATAAAAAGCCTCACAGATAAAAATATTCACCTTTTGTATCTCTAGGAGTATGTTGTACAACAAGATCAACTAATGTATCTAATTTTGAATTTGTTGTTGGATGTTCTATGTATTTCTCTAGGAGTTTACCCAAATGAGTTTTACAACGTTCATAACATACATTATTCATTGGTACGGATTGTTGATATCCTTTATAATAGTCTTCAATTTTATTTAATATATATTGTAGAACCATATCAAATGGTAAATCTTTAAATGCTGAATATTTTTTTGTTAATAATAATAAATAATCGCACATAATAATATTATTCATATCACCTTTTGTTTCAAATGTTTGTTTTAAAAGTACAAGTTGACCAATAAATCCAGAAGAACCAATATCTTGTCCATCTAATGATTCTCGCCTATCCAAATGATGTTTAATATTATTAATAAGATCTCCAAATGTTTTTAAATATTCAGTAAAATATGAATTATATTTTATTTTTGAAACATATTGAAATTGATCATTTGTTGGTCGACTTATTTCACGATTAATTTCATCGATATTATTTATATCGCATACAGTTGAAATATTTTCACAAGCAAGTTTACTACATAAACTAACAAGATTTTTTTCAATTGATTCTCGTTTTTCAAGAGCATCTTTAGCACTAACTGTTGCTGTTAAACCAATAATTAATGGTTTTTCTGTAGTATTTTGTTTTTTAGATGGACATAAATAATATTTCATTATTTCACAATAAGGATTTCCACCTGATGTATTATGACATTCATCAAAAATCATAAAATTAATTTGAGATAAACGAATGGTTTCTTTATTTAAACAATTAACAAATTTTTGTGGTGTGGCAACAATAAGATGATTTGTATCGATTAGTTGATCAATTGTTTGATCATCTTCACAAATTTGTACTCGTAGATTACCAACATCTGAAATTGCCTTTGCTTGTTGTAATCGTATGGCTTTTCTTGGTACAAAGAATAGACTGAAAAATTTTTTATCGGGATTTGTTTTTTGACTTTTTATGAAATAATATTTTATTATGACCGAAGCAATGAATGTCTTTCCAGAACCAGTTCGAAGACAAACAATAGTATTACCATTACGAATAGCATTTCGTATGATTTCAATTTGATAAGCTCGAGGATGAAATTTCAAATTGAGTAATTTTGAATATTCTTCAGTCCACGGATGAGAAGAATCTTCGAATGGTTCTAAATTTATTTTATTAAAATCAATTGGATCTGGATCGGGTGGATTGAATCCAATTGATACCTTAGCGTTCTCTATACAAAAACAATAAATTGAAGAATTTGTTTTTATACAGTAGTAGACAAAAGTCTCTGTAACAGTGAATCTCGACCACTGTATATATTGGAGGTCTGTACAAGCACTTCACGAAGAGTGTAGGCCATTAGCATTACGGCGCCATTATTGCTTAATTACAAAGAAAGTTACAATGAATGTCACCCGTTTTTGTAGACAGAGTCATAACCCTGAAAAGGAAGACTATTCTATATCAGCTATCTAGGTGACTCTCAGTTCATAGTTTTATGGACAGAAATCCGAGCTTGTTTCCACGAATATCTGGTACTCTCAGTGTACATGAATAAGTTAAGGATTATGGTTTTGACTATTTAGTGGCCACTCTCAGAAAAAATTTAGCGTACAGTTATTTTCTGTCCTTCATGTTTCAACCACTCAATGCTAAATAAATGAAAAGCTTTTGCTTAGTTGAAAAGAGAATTATCTTAACCAAAAAAAAAAGAAATTGCAAAGTTGATTGAGAAACAAAATTCGTCAAATTAACAGTAACACCAAAATCTTCACCTTTACAGGATAATTTTAGTTGTATTGATGGAAACGAGATCAAGTAAGAATATGTTCTATGCAATCAATCTGAAGATTTACTTATTTATAAATCATCTTCTGATGCTAGTTCACTATCTAAGCAAATTTATAATTGTCAAAGTAAAGAAAATAATAGTTGTCAATATTCAAACAAGTATCAATTAGTTTTATGCATCTTCAAAAAAGCACCAGCTATTCCAAATCGATGTAAGCAAGAAACTAAAGTTGCTCCTATTGAGTTTGCAGCAGTTGACTGTAGACCATTGAAAACAAGTAATGATATCGGTTTTAAAAACTTTGCATAAAAAATTGATGATACCGATTGATACTTATAAGATAGTTTCGGGTCCATGTTTTTGTGGACCAGAGCCGGAACCGACTTCTCAATATTTAATGCTATATCCCAGCTATCCACAGTACCTATTGTATGGTAGCTCATCAATCCTTTCAAAAACGATGCTCATTTTATTGTCATCATTGTTATGGAGAGAAATCATCTACTATTCCTTGAAAGTCAATAATTCAGTGATAGTTCCATGAAACAAGTTCAATTTTTTTTGAAGCTTTTCCTACAGTTCGACATTATTACGTGGAAGTTTCAGAAGTAAATCTTGTACTAAAGAGAAATGGAGCATAGATGATAGTCTTGTTAGTTCCAAGGATACAGAAATATCAACATTCAAACAAATGAACTTATCTTTTGGAATAAGAAAGACCGTAGATGAAACTTCAGTTACATGTAAAAAATATAAAGAATCAGTCAAATTTTTAGTAAGAAACAGTGCAATATTTTGTAGGCAGTCTTTCTTTTTTAGGTTATAATGCTCCAATGGCATACGTTCTTGGCTGAAGAACGTGCACACAAATTTTCAAACCTCCAGCGCATGTAATGACCAACAGCAGCTGAGACGAAGACGTTTGCCTACTACTGTAATAATCTTACGTGAAAGACACATAATATCATCTTCAGCAAGATCATCAAGAATTTCTTGGTTAGTAGGTCTTTCTGATGTGCTTAGTGGTGGTAATTCGAGTATCCTCTGAGCTTGGCTTTGCTGTTGTTCCGCTGGTAGAGCTGGTATGATTTCAGTAGGTATCAGCTTTTGGTAATCTAAGAAAAATATTATTCCATTTAAATCTTATTAAATAGAGTGTAGTATTTTACTAAGCAAACGTTCAGCACAATCATTACGTTCAATAGCTTCTAATGCACGAACAAGATAATCAAAGTTATTTCTTGAAATCTTTAAACGATCGAAAAGTGCTTGTAAAGTTTCGAGTGCATTTTCTAGTGAGCCATCAGATTGCAAACGACGTGGAATATCTTCACCGAATAAAAAATGCAATTGCCTACGGTCTGTATCAGACAGTGAATTTTGAATTTTGAGTAACACTACTCGAAATTCGAAGTCTTCATTCGATTGATCCATAATTACAATCTTAAAATATACATAAAAGAATTATTAATACTTTTATTCATTGTTCTTGTCAGAGAAAAGATACTCTAATAAGTAAAAATGCTTCGATTGCTAAAAGATTTTACTCTGAATAGTAAACGAACAATGACACAATTTCGTTCAAATTTCACTAGGAATTTCATTGAGTTAACAAAAAAAAATCTTCGAGGCTCGATAAAACAGCACCACGAACAATATAAAACAGCCGACATGATGTCGCCGTTTACGATGGGCTGTAAAAAGGAAAGAATAGTAGGAGACAGAATCACCATTTTCTAGCGAAAAAATCAATCCATGAAGCAGAATACTGTCTGATAGTGAAATACGAGAAAACATAGAACATTAATAAGTCATTTTTATAGTCATTCAAGACATCGTTGTTGACGGTTGACATCATCATCCTAGACTAATGTTAAGAACTAGAGATATCATAAAAGTACGTAGCTCAGCATTCATTGTTGATAAAAAAAAGAAGGTGACAAAACTATGATAATTTACCAACATATCGTGAAGAGAATATATTAACCTGGGCAATTATCTGTAAAAACTGCGTACAGTTATTTTAGGCTGTACTTTTTTTCAACTGGAATGTATTGTTTTTCGTGAACACAAATAGCGATAGTTACATTGAATTTTACTTATACAAGATGCTTTACAAGTAAACACAAGGATAACGAGGAACCATTCGTAAGTGTCCAATTGCTTTCAAATCGGGACTATGTGCATGATATAGGTTCTAATAAGCTATGAATATCTTGAAATTAGTTCGGGCTAATTGCTTATTGCTGTCGAGATATTGTAGTTTTACCGAATTGTATAGCAGAATATCGTGGTACCCTCTCAATAACACAGGAAAAACTGAGTTTCGAATCTCGATTTGAAACTTTACATAGAGATATGCATTAACTAGAACAGCTTATTGTGGAAGTTTCAGTTTTTTAGATTACGTCTGTTCTCAAATAAGAACATCGAAATTTGTCGTTGTAAATGAGCAACGTGAAAAACATGCTTTTACTACAATTGTGTTAGAGGGTAGAATCAATCAAGCAACCTGAAACGTTTACAATAAACTATTCGGGTTGAGACATGTTTCTATACAAAGTTTTAAGTCGAAATTCGAAATTCAGTTTTCCTTGCGTTCCTGAGGGGATCACGACATTGAAGGCTAAGATAAAAATACAGTATCTCAACAGCAATAAGCTTTTAGCTCGAGCTCTTTTTAGGCTATTCATAGCTTATTAGAACCTACATAATACACATATTTCCAATTCAAAAGTGACTTGACACTTAGAAAAAATCCCTGGTAAGTATTATCTTTTATAATTAAAGCCACGGTAACAATGGGTGTCTGCATCAACGAAAATGCTATACTTCAGTTGAAAACAAAAAGCGCAGTTTGTAATCCCTGTTCATATACTACTCGTTTCGAACTTTATATGATTTTGCAGCTTTCACGTGATTCGTAGATGTTAGGCATGCAGTAAATCCGAACGCCACTTCAGAGTTCTGACTGAATGATTCAAGTTTGGAAAGTATCTAATGAGTTCAGACCGCGTCTAGTGCTTACGTAGTTTTTCAAGCAGTTCTTGAAACATATAGGTAATTACAGAAGCAGCATTATGTTCCGTCAAATTGGTGTTCGGATTTGGTTATATCCAAACATCATTAACTTGTTTTTAGAAAGTCTGTTGCCTTTCAATTGTTGACTGATTTACTTCATTGTCTGTAGACTTATTGTAGACAACCGTTAAAGCCTTTCTTTTGGTTTAATTCTACTTCCTAGTTTCATTTATTAACTGAACATGGCTGTATTTAAGACTAAATCCGCACGTGGGAGTTCAATGCATGCCTAGGAAGTATTTGTAGGTTGTNTACTTCAGTTGAAAACAAAAAGCGCAGTTTGTAATCCCTGTTCATATACTACTCGTTTCGAACTTTATATGATTTTGCAGCTTTCACGTGATTCGTAGATATTAGGCATGCAGTAAATCCGAACGCCACTTCAGAGTTCTGACTGAATGATTCAGGTTTGGAAAGTATCTAGTGAGTTCAGACCGCGTCTAGTGCTTACGTAGTTTTTTAAGCAGTTCTTGAAACATATAGGTAATTACAGAAGCAGCATTATGTTCTGTCAAATTGGCGTTCGGATTTGGTTATATCCAAACATCATTAACTGGTTTTTAGAAAGTCTGTTGCCTTTCAGTTGTTGACTGATTTACTTCATTGTCTGTAGACTTATTGTAGACAACCGTGAAAGCCTTTCTTTTGGTTTACTTCTACTTCCTAGTTTCATTTATTAACTGAACATGGCTGTATTTAAGACTAAATCCGAACGTGGGAGTTCAATGCATGCCTAGGAAGTATTTGTAGGTTGTCCAGATCCCCTCTAAAGCATCCGTAGTTCTCATTCTAGGTCACTGAAAGAAGCTTTCAAGTAAAAAAAGATCAAGAAAAACATGTTTTCTAAAATTCATTTTCCAGAAATCCAAGTATAGTATCTATGATTCAAGTGAATAATTTCTAATAATAAACAAATAATATTTATAATTATTTATCTTCATTATTTTATTTAGCCTAAAGTACGCCATGAAAAAATACGTATTCAAATCATTGAATATAATGTTTATATAAAAATGTACGTCATTAGATCGTGAAATAATGCACCAATAATTTTGATAAATAAAACAAAATCTAAAATTTTAATTGAGTCAACAAATTGAATAAAAAATTGTTATTATTATTATTATTATTATTATTAATCACTACACAGAATATCAAAAGCATCATAAAATATGTCATCATTTTGTGTGCATGAGATTTCAAGAAGTGGAATTGTAAATGGCATTTTTTTCCATTTCTTTTTTAAAATAATTATTTCTTTTCCGCTTTCTTTTTCAATTTGTTTTATTTTAATACATTCACATTTTAATGGATATATTGGACTAATTTTTGGAAGATCTTTTAAAACTTGAATACAACCTAATTCAGCACGACAATTTTTACTTCCACATAATGCTTTACCTTTGAAAATAAATAAAAGAATCTCAAGTAATATTCTGGCAAACAAAACAAATTACCAGTTACTGAAGTTCTCGAATATTCGTGTGGTTCAGGTAATAATTTTTCTTCAATACGATTGTAAAAATCATGATCATTAACAAAATAAGATTGTTCATGTTGACGAACTCGTGAAAGTTTACCAAGTAGATAACCACAAGCTCTACATAAAATATCCCCAGTCAATTCAATATTTTTCCCAATAGTTGTTTCTGTTGCTAATGCTTTAATTAAACTTTCATTCCATTCTGTAATAAGATATGCCTTTATGAATAAATGTCAAATAGAAAGTGACGAAAAGAAAAACAGCAACACTCTTTTACATGTTTTTCCATCACTCGCTCTTTGAATTGTTCAGTAGGAATTCGTTTCCATGTTTCAAGAACTTCTCTCAAATCTTGTTCACACTGTCGATTATCTAATTCTTTAGTATAATTTTGAGAATCTGAAAATTAGAATTGTTTCAGTAAATTTTTATTTCGAAACTTTTTTTAAATAGGGTTTTGTTAGTTTTTGACACATTTGATTATAATGTTTTTATGAGCCTTTAATTCGCAAACATGAATTAACAGATATTTCAAACATTGATGGTATAGTTTCACATTAGTTTTCCGACGAATCATACGTTGTAAAACTTATATCATACTTTTTCGAAGAAAAATGTAATGGATATAAGTCGAAGTTTGGTGGCTTTCCCCAATAGCCACGAGAGTCAAAGGTCAGGGGTCAACGAATATGTTTTTCATAGCAGCAGGAGGAGCAGACAGGCAAACAATCATGGACTAGGCTTTTATAACATCCGATGGCAAAAGGTGTCAGACTCCTTTTTCAGAATTGGTTGAGATTTGAGCACATGACCTCGTGGATATGTATCGAACAAGGTAGCCACTCAGCTATCGCGGCTACTTTAGCAACGGAAAACATGTTGAATAGCGTGAACAACAAAACTTAAATTGTTTTAGAAAATTCTAACACATTCCAAAGTCTTCCTTGGACTTTGAATGCCTAGAATACGTTGATGTCTTTTCTAGATAGTGCATTTTTTCAGTTTTCCCTAGTCAAATATTTGTGTTCAAGATATCAAGGATGATGGACAATCATGAATTGATTTTCCATAGTCGTCATATGATCAGCATAAAAAGCGTGAACTGATTAGGTTATACACCTTTAGGAAATCATCAATAAGCAATACTTCTGAGCTTATTGAGATATATAATAGCGTGCTGAGACTTGCTGTAGCTATAATGGATATGTACAGCAAGCTTATTTGTCAGTAAAATCAGTAGTGAGAATAATAATAGTGTTAAATTAAGAAAAACGAAATACAAAAAAGAAAAACAAGATAGTAAAGAGAAAATAGAGCGCTAATAAAAAAAGAAAAACTTTCTGTACAGATTGTTTTTCAGCATATCAGATTTTCATTGAAAAATAACTATACTCTGCTAGAGATTTTTTACTTCATGTAGTTTGTATTAATATAATAAGACTAAGGAACATGTGTGAATTCCACAAGGGCTATGCTGACAAGTTTTTTGTTTTACATAAGCTTACTCTGTTGGAAATACTTACAATATCTCATTTTGATTCCATGGCTACTTCTTACATTCAATAATAACATTCTTCTTAATATCAATCATTCTACATTATTTCATACAACAACAGCACGTATCATATATAAATAGCATATCACGTGTCACACTCAATCTCAATGTTTTTCAATTTAATACTTATACAATAGCAATAACAGGACAAAATATTTTACCTTATTCTATACGATAGAACAATTCTGTGTAATGGTACTTATTATCTCTGATTTAAATTAAAACATTAGACAATAAAAAATTTTGAAAAGTTACGTCGAATAAAATTTACACATATTGATCGAATTAATTAGCGCTATGAGATACATACCAAAAACTAATTTTGACTTCAAAATAATATTCACGATATGTATACTAATTTATACGATAAATATTTTACCTTTTGTAGTGATAAGATAATATGCACAGCCAACTGTTCTTGCACGAACACGTGCTTGGACAGTTCCCATACTATCTGGAACAAACTAAAGATAAACTTCCATAATGAATTCGTTTACTGAATTGTTAACTTACATCATATCGAAGTACCATTGAACATTCAGGTATATCCAAACCTGCTTGTACAACATCAGTAGAAATCATTACATTATAAATACCTAATAAAACAGTATTAGATCAATATCGAATTATATTTAATATGGCCAACCAGTTCGAAAACCATTTAATATTGAATCTTCTTTTTTGTTGGATTTTCTAGACTCACCACCACTCTGACCAACAAGCCAGCATGGCTTAATAATGTTCTATCGATTATTAAAAGTAAACAGATATAAATTACAGGATGGACCAGAACTGTTAAGACAAAATGTTTTTTGTTTATTTTTGGTTTCCTTGAAAATGTTTTCGAGCAGTCAAAAACTAATAGGCTACGACCACAATCCTGTACTCTTTCCTATTGTGGGTTTTCGAAATTTTCTTGAAATAGTTTGAACGGAAAAATTTTTCGTACACTTTTGTACTTTCATTATTGCAACTCAAATGTTAATGTTGACACTTTTATTAATATATCTGCTTGTAGAGCAGAGCCTACCTTACAAATGGTGCTATTGGGGTTTTCCTCCACAGGTCACTTCAATTTTCGTCTCTCATCAGTCGTTATTTTTATCAAAAGTTATTCACAAAATAACAGCCACCAGTTTTTGGTTTTTTTTTTAAATGGATAATAGTCTGAAATGAAAATAGACACTATGTTTCTCATCCAATATTCAAAGTGAACACAAAAATCTGATCTTCATTCATAGTTTTTGGCTTGCCTGAGAAACTTTCAAGCGGCTCCGAATGAGCAATCATTTGTACGAGAAATTTCAACTCACTTTACGTCTAAACTCATTCTTTTTTGGGTCTTTGAAAGATTACCTGACTACCCTTGAACAAAAACTACGATAAAATTTCTAAACGCATATTCGAAAAATACACAATATTTGCTGGTTCTAATCCATAGCTTTTGACTCCTTGGAAACACTCTCAAGGAAGCGAAAAATTTAAAAAAAATATTTTGTCTCAAAAGTTTCGATCCGCCAATTATTTAACAAACCTTTAATTCTGAATGATTTTGTAACAATTCACATATTTTCTGAGCATAAAATGTTCGTTCAACCAAAACGAGAGCTAAAATAATTTTTATATGAAACAAAAAATTTCTGAATATAAAATTACTTCGATTATTTGTTTTTTCTGCATGGTTTTTTAATAATTCAACAAGTTTCTCAAGTTTTGGATTCGATAATATTTGTCCGGATTCTTCAATTTCTGTTAATTTTTTTTTAAATAAACTTTGACATTTTTCATAAATTAATGTATCAATATCGATTGGATGTTCTCGAGTTTTATATATCATTTCAAAATAATCTTTTAAATGTGAAAGAACTAATGTCGGTGTTAGATCAGTTAATGCTCTTAAATGTCGATAAATAACAAGAATATAATTAATTAAAATTACGGATGAAAAATGTTGATTTTTTTGTTCGGATTGTTTTAAGATTTCAAGATTTTGTTCATATCCATTCATATCAAAATCTTTTTCAGGAAAAATACGCAATGGATTTGTATCTTTATTCAAAAATAACTGTAAAATTAAATTTTTAAGTTCATTTTCTATCGATAATCTTAATGAATCAAATGCTTTTTGTTTATTAATACATATAATTTCATCTTCAGATGTACGACTAACATATTGTTCAAGTTCTATTTCATTTTCTTTTTTCATTATTGCTGTAATTGTTAAACAATTAAAAGTAGCACAAAGAACTGTTAAATGATGAGTTATTTGTGAAGAACTTGATCGATGAAAACCTATAAATAGAAAAATCAAATCGATCATTAGTAAAATGAGAACGTGCAGTAACAAGTTCATTTACACAAGAAAAAATATAAACAATATCTTTCATGACATCTTAGTTATGTATGTCTCGTACTGAAAACAAGATGATGCTTTAAAATTTTTATAGTAAAATATCCGCAGGATACAATCAAAAGCTCAATAAATCTGTTTTGTACTACTCAAGTTATATAGTATCTGAATAAGAGTTGAACGGCAGACATTGTTAATAATTTTCTTAATCAAATCATGAGATTTTGTAAAATTCAATGCAAGCTTTTCTATAAAGTTGAACAGTAAAACGAATATTCATGAAAAACTATCGTTTCTAAAAATACGACGTAGATTATAGACATAAGATTCTAGAAGATTTTAGTGAATAATTTAATAAAAAATTCGATCAATAGATAAAATAGTTAAACTAGAGAACAACAGGTTGGTGAAAGATGAGTACGGATACTTGATAGAGATAGGATTGATCTGCGTTTTATTGAACCGATCCGAACTGGATGATTAGTACGAGCAAACTTCAGCACAAGAACGTTCAATACTGAAAAACTAAATGCGAAGACAATAAAGGTAAAGTGTGCGAGTGTAAGTGTCGATGAAAATGAAGAAAACACTTAAAATCTTAGCCGCATTCATTTACACTCATTGGTCTTTCAATAGACATCATATTTATCTTCATCTTTTTTTGGGTGCTTAACTTTATAATGCTAAAGTTTCTGTGTGGAGTACAATAAGAGTTAAAAAGTTTTTCTTAACCAAGTTACAGAGTATCAAAAAAAAACTTATTCTGTACATTTCTATTTTCGTGCTTAAGTATCCAGTATAAAGTTTTTATGCTTATTGCTCCGGTTCTCCAGCATAGATCTTGATGTTGAAGTGGCTGGGATAGGTTATTCTTGCCCTACTTTTTGCTTCATATCTGTGAAAACTTTAACTCATTGTCGAAAAACTGTCGGCCAAGTCGGAGAAGGCAGCTTTTCAAAGTCAATTTCTGCCAGACAGACTGCATCCAGCTGTCTATCAAATTTTTAGCCCCTTGCGCTTCTAAACACTATCGAAAGCCCTTTTATCCAGTTTACATCTGATTTTTGCGCCTAGTGTTTTATTGTCTGTCACGGTCTCAACAAGTTAGAATTTTATTTTTTCACTTCGCTGCTGAACTTAAAAATTATATGTAATAAAAACTTTACCAACGACTGCAGTTAATCCAATAATAATTGGTGAAGAAGTAACAGGTGGAATATGATCAATTTTTCCACACATAAGATATTGCATTATTCCAACATATTGATTATGTACTACAGTATCATGACATTCATCAAAACAGAGTAAATCAATGTTAGATAAGAAAACTTTTTTTGCTTTTAAACAACTATTAAAATAATAATAATAATTCTCTTTTTGAGAAAATTTAATAAAATTACTTGAGAAGTTTTTGTGGTGTACAACCAATAACATCATAATTGTTGATATATTGTGTAATATCATTATTTTCATCACATGCTTTTACTCGAAGATTTCCTATTTGTTTCAATTTTTCAAATTGTTGTTTAAGCATTGCACGACGTGGTACAATAAAAAAGGCTAAGAATTTCGTTCCAGTTTGATTTGATGAGGTCATCTTTTTGATTGAATAATATTTTAATAGTAAAGCTAAATATCACAACTTAATTTTATTGAATTCAATTAATAGAAATAAATAAAACTAACCAGCAACAAAAGTTTTGCCACCACCTGTTCGAAGACAAATGATTGTATTTCCTGCTTGAATAGCACTTTGTACTAATTCACGTTGATATTCATAAGGATGAATATTTACATTAATTTTTTGAAGAAACTCATTTGACCATGAATCATTTTCAAATACTTTCAAATCAATATTTTCCAAAGATAAAGTTATTGTTGGTGATTCAGGTTTAGCAACCATAGGCTTTATATCGATTGGAGTATTTTGTTCATAATCTATACAAAGTAATCATTAATATTTGTCTCCATAAAATAACGGGCACTTGAAAAGTTTTAAACAAGATGTTTGATCATTTTAATCTGCTGGGAAGCATTTTAGACAAGTCAAAAACTATAAATCGCAAACAGAACTCGAATATGGGTCTAGATATGTTGTGTCTACTTTTTTTGAGAATTTTTGAAAAAGCTGAAAAATTATTTTTAATGGTAAGCCAGCAGGTTTTCATTTACCCAATAAGCCCCTTTTTGAAAATGCTAAAAACTACTGGAGTCGGTCGTTTTCTACAGTGAACACTGCCCTACAAAATGTGATATCAAACTAAGCTGTAGCTTTTATCCAAGTGAAACTACAAGCATTTTTTTGAAGAGCTCCTTTCAATGTAAAACAGTTGTCAATTTTCCATAAATGAATATTTACCGAAAACGATAAATTGAAGAACCTTATCGAACGGCAGAAGAAACTGTAAATAGTACATTTTGTAGGGTAGCTTCTGATGCAAAAGCTAATATGTAAATAAAGATACTAACTTTTAGTTTCGTATCAAAATAGTGAAAATACAAAAATTTTCTATTCAAACTAATTTGTTGAGCTTTTTAAACATTATTCTATTACTCTCGAACAATATTTCTAAGTCCACATACGGAACGAACATTCTCACCAAGTGGGGAGAAAAGCTGATTCTGTGACACTAGAATTACATGAAGTCATCGAAATCAATAAAAGTATTTGGAATCAGTTGTTTTTCCCTCGGTAAAATCCCTCAAAACATGTCAAATCATTATTGGTTTTCGTTTTACCTAATAATAATTAGTCAATGTTAGGGCTGGAAAAATACCGCTACGTTGTCGATTACGGGCAACGGAAAATTTTGTGAGTTTATCAAGGAAAGACTATTTTTCAAAATAAATAAATACTTCCTAGCGCTTTAACAAAGGTTTTCGGGGCCGAGGAATCGAATCTGTAATAAGTTTCTCGATCAAATGTGTCCTAAACTAACCGTTTCGTACCGAGAAGCCGATTACAGATCGAATTCCTCGACTCTAAAAACCTTTGATCAAACTTCATAAAAAATAGTATGAGTTTCTCGCGCGAGCTATTTCATGACGAAAGAATCAAATTCACGAATTTGTTCATTATCTGTTCTTTGGTAATATAAAGATAACTTTTCTCCTCTATTCTGGTGACTAGAATTATTGAAACACTCGAAATCAGCTTTTTCTCTCTTGACCTTAACACATAACATGACTAATCGGTAAGACTTTCTAGAGAGGCGAAAGTGAACAAACATATTGTCTAAGATCTTTTGATTACCCATTATTTCTTTCTCACCCAATATTATCATTTCATCTGATGCATTTATATCATTCCAGAATTCTTCTACTGTAGGAACATTATTTCGAAGATTTTCGTTTGCTGTAGTAGATAAAACATCAGCATTATTTATTGGTTGAATCTTTTCTGATACCATTGGAAGTGATATTGAAGGAGAATTTTCTTTAAAATTTGAAATTATATTTATTAAAGAAAAACAAAAAATCAATTATAATAACTAACTTGTTTCGAAACGAGCAACATTGTAAGCTAATGCTGTTAATTTCACACGTTCTAAAACTTCCACGAGATAACTACAATTCGTTGGTGATATTCGTCCTCGATCGATAAGTATTGTAAAAATTTCAACAAGGGGATCTTCTCGTTTTCGTTTCGGTATATCATCACCAAGTAGAAAGACAAATTTTTTACGTTCTTCGATCGACATTTCATCTTCCAGATCGATTAATAACTGACGAAAATCCATATCGGATGGCATTTTTTTGTTGAATTTTCAAACTCATGCAATGGATAAAGTTCAATCTAAAGTTTTATAAAAACTGCATAAAATAACTTTTAAAGAAAAGAATTTTTTTAAAATGGCGAGTTTTTCTGTAAAAACAAATGGAATGAAATGCAAAACGTAAAAATTTTCACATGATTTTACATAAAATTTCATGGATTAATACGAGTAAATAAATCTGAAGAACTGCTTGGTTTTTCGACTGAAATTTCAGATTTTGATGCTGATGAATATTGTTTAAGTTGTCGAACTAAATCTAGACGTCGAATTTCTTCAAAACGACGAATAAGATAATCGACATTATCAGGAGTAATTTTTCCTCGATTAATTAACGCTTCCCATATAATATTCATCGATGATCGATTATCTCGCATTATACTATCAAGATCACGACGTGGTACATCATCTGTGAGAAGAAAACCGAGCATAACACGATCATTATTCGACAATTTATCGCCAATATTAATTAAAAGAGTACGTAATTTAAGATCCTTTGGATCCATCTTAAATAGAATATAAATATAGTCTCATTAAAAATAATCTATTCAAAAATAAGAAACCATTCATGAAGGACGTACAGTTAAAAATTACAATGACCGGACAATTCGTCCTGGATGTATGGATACCAGTGTGAGTGCTAATGTTTTGTGTACTCACACTCATACATCCTCAAAAAGACAATCTTTTCCGAAAATGCGTGTAATTGTGGCTCTCGTTTGACCGTTTTCATGTTCGCTCCGAATATACCGACACTAGTTACTTTCATAATAAAAGATACTTGAAACAGAAAATTTAGCATCTGGATAATGTTTTCCGAATATCTTTGACATATATCACACATCAAAATATTGACGAAAAAAAAATTGCACGTTTTCCAGATGCAAAACTTGCCTTTTTAAGTGTCTTAACGCATCTTTTATGATAAAAGTAGCTAGTTTTGGTGTTTTCTAAGTCAACGTGAAAATACTCACACGGAAACCACGATTAAACACGCTTTCAGAAACTCTTGTCTGCTTGGAGATGTGAGTGCTAGCAGGTGTAGGTACATGAGTTAGTGGGTCGGTAAGGGTATACAAAAGATCCACACGCACACAGACACTCACATTCACACACCCACGACGACTTGTCATAGCATCTAAAATTGCAGGTTTTGACGGACCACCTTTCTCCTCGACGTTCCGTTTCCAAAATTTTTTTTAGAAAGAGTCGATTTTTCTATTATACTGTTCTTTTTATATTAGCCTACTGATGTAGATGATGCGTAATGAAATTCTGAGAAGTTCTTCTTTTCTCAATACTACTCAAAACTATTTTCACTTGGAAACTTCTCTACAAGTTCGTAAAAAAAATAAAATAATCGTAATAAGTTTCCGAACTAGAGATTTGCGGAATCAAAATTTGAAAGTTTGCCGGAGCCGGGTCCACAAAAAGAATGTAGTTGCTGAGAGCGGGACTATGAGAAAAAAAGTTGTTCCAACCAAAACCAAAGGTTATAGCTAAATATTCTATAGTTTTAAACGTATTGTCTTATTAATCATATCAATCAGAACGTAATTCAAAAGATACAACTCAAAAAAAATAATAAATATTTTGTCGTCCGTTAAATCAGAAACAAGTATTGAAATGTTTACTTAGATGTGATACGAATAAATTTTGGAATAGTTCTCACTATATTGGAGCCGAGACTACTAGAAAAGAAATTGCCAAGACCACAAAAACTTGGTGCTGCACATCTCTGGTTCGGATTTCTAGTAGCTTCTGTCAGGTTTTGACTGATCGCTCTCTTCTTTCTGCATTTTTTTTATGGATGGATCCTAATATCACCATCACTGAACAAAAAGAAAGAATACTATAAAATTTCATAATGTCAGAGATGTAGAAAATGAGAAAGATGAAAATTATATTATCTTCTCATCATTGATATCAAGATATTTGACACGTATCTAAACATTGTTGAAATATCATCATAATATTGCCAATTATATATGTAACTATTCACTATCATAGCGCTTTTCGAACTTTGGTCGTCTGCTTCTATCTAATACATAACTAGAGGTGTAAGCCGCCGGTCTAAGCCGCCTATTTTTTTGAAAAGTAAGCCGCCGCCGCCACGGAATCGTAGATAATTTTAAGAATTTTTTAGGAGCCGCCGCTGTGAAAAAGTAAGTTCAGCCGGTGCGCCGCCGTCACGAACGAAAACTTTTGATAATAGTATAAGGCGCCGCCGCCGTTGACATCGATACATATGCAAAGACGTTTTTTTTTTTTTTTGGTTGTCAAAGCCGCCGCCGGTGCAGAAAAACATAAAGTCTAGCAGCAGCCGCCGCTTTGGAAGAAAAAATAAAAAATTGACGCCGCCGCTGTTTGGCCCTTCGGCTTACACCTCTATACATAACTAAGACGAAAGAGGCAACGACTTTGATGACTTAAGGTACTATCGTTTCGAAAATTATAAGCAATTATTCTTACAATTCTTAACTAAAAATTATTTATAAAAGAAAAAAATATTCAGTCCATTGCAACTCAAAATACCGCATTGTCTTTTACATTTCATTTTTTCAAATATAATTATCTTGACAAACATAAATCACATGAGAACTTGATTCTGGGTGGAAATCATATTTTAGTCATAGGTTAGCTTTTAAATAAACAATACCATAAAGCGATTATTTTTTTTCGCACAGAAACATTATTTCTGAACAATTCAAAGTATATAATCATGACCAACTAAGAAAATAAACTACTAAATACTCCTAAAAATTTTCATTTCAATAATCGAACTAAAGAATATTTTTCATAGTTTCAAGTTAACATCCTCTGTTTACTATTGTATGTTATTTAACTCAATATTCTTTTCTTTTACTTATAATATTTTCTTTAATAACAAACATTTTCTATTAAATTGAAGTACGTTTATGATATAATTATTTTCTAGAAAAATTCCAATCATTTTTCCACATGTTTTCTTTTTAAATACATACTTATACCACATGTAATTTGTTATGTTCGAAAGAAAAAGTGTTAGATAAACTACAAAAGAAAAACGTATAATTTATTATATTTCAAACAAATATTTTTGATATCATCGATAACAATTTTTATTTCAATTGTTGTATGTTCGATTTCATCTAGTTTATTATAAACATGAATCATGTATCTTGATAAGATCATATAGTAATAAGTTTATTTTAGATAACAATGAATACGATTTTTCTTGTCTTATTTAAAGTCTCTCTTCATGATAAGTTTATTATAAAATAATTAAATTTTACAATGAAATATTTCGTTATTAAAAATAATTTCTCCAAACAATGCTAAAGTATATGCATTTACACTTTGAAATAATAAATAGATGAAAATTTAATGATGTTGACTAGTGACTCTGTATCTTCTGTCCGTGTTTGATAGTCATACAGCATATGAAAACTATCTAGCTATTACTATTGCAGTCTGATTTCTGTATTACTATCAAACGTGAACTGTAGAAGAAGAATCAATAGTCAACATCATTACAGTTTGATCTATTTTATTATCTCTAATTGTAGATATACAAACTTTAATTTTGTTTTGAAGAAATTGTTTTCAGTAACCAAATTTTATCAAGTAAAATTTAATTTCTTTTAATAATAAATGCATAGCGAAAAGACTTCAAACATATGAAATACTTTCGTCACAAGACACAAGTGAATAAGACTGTGTGCTTAATGATAATCTTTTTTTTCAGCAGCATTCCTTTCATCCATCGACATTTTTATCATATATTTGCCTCACACTTAGAAATTTTTTAAGGATTTTATTTTTTCATAATTGATTATATTCAACGACATCTAATTAATAAAGTTTTATTAATAAAGATATTTGTAGAAATGAATTGAGAATTTTAAAAAAGCATAATAAAATTTAACCAGTATTCTAAAGTTAATGGATTGTATGGTATTTCGTAGTTACAAGATGGGATGGGTAAGCTAAGTTAAAGCAAAAAAATGAAGTAAATATATTTCTATATTTTCTTTTTTAAATCTAGTTCAACAAACTCTCGTTTGAAATTTCTTCTTTTGAACACTTTGCATAGCCAAAATTAGATACATCAGTTCTTCATTTGTTGAACTTTTATGAATTGGTAATTACAAAAAAAAACTTCTACATGATATAAATCAATTTTAAAATTAATAAAATAATAACATTTACAGTAAGATTAATTAAAAACTTAAATAGATTTCAATCGGAAAGGTTTTAAATGAAAAATAGTCACTCGCCAAGTATTACAAAAATAGAAATAATAAATAGAGAATAGTTCGAAATTCTCTTCCAATGAGTCAGTCATAAAAATTATACTTAACAATGAGATACACAATATTTAAATATTTAATATCTATCTTTTGAAAAAATTGAATACTTGGTGGTTATTCTATACAAAATAATTAACATTCAATAAATCGATAGGAATCTATTCACAGATAAAAATAAATTTAGTGCAATTCAAATGTAAAACTAATTGAAAAAGCAGTATTAGAAATGTGCAGTGTTCGTGTAAGTGCTGAACAGTGAGTCACCGACATCCACGTTCACTGCAACATTGAGATATTAATTTCACCAAAATATGTCCTTTTTGTAGCAATTGTGTTCCAATGTTTCAGTGAACGAAGATGTTCGTTTAATCAGTGTGCATTATCTTAATTGAGTCTTGGTCAGTAAACTGAAACTGCACATCCCTAAGCAACGTTACAAATGATAGATGAATGATGATGTCAATAATTTAGAAATATTATTCTTAATACTTTATTATGATTGCTACTATAAAAAATTAAATTAAAGTAAAAGGCATAGCTTCAACAATAGTTCTAGGTAAACAACGAAACCATTATTAATAATGAGAGTCAACTTCATCATGACAAGATTAAGTATCGTATATATTCAGAATTATTATCCGTATATCAGATAAAACAATTTAGTTTTATAGCATAAGAGAATCACACTGTTACTGTTCTATTTACACTGTGCGAAAGAGAAAGAAGTCGATGGTACTTGTGAATATCATGGAAAGAATACTTTATTTTTCTGATTTTTTAAGACATTTTCAATGAATCATTCGACAATAAAAAAAAAAGACCTTAAGGCAAAGACTATCACCTAGCTAATCTTCCGTTAGTAGATTATCTTATCTATATTTATACAGTATTTGAAAAGTTTAATATTCTTTTTTTTATAGCATAATCAGAGCTTACAATAAATTCTCCATTATTTGATTCAAGTGAAGAATTATAATTCGATAAATACTTGTTCAGTAAAAACATACATAGAATTTTCAAACAATAGTTTAACACAATTGATTAACTTTTTACATTTTGTATATTAAATTATTTTGAGCATATCACAGAAAACAAAAATCTACAAATACAAACTAGAAAAGCAAATATGAATATAAAAATTCTTTTTTTTTTCAGTATTCATTTACGAATAAGTTCAGCAATAATACAATAAATATAATAAAAAAATGTAATCATATAAAAACTTAATCTGATCCAACCTTCACGTTGTGCTAAATTGAATATTTCAGAAATCATTATTCTTCTTGCTTCATATATACCAAATTCACCTAGTAAATGTCTACATTGTTTATTAATATGATATAAAACTAATGGTAAGTTAAAAAATACTGTTAACCATTCACCACAAATAACAAAAAGAAAATTAATAAATATATGTGTCATACATTCTAACATAATAAGTAGATTTAATGTTTTACATTGTTTTATTAAATCTTTATCATCGACTTTTAATTCATCAAAAATAATTATCTATTCAAAAAAAAAAAATAAAATGTTTATTCAACGAAGAAAAAAGAACAAAATAAAGAAACTTTACAAGACATATTGCAAAAAAGATCAGTAATGCTGTAAGAGTGAGTGCTACAATATAAGCAAATGCTATAAAAGTTAATGCCATTCGCGATTTGAATACACGGAAGAAGAGATGGGTGACAAGAAAACACATTTCATTTATTGGTTCTCTGACAACGAATACAATAATAGCACTAAGACGATTCAATATTTGTTTTATTTTGATTGGTTAAAATCACATCTAATGTTGATAGTGCGTTCTCTTGTCGTATACTATCCTGGACTATGTGTACTCATGATCATTCATTCTTGGATTGACACGTTTACCGGTTGATGTGTTTTCTTTATTCATGTACCAAATGATGAAATTAATTATCCTTTTAATTTATATTGTGATCCTAAGTTTTTATATAGTTTCAAGTGATGAGCAATGTCAATTATCTAGTAATAGTGATTTAATTGATGATTGTAATTGTCGTATATCTGATTTAACTGAACTTAATAATCAACGTCTTTATCCATTATTACATAAAATAGTTAGTAAAAACTATTTTCGATTTTTTCCAGTTAATCTAAGAAAAAAATGTCTATTTTGGCCCGAAGATGGTCACTGTTCACGTCGAACATGTGCGATAAAACAATGTCCAATTGAAAAATTACCTGAACCATTACGTGATAAAGTTATTCATCCACCTGAACCTTGTGCAATAAATCATAGTAATGCTACACTTGGATTAATTAATAAAAATATAAGTGAAGAACATCAACAAACAATTCAAACTTGGATTCAATTTGATGATGGACAATCAGATAATTTTTGTGATGTTGATGATGAAACATCAACTGATTTAGAATATATTGATTTATCAATTAATCTTGAACGTTATACTGGTTATACAGGTCCATCAACTCAACGAGTATGGTCAGCAATTTATAATGAAAATTGTTTTTTTTTACCGGATTCTAAAATTTATTATGATCTTAGACAAAAACGTTTAAATGCAGATAAAATGTGTCTTGAAGGACGAACATTTTATCGTCTTATATCCGGTCTTCATACAAGTATTACAGTACATTTATGTGCACAATATTTTTTTCCGACAACTGGTGGTGGTTATACAGGTTCTGATGGACGATGGGGACCAAATTTTGATGAATTTAAACGTCGTTTTGATTCTGAAGTAACAGATGGTGAAGGTCCAAAATGGTTAAAAAATATTTATTTTATTTATTTAATAGAATTACGTGCAATTTATAAAGCACGAGAATTTTTTAAAGATCAAACATTTTTTACAGGAAATGAAACTGATGATTTTCATACAAAAGAATTATTTATGAAACACTTTATAAAAGAAATTGAACCATATGCAAATTATTTCAATGAACATAATTTATTTCAAAATGGAAATGAATTATTAAAAGTTGAATTTAAAGAACATTTTCGAAATATAAGTCATATTATGGATTGTGTTGGTTGTGACAAATGTAAACTATGGGGAAAATTACAAGTACAAGCATTAGGTATGAAAAAACAAAGAACATTATTTTTTTTTAATTCTATGGAACACGATTGTTGAACTATAGAGGGATACACTCTAAAAAAAACTGTTTATTGTGGAACTTTGCGCAGACATAAACTCGTAACTTTTCGAGTTTGTTCTGCACAAAGTTCCGTAGCAGAAATTGTTTTTAGAGTATAGGTGGTGGAACTACCAAACATAGATAGACTTGCGCCAGGACAGAGAACGACTTAGATAGACTTTAAGTTTTGTAAAAGAAAAATTTCTATTACTGTTTAATTTTCATTTTCTTTTGACAAATGACGTGTTATTACTAGGTTAACCCACGTTTTTATCTACTATCAACTCGTGTCCAATAAGTAGAGGCAGTGAAGTTGCAAGACTTTGGAAAGCGAAAGCATACCTTAGATTCACGTTTGGTATATTCAAACACTTTCCTTCTTTCATTAGATTGATAGATTTGAATAGCGCATCACATTTTTTGTATAAACACCAATACTTTTCACCATGTCTTGTAGTTAGTAATGATATTTTCTCAATCAAGCAGACTTAGAAAATGTTTTTGAGGAAATATTACGTCTTTTACAAGTAAATATTAGATCACACATCGACAATGATGTGAAGTGAGAATCCTTCATTACAAGTAAACAAGAACTGTAAGAAAAATTTGAGTCAGATTAATTAGAACCTGTCGAAATCTTCCTTTGCTTTCGGTGACTAAGGCTATACGCCTATTAAACATTTTCAACAGTGAAGAAGCTAATAATACCACTTTTTTTATGAAAGATTTCTGCTTTTCTATCAAACTTTTCTTCGGTAAAGTAGATCAGAATCTCTTTTTTCGAAGATCTTATTCCAATGAACATAAACGTTGGCATGTTTTTTTATGCAAATTGGGACTTTTTTTCTATTACATGTTGCCAAATGTGAGTTTCATGGAAGAGACAATGATTGTATTACATCTAAGTGACATTCAAAAACTCGTTTTCTCTCATATTTAACTTCTAGATGAGGACTTGATAAAAAGTGTTGAAGCAACCCTAGAATCAAAACATTCTGCTTCCTATTTGTATAGGTGAAAATTTTGACTTGTCCACAGACATGACAAACGTTATCATGGAAATGTCACAAACCATATGTCAATAATGTCTTGTTGTAATATATGAGCTACTTCTGTATCGTATTTGCGGAGAATTAAATAAAATAATGGATAGAATAAAACTATTTCCCGTTGATTAGCAACAGCAGCTATGTCATGTTTGACATTTTTATCTCACAGGAATTGCACTAGCAGCTATTTTGGATTGTTTTATATATTTTTTTTAAGGTACGGCATTGAAAATTCTTTTTTCGGAGCAACCAATACAATTGGAACGATCGGAAATTGTTTCACTTATTAATGGTTTTAATCGATTATCAACAAGCATATATCAACTTGAACACACGTTTAAAACATGTATCAAGAAGGATACTTAGAAAATAACTTAAAAATTATCTCATTTTGTTCTATTCGGCTCGCTTAATGACATGAGATTTGTATTGTTCGAGAACAAATTAGAAAGAAAATATTTATTGGGTTTCTTTTATTGATAATTATATTCGATGTATTTATTCTATTTTCGTTTTGTTTTATTTTATTGTTCGTAGAACCTATTAACATTTATTGCTAAGCAAAACGAGAATTCTAAAGATCTATACTTTCTTTTTTTTTTCTGTTGTTGGTGTTGTTTGTCAAAAATAAATTTGTTGTTGTAAAATGTATTGAAAGATTATTGATGTGAAATTTCCATGAAGCCAGTACAAGAAACCGATATGGTCATAATAGGGAATGAACATCTGCTAACGAGGGAACATTCCCAGATGTTGGAGCGATTTTTAGTCGAGACTTTGCGCATCTTGTAGGCCTTGATGAATTATGTCTACCATAAAAAAAGTTCGTGCCCCTAGCTTGTTCCTAGTGAGATATCGAGGTTTTAGTGAATTTTTCCTATAAAACCCCACATTTGCAGCAAGACCATATTTTTGAATTTTGATCTGAAACTTTGCCCACATAAACACCTCAGCTAGACTAGTTTGCATAAAAAATTTCAGAACTTTTGGATAAAGTCTCTCCGAGATATGAAGCTTTCAAAAAATGCATGCTTTATACGCTATCTATGGAAAACGGCTTATACGTTGAAAGCTTCATATCTCGGAGAGACTTTGTCCAAAAGTTCTGAAATTTTTTATGCAAACTAGTCTAGCTGAGGTGTTTATGTGGGCAAAGTNTTTCGAAAAAAAGCAAAATTTTAACAGACGTTTGGAAGAGATTTCGACTCTAGTATTCTGTTGTCCGATAAATTTTCAGGTTTTTCTAAGTTTTTTAGTTTTAAGAAGATTTTATTTTTATTTGCATCAGCATTCGTATATAATTTGTGTAAGACAGACTATGCTAACTTACGTCGTATGTTATATACTTTTAAAAATTCCATTTCAGTATATATTTATTCTGGTTTTCAATGAAAAACTCCATATCTAAATTTATTTAACATTTTTCTCAGAACTTGGTTTTCAATCAAAAAATATGAAATTCTTCCCATTCAGTGCAAGACATAACCAACAGAGGTATCCACAGGATGATTTTTTACACTCTATCTTGTCCTGTCTTCGTTCAGTAGACCGAGCAGAGTACCCTGTCTAGTTGACAAACTCACTTGATTGCCGTTTCCTATTGAACTGAAAAGTAAAACTGTTTCCTCACTGTATCATAGAATATTGTTTTATATAAACGTATTCTACAATAAAAGCAGCAGGAAGAGCAGCAAAAATTAGTGAAAGAATAATTAAAAATGTCACTGCGACAAAATACAGTAGAACCTTGTTGCTAAATTTAAAAGGTGAATTATTTTTAGAGTATGGATGTGGACGAGAAGAGGACGTATTTGATGTAGCAATAGAATCAAAAGCAGACATTTGGCTCGTATCATCATCCGCATTGAATGAAATAGAAATCATAAATTAATGTTCGCCTATAGTTCGATAAATTACGAGAACAGGAAATACAAATAAAAGTTTTCGATAGTCATTTTACATATTCTTTGATTTGACCGTGTCCCCCCTTGGGATTCTTATTGCCAGATCTTATGGATTTTTCAGAACACATGCGGATTTTGAAGGCTTTTGTAGAATCTTTCTGGATTTCAAGTACTTTCTGTTTCGTTTGTTTATTGGCGTACTCAATTATTTTTTTATGATTGAAAAGAGGTTGAGGTTTTCGTTCTCTTAGTCCATTCAATGAACAAATTATTTTTCTTCATTCTTGCATATATGTTTTCTGTCTTCTTCAATTCGATCATGAAAACTTTATACCGTAATCAACAAAATTGTATTTCAATAAAACTTATTCTCGATGAGTTGAAGTTGGATTTGAGCTCGTCTGAATCTTGTACAAAAATGTATGATTATTTCTTATAAAAGTCAGAAATATTAAAGCTAATCTATTCTAGAGAAAAATATTGTATAAAGAAAAAAAACGTGTTAATTGATATCGAAATCTGTATTTTAGAAACTCTTATTATCTGAATTACTTAAGTTTTGATGTATGCTGTCTCTTGTTTCATCGGAACTTACATATGGAAATGAAGAATAGCATTATTTATAGTCTACTTGAAACAAGAAAAAACACAGTTTCATCGATTGAAATTGATCCCTGAAAAACTTGGAATTTTTCTGGATTTCGAAAAAGAAACTTGACTATTCTTCGGATATTGATTTTAACATTCTGGTTTTTTGTTTCTCATATCTGGTAAAGCTCGCTAGGATGTAGATCTAAAGAGAAATGCTTGGAATATCAATTGGTACTGTGCCCTGCAGTCTTTTATTGATTCATGACTCTCAATGATTAAAAGGACGCTCTTCTTCAGGATAAAAATTCGAAAATGTGATTTTTCTTGTTTGCAGGATATCACAGGGTATTAAGACCTTACCCGGTCTTGTCTATTTTCTATTGAGTGTTGCCCTGTTCTGCTCAGAACAGGACAAAAATAAGTTTATTTTAACCGTACCCTGTGGATGTCTCTAATAACCAAAATACCTTTTTTTTGTTTTACATGTCTAAATGAGAATAAACTGTTGTTTGATCGGATTTTTTACGGTTAATTCTGTGTTGAGGTTAGCGATATTTAGTGTCGCAAACGATCCGCACTATAACGACAAGTATGACTTATTTTTGAACGGCGACTCTATCACCTCTTCTCTTGTTATTTGTCCACCGCGTGGTCGAACCTCAATCATGCCAGCTGTTAAACTCTAAGAATTTTTATGAAAAAATATGCATCAAACGTTGCAAAGTTAAGAAAAGGAATTTAGTCGTTGACAGACTCATTCTTTCTGAAATACTCTTTCTTAATGACTCCATTTTATACTCATTCGTTAAATTAATACATTAAATCGTAATCAATGTCTAACTTAAAACTTCATGAGTTTCATTGTAACGAGCATAATATTTGAACTCATCTTATATCTAAATGTGTGTAAGTTTAACTGCAAAATAATTGAAGACGGAAACAAACATCCTATAAGTTATAGAGCAACAAATATGAGAAAAATGTTGGCAAAAGAAATAATTTCAGTTAACTTTAGGTGTGATCACTGAACGGTTGCCAGGCAGCATAGTGGCAGCACTTGTATCTCGTTTTTTAGGCGCAGTGCACATCTCTGGTCGTGAAGTCACGTTTTTTTGCTTATTGTAACATTATATATACTTAAATCATCTTTAAAAATGAATGGAAGTGAATATAAAAATTTTGTTCGGCTAAAAACTGCCTACGGGGATTGGTCTTGATTTGAAACCACCATTGAGCTCTGTATCTCTTGTAGTGACGAAGTGATAAGGATTCTTCTGAAGGGTATCAATGGACTATAAATAAGCCGTAAGTTCGCTTTAGTTTGACGTATTGAGCTGAATTTTTTACTAGAAGTATTTCTCACTACAACCATTTATTTCGGAGAATTTCAGACTAAATCGACCGTCCCAATTGATATATCTATTGTGGGCTGATTCCTTAAGAACTAGTTGAAAAGTAAGCGAAAGCCCGAATCAGAGCTCGGTTTCGATGCATGCCTTAAAATGGGAAATGGATAATCCAATATATTGCTTTGTATGTTTCTTTTGTCTTTGTTTTTGTGACGGAAAAAATTAAAAAGTGTTTTACATAAAAAAATTGGTCTTGTGGTTGTATATTCTATTCTCTCCATCTTGTAGACTAGTTTTTCATCAGAACACAAAATTGTTGATCTACGAACTTTGTTAGAAACCATTCATACAGGTAATCTATCTATTCAATTAAAGACATTCAATCACCCTACGTCTTATCTATGCTTTTTATGTTTGTGTGAATAATTGTCACGAAGTTTCTTCTTCTGCTTCTTATATATGTGTGTATACTAATAATGCTAATTGTATTTGCTTGGCTAAATCTTTTTTGATTTATTTTTGTTAATATTATTTCTATTATTGATATTTTAGTTGTTGAAAATCGTTTAACTTCTTCAACAGACGTTGCCGATTTACCAACATACACAGACAAAAACGATCTAAATTCTACAACATCATCATCATCATCATCATCATCATCGTCATCTTCATCGTCATCTTCACATTCTGACATAATACTTTTTAAAGCTGCTGAAAATGGAGATACAGGTATCAAATTAATTGTTTTTTCTTTTACTTTTCTTTTATAAATCAAGAAGAAACTTTTGTGTAGAACAATTACTGAAATTTCTTAAACTTGGCTCTAACCCAAATAGTCAAATATTCAATGGAAATACATGTCTTCATCTATCTGCAGTTAATGGCCACATTGAGTAAAAATCTTTCGAATAAATTTGAATGTTAGAAATCGTCATATTTAATTTAGATGTATTCGTCATTTACTAAAATTTGGTGCTAATCCATTACTTGAAAATAATCTGGGTTTAACACCATGGAATAATTTATCAAAATTAAATGAAACAATAGAACTTGAATGTTTACAAGCATTTGTTGATATTAGTCAAATTCTAGTAAGTAGCTTTTATATAGTATGAATTAATCATTACTTTTTTTGTATATGCCAGCCACCTATGGATTTAATTTTTAATGCTATTGAATATAATCATACAAATACTTATGATTATTTATTATCAATTTTACACGAAGAATTAAAAACTAATCCTTCATATTGTTCTCGATTATTACGTATGGCACTACGATCATCTAATACAGTAAATATTTCTTTTTCATATTGTAATTTATTTTATATACATTTATTATTATTAGTATTTTCTCGAACGTCTATTTGCTATTATAACTAAACAAGACTTTATTCAATTTATTAATCCTAATACATTTATTTCGAATGAATGTCTTGCTGTTTTATCAGCATTAGATAATGAAGAAAGTTTGTATAATAATTTAAATTGTTACGTAATAAAAAAATTAATAATTTTTTTTTTTGTAAAATAGTTAATTCAAAACCAATCAATTTAATTGTTCGTATTACATCATCTAATGGTGAACATCGATACTCTTATGCTATTGGTAGAATATCTGTAACAACAGATTTATCTTGGCTTGAACTTGAACGAACATGTGTAAAAATGTTTATTGATCATATCACACAAATCGATTCACCATTTGATTATATGAAATCTTCTATTGGTTGCACAGCAAATCATATTGATACAATAATACTTGGTATGTTGAAAATCTAAAACAAAAAAACAAATCTGTTAGTACAATCCTTGCGGGGATTAATACGTGAAACATGATGTAGCTGTTGTTACTAATTACAAAGAGCTTGTTTTATTCTATCTATTTTGAGGTATATTTCATCATTCGTTTACTTAATCCTTGAAAAATCCAATAAGGAATTAGTTGAGATAGTATAATGAAATGTTACTGATATACGATCTTTGATTGTGTATCAACAATATCTGTGTGGCGAAGAAAGTGTACGTTGACAAGGCGTTTGTCGCAATTTGTGATGGTCTCTGACTAGTATCTATCACAGTATGTGAAGTGGAACTGTAAATTTCTATCCTATATACTTCAGCATTCTTTTTAGATCGTGTGTCGAGAAAAACCCAAAAGATATATTTACTGAATTTATTATTTGAATAGGTTTAACTAAATGGCATTATCAAGATAGTCCAAATGATGAATCACCAATGCCATATACAGTCGCACATGAACAAGATAGTATAACTATTCAACTTAAAGGAATTCAAATCAATGCTACAGATTCATTAGCATACCATTATTTCATTCCAAGTCAAAATTTGAAAAACTTTATTCGCTATGTATGTTTGATTTTTATTAATTGAAGTTACATGTATATAATATATGTGTTTTTTTGTTAGATTGAACAAAATCTTTATGTTGGAGTCTATGGAGCAGCTCATTTACAGAAAAAATCATTATTTGAAGATCTTATGAGATATTTAGAACGACCAATAGCTTTTTCATCTAGTCCTAAATTTCAAGTGATCAGATTTGAATTTGAAAGTGTTACAAATTTAGACGATTGCATTGATGAACTTGTTGAACAAAGTATTTATAATTAATTTAATCTTTACTTATTTAATTGTTTTACTTGTTTAGATTTTTTTCGTACATATCAATGGTCAAATGAACAACAATCATCTACAAAATATTTACTTTATTTTGCTAATATACAAAATAGTGGTGGCACTGATGTACTTAATTTATTATTAAATGGTGAAACAGTTTCTGATACATGTCAAAAAATATCCTATTCGAGAGAAGAAGAATCTAGTAATTAATCATTTATTAGTTTTTTTGTTTTTCTTCAATGAAATTTTCTTTTTATCAATTAGATTCAACAACAATTTATTATTTTCCATCCATCTTTCATATATTTATTACAATGAGTAAACGTACATGGTCAACAGAACATGAAGTTTATAAGAAATTTAAATGGATACCATTTAAAATTGATAGTGTACCATGGAATGGTTTACTTAAACGACAATTATGGAGACGTATGATTGATATGTAAGCATGGATTTTATTTTAGAACTAAGAATCAATTTTTTGTTTTGTTCATTTATAGAACTATTCGTGAAAATCGATCAATTAATAATGAATTAATTAAAACATTACAGTGGGTAACAAATGTATGGCAACGTTATAATGAATGTTTACAAAAATTAAGTCTTCAAGATGCATTACTTGGACCTGCATTATTTTTTGATTGTCCAATGGAACGTGAAGCTATTTTCGAGTACGTATTATGATCTTTTTTTGTAATGTAAAATGTTAAAAGAAAAAGAAATTTTTCAAATATTCTATTGATAGTTGGTTACAAACAAAATGGAATACAATAGTAGCGCCACTTGTTCGTGAACTTTCAATGAGTAAATGTGCTCAACCAAAACCGAAAGGATCAACATCAGCGACAGCAACTGCTGCAGCTATTGCTTCATCATTACGTGCCAATAGTCTTGAGATTAGTACACCTTATGAATCAGTGGCATGTACAGCTTTGTATGTCTTGTTACATCGAGCTGTTTCACGTGATTGTCCATTGACAGGACAAGGTGCGTTTTTTTAATTTATTGAATAATCTATTTATGGTTTAATTTTCGTTCGATATAGAACGCGAACAATACCTATTAAATTTTGTTGGCAGTCGTTTGGAAGGTGGTGGTTCATCGTCGATGATCTCCTCGGCAGCATCAAGTCGTGCTAGTACTCCTCAACCATCCAATTATTGTGACTTTGTATCGATACAACTCGAGTGAAGATATTGATAATGATGATGATATTTACTGATGATCTTGTGATTTATTTTCCTTTTTGTTTTGTCGTGTCTCTTTGGTCGATCGGCACTTTACGTTTTTTTTTCTCTCACCATCATGTCAGGTGTAACTGGTTTTATTTTAAGAATCAGCTCCTTTTGTTTTTTCTTTCATTTGTACAATCGTATTTTTTTTTGGTCCAGTTTTTCTTTCTGCTTCCATATAATAGTTATACTTCTCTCTCTTTTTTTTCTCCGCACAGACACAGCTTTTCTTTGTTAGTGTCTTCTTTTTGTCTTCGTATAAATTTGTCGTGATAAATATTCACTTTTGAAAAATACATCTTTTTTTTTTGTCTTTTTTTTTGTTGCACATGATGTGTACTAATATAGTGGAACAAGACGATGCTATACAGCAACGACTGTTTTTTCATCTTCTTTATTATCATGTTTGAATTGCATGATGCATGTATAGAGGAATTTTTTTTTTGAAATTATCAGCAAAATAAATATGCACTGACGTTTATATTGAAATAAAGCATATTAGCACAATGATATAGTATTTTTAATCGATTGGTCAAGTACATAATATTTAAAACGTCTGCAGAAAAACAAAACATTTTTTCTCCGTATCATATGATTTTTTGAAAGATTTTTTTCAAATTCATTGTTTTTTAACTTTTCAATGTATTACATCTTTAGCATTTGATGAATAATTTTTTTATCTCATCTAAACATATTATTAATATAGTGACATACAACACAAAAAAACGCTTGTTTAAACATGCTATAATATAGAATAGAGAGAAAAAAATCATGCAAGTTTCTATTATTGTGAGAACAAGCAAAGCCAAGAAATGGAATCGATTGAAAGACATCAATATCATGATTTATTGAGAGATAATCCATATATATATATATACAAATTGTCAATGATCAAAGAATAAACTTTGAAGATAATTAAAACAGATTGGTCGTAATTCTAAAGTTTTCTTCAAATAGACGATGAAATTATAATTAGAAGGAAGTCTTGGTTGTAGGAAATTGCTCTGAAAATGAAATTCATAATTTGTTGATATTTTCTCGACTCTAATGAAAGCTGGATGCACTTCGAACAGAAAAGTGTGTGATACTGACTATGTCGAGACAGTAGATTTTTTTAAAATATTTATTTCAAAAATGTCCCAAAAACATGATGTAAATACATGAAATTATTTTCCATGAAGATTACGTTTGTTTATGGTGGAAAAACAAAATTACTAGATTGTGACCATGTACAAATATATGAACGAATACTGATAGACCTTCGATATATGATTTCGTCCGTTACGGTCAAGATAATAGTATAGAACGAGTCTTCTATATGTCTTTTTGTTTCTCGAAATCATATGATGACATCGAGGGTATCATTCAATCAGCGCTTTTGTGTCCATATCAGCAAAGGACGAATGAACAATCGAGATGATTATGTAATCAATGATTCTTCAGAAACAGAAGTGACGAAGAAAGAAAGAAATAGTCTGATATAAAAGCTACATCTCAGTTTCGTCACAGGTTACTATTCTTTGATTCTTATTTTCTCGATAGATTTTTTTAAATGTCTAAAAAAATAATTTATGCAAAATGTCAAAACGATAGTCATGTGCAAGCTACTCACATATAACTGGATTGATTTTTTGATTATTTAAGACCCATCTTCTTCGTAAACTAAGTAGTGTTACTGGTTTACTGCTGATTCTTCTCCGCGAGTGCCATTATTGCCCTCAATCTCAGTCAGATAACTGTCCTCGATCTGTTTCTTCTGTTTGATGATGAAGTGTCTAACAGAATTTCAAGAAAAATCCCGTTACACAATCTAAAAAGTTTAGAGGAAAACTGCGGAAGTTGCTGATTGGAAAAAAACTTGTTTGGTTTTATAGCGTCGTTGGGTCTGATTTTTGAGTTGAGCTTTATTCTAGTGGTTAAGAGTGCTTTTGTAAGCAAGCATACTTCTTTAGAGAGGTTCTCAATGATGTGAATTTCTGAACCATTTCTTTCGTATAGAAAATAATGATTTGGCTAAAAATTGCTCTATCACATCCGGCAATTAAGTTTATTCTTTCGAAAAAAAGTAATTAAAACTACTTACGAAGATGTATCATAGAGATTTGAATTACCACATGGGCAATTTCTGTCCCTAGTTCAGTGAATATTTTCTGAAAACTTTGTAATATTAAGCTGAAAACGACACGATAATCTCTTTATTGCAACTCGTAAGCTTGCAACAGATTTTCAGACTGAATCTGAGAAAAAATTACCGTATAAGTACAAATCAAGCAGAATGAACTGAGACGGCTAAATCCGTTTGCCATTCTGCTTTCCACAGAGAGCAGTTATATAACAAAATGTGTTTTGCTCTTCATTCAATTTTCTCAGAAGTATGATTGGTGGAAAGTTTGATTATTATCATATGTAGATCTGTTTAAAAAGTTATTAATGTTCTGAAATCTTTTGTCATCTGATCTGCGGCAAATCCATTGTGTCCTATCCCCTTCTCTTCTTAACCCTTTACGGCCGAATGTTGCTTTTTGGCAACATTTTGCCAATATCATCTTAGGATTTATTTTAAAGTGACGAGATATAGTTCCTTAATCGATCTGATAATTAATTACACGTATTTTAGGGCAAACCTATGC
>CAJNSZ010000026.1:1033889-1167701 GCA_905329745.1 Rotaria sp. Silwood2
CACTGTTATTACTGACGCGCCTTTTTTAGCTGCTAGGAAGATATACACATCGATCTTTGGCTTTCAACAACCAAGCTCTAGTTTCTAGGATCTAGAAGAAAGGAAGTCACAAAAACCTCGATTTAAATTTGCATTTATTATTTTTTTCGAAAACATACGTGAATTTCACAAAGCAGAATGTAAACCTCTACAATCTATGAAGTACTGTGTATTTTTTTTTTAAATAAGCAAAACGTTTGTGTGTGTAATTTTTGATGCTGCGAACGATATCATTTAATTGGTACACGATGAATTTCATTTTCCTTAGTTTATCAATTAATGAATTGTAGTTTTAAATTTTTTCATCGCATATTATTGGTTAATAGCATTCCACGCATACTAGTCAAAAACATTGAGATCAGGACTATTTACTGGCCATCTGTGATTGTCTATAAAATGCATGAAATTTTCTTCACTCCATGTCAATCATAATTAATGTGCATGTGACAGGATGTTATCTTGTTGACAGGTGAAATCATCGTCTGGTAGACGTTTGCGTTCAGAATGTGTTTGTAGGAGAACAATTTCAATATACTTTTCATATAATAATGCTTTACTAGATTTAAATATAATGGGAGACATAAGACTATTTTTATATTTGCCTAACCATACCGTAATTCTTTTTAGATACATAGTGTTTTGGTTTGTATACAGTTGTTCATGTGTTTCTTATCAGCTTGCAGGGCAAACATGTTCTAATGAGAAATATTATTTGTCAATAAATAAAATTGTCTTCCATCAATGAGATAGAAAAAAGCAAATTAATTATTTATCAGACAATGCTCATGTTGATAACGTCGAAAATTAGTCGCACAGAATTTTGCTTATTTTGAGAACAAAAAGTAGACAATTAAGAATAAGCTTTATTTTGTAGATTGTAGAGTTTTTCACGGTGCATCTTGTTGTTGTCATACATTCTGTTTAGTTTTTCATAGGACGCATGTAGAGATTAAAATATGAAATACAAAGTACGATCATTTATTATAGGTTATCAGTTAGTTGATGACAAGCATAATAAGTTAATGAGAGAAACAATTCCAATTATTATGACATCAATGTTTTAATTATCAAATCTATTAACATATCTTACACTCATTTATTATTAAGATTAACATTGACGAAGCCATCTATAGAAATTTCAAAAAAGTTTTTCAAATGAGAATATAGTAGTTGAATTGAATATAATTAAAAGTGAAATACTTTGAGTTGATTAAACGTCTATCACCTCTCGAAAATCGATCTTTAGTCAGGTACATTCAAATCACATGAAATTTTCAGTCCTAAAACTTGACGGTTTCACAAGATATTTAACAACAGATTGTTAAAAATAGCTTATTTGACAACTCAGAATTCTCTATAGGCCTTCATTCTATATACTTAATTATTGTTTGTTTGAAAGAGTATACCAGGATGCAAGATATGGCATTGATGTTTTTGTAATTCTTACTCTTTAAGGGATGAAAATTTCAATGTATCAAAAAACTCTCAAAAAATAACACTCTAGTTACAAAGGTACTCTTTTATATAATAATAGCAAAGCTTAATTAAAAAAACTGACTCTGTGATCCCTTGCATCTTGACATTATCTTTCAAATAGAAAAAAGTCATTGGCTACAATAAAGCTCCTTCGAGAATTCTGGAATTCTCTATAAAAAAAAACATAAACGAAGAAAAAGTGGAAAAGATTTTTCGTTTTATCTGAAAAAAATCATATTTTTCAAGCAGAACATGGCGGAAATTTTGAAAAAAAAAACGAGGTACCAAATACTAAATCATGTCAGATCTTCGTCTATCTTCCCATGCATTTATCTGAATTTTCATATTTTTGACGAATATTAAGTTTGTTGAAAGGAAGGTAGGCTTAAGCACAAGTTACTTTTGGCAGGCCGGATGAATTTCTCAAGTTATAAGCAAAATTTCGAATATAACTATTGATTTTTGTTATTTTCGGAAAGAAGCAAATGGGTATTGAGCTGGACTGATTCATATAATTATCCCCAGCAGTGATCTGGATTATCTGAAAGTTCTTCCTCAAAAGGGCGAGGTTTCAGAGAAAAAAAAAAATTTCTTCGTAATCTTATCAATTTTTGTGTTTCATTGTTTAAGAACAAAAACTCCACATGAGCAGAGATTTTCACATTATTCTCGCATAAAAGCAATCAATCATATTGTAAAATTTTAACTTGTTTCGTCCTTGTCTCATTGATTTGAAAAAAGTTTTGAAATAAGATGTTGACGCCTTTTTTCCTCGTATATATTTATGTGCAATTATCAAACAAAAAACAGACGATAAGAAACTGTAGAAGAAACTATTTTCATTTGCTAGCAGCATTATAGCGTATACAAGAAAGGAAAAATTTATCGTATAGAAATGTAAAAATAACGGACATTATAATATATCATAGCCTGAAGAATAAATAATGGATGCAGAACATCGAATCGTGAGATTCTTTCAGTGGTGATTGTCTAAGAAAATTTCAGCTTTATTATCAGTAATTCAATTTCAAGCAGAAGAACTTTCTGATCAATTATTCAATAGCTTTGAGTTAATATCAACAAAGAGTTCGAATAATCCAGAGAACAATACGACTCTGAATCGCAGTGCATTGGCATTGAAACTGACAGATATGAAGATGAAGAGGGGACTAATGATACATGTAATAATTGATTACTTGACATTTTACGTACAAAACGTATTCTCAAGTGACGTACTAGAGAATTTTTACACGTACATAGACACTCTGACAAATGAAGATTCAATGGAATTTTTAAACAGATGTCTACATTTATTCGAAAGGCAATTCCATAATTCGACGGCTGATACTATAAATTAAATTCTAAGTTATTACACTGATACTAGGGAAACATGAAAAGCAACAAGACTTGAAAGAAAATTTTCTTTCTCCGTGAAAGTTCATCCTTTTTAGGATGAACTTTCAGATAATCTAGATCATTGCTTGGAACAGATATAGAAACAATTTCAGCTAAATATGCATTTGCTTTTTGGAGCAAATAACAAAAATAAAATAACTATAGATATTCGAAATTTTGCTTATAACTTTGAAAATCTGTTAGTTCTCCTAGAAATAATTTGAGCTCAAACCTATTCAAGGTATTTCACTTTTAATTATAGTCTATTGAACCATCGTTTTCTCAGTCAAAAAGATGTTAAGCATCACGCAAGATTCTCTCGTTAGATATCAAAAGCATGCAAATAATTTCATATTCCATAAAATTATCATTGCATGATATATAAGAAAAAAAAGATTAATTTTGTGAAATTGTTTTTTCCTTGATTATCACCATCAAATAAAATTAAAGCTTTAAGCTATTTTCAGACTGTCTCTTTATCATTTTTTATAGTTTATCTTTATTCATAACCCTTGATTTCAACTTTTTCTTAAATATTCTTGGCTAATAAGATTTTCATCTACTTTCTATAATATAGTATAAAACGCAAATACAAATGCGTAAATGTAATCATCATTGATTGCAATTTATATGAACATGAATTGCATGATAATAGATCTCTAGAATAGTTAAGGTGAACATTTTTTACGCATCATCACCATCATTCCACCCATACTAACAACAGAAGGAACGAAGAGAAGAGAAGAAGAAGAAAAATAGAAACGAACCAAAAATAGTTTGATGATGAAGATGCGTGAGAAGTAATATATGCTCATATGACATTCGATGTTTTATTCGTACTCTTAGTATAATAGAAAAAAAAATTGTTAGCATTTATGTTTTCTTTAATATAGAAAAAAAAAACCCCATGCAATGGTGATGTATTTTTATTCATTGGTTGATTATACCTGAAAGGCAGATAGATTTCACAGATGAGAGAACACTAACAACATCCGGAATACACGCATACATAAACTCAAATAGAGACTGTAATAAACTATAAAGAACTTTTTCTTTTGATTTTAGATGAATGGCATCTTTAACGAAGAAAACTATTTGATTGAGTCAATCTTCGCACAAACCAATAAAGGTAACGCATGAAAAACATATTAACACAAAGATATTTTTCTTGTCAGAGGATGATATATTAATGATGTATAGATGCTCGTTAAATTGAAGTGCTGATTAATACAGAAAGTAAACATTTTATGAAAGTTCTGTAAAACAATCAGTATGAATGATCGGAAATACTTGACATCAATGGATAGATAAAAACAAAAAGTTTGATCCTTCTTAGAAAACAATATTGTGATGATGATCTCTTTCAAAAGATGCGATTTAAGAAACATTCTTGTGTGTGTTAGACATGCGCCTTTCAGAAGTGTATTATTTTTTTCTTGTATACTTCAGACGTCAATTTCTTTATTTAATGCTAGATACCAACTAATTGAACACGAGAGAATAAGAAGCTCTTGCGACTGACACATCAAAGACGTGAAAATAAAGGAACATCGGTTTATATCCGTATGTCACGCTTATAATTCCCTTGTCAAATTTAGATATGGCTTCATATTTAATGAAAGAAACAGAGTTTTAAGAATATTTAAAATATACACGATTAGAGTGGAAAAGGCTACTACACAACATCATTACATGAATTGCATAGAATTGTGATAGCAATAGTAATGTGTATAATTTAAATAAATTAAGATCTATTGTATTATAAGTGCAATAGTAAAACAAAATGAATAATCGAAGTATAGACTAATGCATTCATATATTTCAATGAACATACACAAGGGAATTTATGAGTTATATATCGATAGCTTGTGTTTGAAAAATCAAGAATAAAAAAGCATGAATAGACACTGTAGAGGAATTACACTCATATACGTGCTTCTAATAAACTATTATATAGTAATTCGTTCATTTAAGACGGATAGAAAGAATACTTGACATACGATACTCTTTTTCTTCTAGTTCTCTTTGTTTACTATTATTTGTTCGTTATGATATATGGAACATGCAGGTGAAGAAAGGAAAATGAATAATTTTAGCAGAAAACTCCATTTCTAGATTGAGCAATGACACATAACGAGACTGCTGTTGTTTAAGTTTAATATAAACACTACTGAGTCGACCTACACTGAAAGAAACAAGTCTGACAGGCTCTTTATTTTATTAATTTCTCGTTGACGATAACTTATTAGAAATATCCAAATAATGATTTCGATAATTATCAAAGTGGCATACAAAACTAAGATTTGATCATTTTTCAAAGCACAGGTATTTCAGTTTTTATTACACAAGAATATTTTCTCTAGAGAAAAAAAGCTTAACGCTTTTTAGTGTTACGTCAATTTTTTCATTATTCAATGATAGCTAAAACTTGTTTTAAATACTATTCAGTGTAGAATTTAACGGACAACATTTTGGTAAAAACCTACTTATTAGAATATTGACATATTTATTCATTAGGAGTTAATTAATAAAGATTCGATTTATTTCAAACTTTTAAGTATGCCATATGAAAGAGAATTAAAAATAAAACAAAACTCTATTATTACTATTTTGAAATAGATCATATCAGTGAGATTTTCAGAATATTTTTAGTTTTATTAGACATAGTTTTCATTATTTTAAGAAATTCAAATCTAAAACGAAACTTTAGCTGAGCAAAAACCGACCAACGTGGAAGATCAGTATTTGCTGTTTCACGTGAGACGTCGTCATTCTCAATACATTATACTATTCAAACTTGACGATGTTTACTTTAAAGAAGTAATTTAAATCATAACTTCCAGCTATGTTTTTGACGTATTTCGATTCCGTAATTTGAAAGACTCTGCAAAGCGTGAATAGAATAAGGTACTGAGAACAGTGATGTTTCGTTTGGAACAGCAAATACTGCTTTTCAAAACTTGTTGGTTTTTGCAGACCTAAAATTTCGTTTCATAATTGAATCTATTAAAAATGATGAAGAATATGGTTTTATTAAACCTGAAAACACTCTAAAAGTCGTCATACTAAGATGACTCATTTCGAAATAATAATAAAACAGTTTTGTTGAATTTTTAATGTTTTTTTTATATGGATACCTAAAAGTTGAAAATGAGTCGAAACTTTATTAATTAATTACTAATGAATCAATATGCCAATATTAGAATAAGTGCTTTTTACTAAAATGTACCCGTAGAATTTTGACTGGCTAGCCTATGAAACAAGTTTCAGCTTTCATTGAATAACGAAAAAGTTGGCTAAATACTTAAAACGTGCTAAATTTTTTTTTCGCTGAACAAAAAATATTTTTGTGTAATACAAACTACAATACCTGTGCTTTGGAAAATGATAAAATCTTAGTCTCATAGGTCACTCCAATAACTGTTTAGATTATTATTTTGATATTTTCAATAAGTTGTCGTTAACGAGAAGTCAGAAAAATAAGAAGTGTGCAAGACTCTCCTCTCCCCCCCTCACTTTATTCGCCTGTCTTTCTTTACCCAGTGTCAAATTATACACGCTCAGAAGTTCTTCTATACCGTGAATTTTCTTTTGTGAAAGAAAATCGTTTTGCGTTGCTAATTTACTACTTTTTTACTTCAGCTTTCTTTCTAACCCTTATTGAACCTTTTCGTGCGCATCGTCCATCAGGCGATCCATATCCTTTTTCTCCCTCACTATAAAAATGTAAAGGAGTCTTTTACAAATTGTAGGCATAGTCTTGTCATAAGCTACGATAATGATGTTTATGAAGCTACTTCATCACCCCAGTCGCATCTATGTCACTATAAATACATCCTCATATAATAGTCACACGAGAGAATAAGAAGAGCAACACGCGTCATCAAGATTAACACCGAGGGAGAGCTGAGAAAGAAGAGAAGAAAAGTGAAGTGTAATGGTGATTGACTACTATCAGGTCTCAATGGAGTTGAGTAATCAAAAAGATTTCGTCATTTTTACATAATAAAAACAGGAGAAACAGACAAAATTTTGAATGATAACATGAACATTACATTTGATGTATTCTAATATAATTGATTAAAACGAACATTTTAATCGAATAAATGAAATGAATTTAATTTTTAAATTAAAGTCATCGAACTCAACTCATTAACATGTCCATTTCGTCATCCAGAATATCATTTTTTTTGTTTTTTGATGAATCATATCAACATGTCATTTTAATTCAATATTTTTTATTCTTTTAACTTCCTGAGTCATAAAAATGTATGTTCCTTGATTGTTATACATTAATCTCACATCAGTATATATAGACAGAAACTGAGTCTCAACAGATTTCGTCGTCAGCATTGCTTAATTCAATGCATTGTATTTCGGGCATCAACAGCAATTACTAAACTTCTAACGGTGTTTTCTTTTTATTATTTCTTTTCTTCTTTTTACATTATCATTCACTCATCTTTTAGATATAAATTATTATTAGTTGTTTTTTTTTCTACTGCCATTTCTCTTCGTCACTCATTCATTCATTCATTCATATATACGAGTTTTAAACATCTATCTTCGTCAAAAATAAAAAATCCTGTCAGCACTCTTATCCGGATTTTACCTATAGACATTTCATTAAAGATTGTCAAACACGTTACTATTATTTGAACATATAAATTTGCTTGAAGCACAATGAACATACAGGCCAACGAGGTATGTCATTTATTTGATGATATATTTTCAATAAAGAGAAATAAAATAAGGTGACAATAATCGATTAATATACTTGATGAATTATTAATTAATCAAAGCATTTTTTTAATCTATTGATATATATATATATATATATGTGTGTAGAGAGACAAAAATAATTATTTACTGATATAAAAACTTTTCTTCTTTTTATATAAGTTGAAGGCAGCTATTCCTTGATTAAGTAATCAATTGAATAGCTTATTTTCTCGATTTTTCTTTGTCAATCTGCTTTTTTTTATTTCTTTCTATCGACCTTTATTGCTTATTAAACGATCTTATAGGAAGATCATTTAATCTTTTTTCTGGAAGTATCATGAACATCAGTATAAGCAGGTAACTATTGGTTAATTTTTTTTTCTGTTAATATTAGTTAATATAGAATTGCATTGAACATGTAAAGCTGATTTCTTCGTTTGGAATTGATCTGCTAGTATAAATGCAGGAGAATTTTTTAAAGCTTTTCCTTGACAATCAATCAATCATGATCTTGAAGAAAATATATAAGAGAGCAATATTTTGGTGCTATTGACAATTGCTTTTTCTATACATCGACGATTGTAGTCTTACTTTTCTTCCTTTCTGTTGCATTTCCGTTTATCAGGTTTGTTGATGTCAATCTGCATCGACATCTCAACTCTTTGGGACATAGAAAGAAAAAAATCCAATGAAAAATTCTATTTAGAAATTAGATTCTCCAGCAACATCGTTCAATAGTCCAAAACCATTTCCAATTATTATGGTTGATCAAGACACACGTTATCGTCTTGTTTTACTTGGAGCTAGTCGCACAGGAAAATCATCTATAATTCATATGTTTTTAAATGGAAAATTTTTGGATACTTATAAAGAAACTGTCGAAGATTTGCATTATCGAGAATTTACTATTGATGATAAAACAATTAAAGTTGATATATTAGATACTGCCGGTAAATGAAGAACTCAACAGTCGTATGACTTCATCTATTGATATATGTTAATTTAGGTAATATGGAATTCCCAGCCATGCGTCGTTTATCAATTGCTACATCACATGCATTTATTCTTGTTTACAGTAAGTTTTCGAATGAAAAGTCTCCGAATAAATATAAATTTCTTTAAATAAACAGGTGTTGATAGTATGCCTTCATTTGATGAAGTTCGTTGTATCATCAAACAAATAAAAGAACAAAGAACAAATTATGCTGAAATTCCAATTGTTGTTGTTGGAAATAAAACCGATCGTACAGGTATACGTGAAGTTGAAGAACATCATGTAAGAACAATGCTTAATGATCTTGGTCCATTACATTGCCGTTTTGTTGAATGTACAGCACTTGATCGTGCATCAATAATTGATATATTTCTTAAATTACTTAGTCTTGTACAATTATCTGCAGCAAGACAATTAAGTCCAATATTACGACGAAAAGTTAGTGAACGTCTTAAGAGAAAAGAATTTAATGATAACACAGACAAAGGTTTTATTCGTAGTCGAAGTCTTATACGAAGAACATCTATGAAAAAAAAAGCAACATCATCCAACGATAAACATTCATCTAAAACACCTGATTGTTTAGTATCTTAAATTTCTTTATTGATATTTTTCAACCCTTTACACGTATTATCCTTTGTCTCTCTGCTGCAATAAAAATATTCGTTTTCTAAGTTCGTATTAAACTGGAATATTATTTGTTCTTGCCCATGATCGCATAATTTTAATCATTTGTTCTCCTAAAAGAAAGGAAAGGAAAAGAAAAAGAAATAAAATTTGAAGCTGTTTGTATATAATTAATTTTTTACCTTGTGGATGATTTGTATTCCGTAACAATGATAAAATATCACGCAGTGTATCTCTATAAAAAAGAAAATACTCATTTTTTGTAAAATTATATATGCATATAGATGATTTCTTTTCTACCGAGGTTCATGACCAGCAACTATTTGTTGAAATGCACCAGCACAGGCACCTTGTTTACCTTCCCAAAATTCTGGATTTGGATCCATACGTTCAAGAATATCAAAACCGCGAGCAGCATAAAAAAAATGTCCACGCTAAAGCAGAAAAAAGAAAAAAAAAGGGAATAATTTTCTTTCCTAATTATTATTAATATTACTTTATAGCAATCATTAGCTATTAATTGAAGTAATGAAAACGATTCATTGGAATGTTCTAATTTAAGATAAAGTTCCCATGCAAGACGTGGTTTACCATTATAAATATAACATCGTGCTAACCAACTTAAATAAACATAATCATTTTTTAATTTTTCACTTTGAATAAGTAAAAATGCCTTTGTAAGAACACAAAAAGAAACATATTTCATTAATAATATTTTTTTAAATAAAATATTTACTTCTTCTGCTTCTTTCCATTTTTCTTCATGAGCTTTTGCTTGTGCATAATTGAAATTAAATGTATCATCATTATAGAAATAAGTCTAACAAGAGAAAAACAAATTCAGTTTTTCTTTTAATATTACTTTGATGATATAGAAAACAAACTTTTATTGAACTTAAATAAACGATAACATCATCGAAACGTTTATGAAGAAAATAACAGGATGCCATACTTTGTCGTCCAGGGATAGTATCTAAATAATAAGAAAAATTATTGTACCTGAAAGTCGAAAAATATACTTCGTAAATATATCACACCCTCTTAATCCAAATGAATGACACTTTTAGTTTTTATATTTTATTGAAATGACATTTTCTGATTTCTAGCATCAGCACTAAATGATATTATCAAAACATAAGTTACACATGGCAACAGTTTGATGAAAAAATAAGACATTTTTCTGATACACCTAAGTAAAAAATTGATTTTTCTAAGTATTATTTTTTGACCGAAGAAATTTTATATATATTTCACTAAATGAATTTGAAATGTTATCTGCACACGATTGAATTCGCAATTTATTTACTATAAGATTGGAAATAAAGTATACAGATTCATAAAGTCTGTCAACAGTTTTGGTACGATTTTCAAAATAAACCGTAATAATTTGCTAGTAAATCACTATTTGAAAAGATATCTTTTTTTATTACAGCAGAGAATTTTTTAAGTAGTAATTCACTGTATGTTTGTTGTGTTCAATTTTTTCGACTTATCTATTTTATTCTACAAGATTATTTGTCGAAGAATCTACTTTGGCGCAGATACTCTAAAAACAAGCTTTCAGTAAACGGAACAAATAGTAAAACCTCTTCTTTTCAAATAAATGAAAGCAGTTATTTGGTACAAAATTTTTCTTGTTTACATTAATGAAAGGTGATTTAGGTCTCTAATGTTTATAATATTGATAAATTATTCTTTTTATTTAAGACTACAATCTGCATATCTATTAGGTTCGCAAATAATTTATTATTATTTTACTTGAACAAACTAACACCAAGAGTATTATATTAATGCACTTCATAACCTTAGGTTATATTCCAGGTGATAATTATTCGTCGATAAAAATAATGTTTCCCTGGATAATAACAGGCAAGAAGGAATGTTTCTAAAAAGTTCCTATTCTCAAATGTTCTTCCTTTTAACAAGGAAATAAATTATTCAAAAAAACTTATTTACCGCATTCACTTGCTGAACCACCTACTAATTGAAAATAAGATTGCGCTGTTTTAATATGATCACGCTAAACATAAGTAAACTTAATAATCTTATATGTAAAATCAAAATTGCAACATACTGAATTATGTTCTTGTCCGTAAGCAGCATTGACAACACCTTTTAATATATATTCAGCTGGTTGTAATGGTTCAACATCTTTCATTAAATCATAAGCATGATCAAGATCATCTGAAAAAATAATAAAGAAAAAAACCATCATGTGAAATCAATTGTGAAGATAGCGAATGACATATATAGAATACCGTTTCCAGTATTTTTCGAATATCTCTTTCGAATTTTTAAACTTTAATTTGAAAACTATTTTGTAAAAGACAAACTGATAAGATTCTTTATAACACCTAATGAAAACGATTGTGCAAAAGGATACGTGAAAAATCATATCAAATCAGCAGTACTATACTGTGAAAATGTCCATTTTCAAATTACTCTTTTGATTTTTAGAATTTTGCATCGGTTTTTGATACTATATAGAAAACTTGTATAAATTATTTTGTGGTTCTTTAAAAGTTCTATTATTCGAGCGAATGCATTTTTAGACGTACTGTACACCTCTTTGTCTAAAAGAGTTTATTTGACCTCTCGAATCCATGTTTTAAGAACTTTCCTTTAGAGATTAGACATAATTAAGCCAAGTATACAATTAATACAAATTCAGATTTATTTTCAAACTAATCGAAAATATTCTTCTATATATTAGATACGAGCGAACTGTTGTAAAAGCAGTTGCCTGTAATAAAGGGCTTGAATAACGAGGGAACTAATCCCCCTGAGAATTTCCCTTTGAGTCATATTTTACTTACAGGTATAATCCAGTGTAGACAAAAATCTTGAAATGGTTCGTACCGTTACGTCTTGCTTCTCGAGTTATGTTCGTTTTATTGAACTTTCAGTCTATTGCAAGACATGACAAGAAAAATCGTAACAAGATATTTCGACCTGGAAATCTCCAAAAACAATAACTGTCATGATCCTTATGGTATACTGAAAGTTTCAGCTGAAACAGATGATTTCTCCTCAAGATATTATATCCCTAAAAAATGAGCTATTTTGGGGTTTGTCGTGTGAAAGCTGTAGGTTTTACAAACGTGTCACTTCAGAAGGGAAACATCTGTTTGAGCTGAAACTTTCAGTATATCCATAAGTATCATGAGTGCTATTATTAGGAAGAATTTCATATCGAAACTTCTTGTTACGACTTTTCTCGTGATATCGTGTGACTAATTAGAAGTTCAATAAAATGAGCATAACTCGAGAGGAAAGACCTCATGGCACGAACCCTTCCAAACTTTTGATCTCCATTACGAGTCATATCTATGACAAAAATATGAGCTTAAACGGATATTATTAGTCGAATGAGTTCCCTCGCAAGGAGAACCATCAACGGTTTCATCATTTTTATCAAGAAGATTGATCACTGAAACCTCATGCACTTATTTAAAGACCTTTCTTGAGTTCTATTCGAAAGAGAACATCTGAAAACAAAGAATAATTATTTTTGAACGATCTGAAATGTTTTTTTTAGTACTACGAAAGGAAACAATTAATTTTGTAACTAAGAAATAATGTTTGAAAGTAGATGTTTTTTTTGGTATAGAACTGCAGAATGGATATGGCTTTCCAGTTATCCAAGAAAATCTTACCAGCCATCTATTGAATAAACGTTTTAACTCAAAGTTTCAAAAATTGAGAGAAATATTCACAAAATACTGAACGGGTCATTCTTTATATGCCAATCGTTATTTATATAATCAATACCCTCTTTAAGATAATAAATGACCAAATTTAAACGTGCTTCGGGAATAACATCTACTAATGGTGGTAAGACTTGAAGTGCACCTTCACCATTTTGAAAAACAACCTTTCAAGGAAAAACTTTATAATTAAAAAAAAATTAAAATTCTTGTTATCTTACCATATTGTGACGAAACAATTCTTTAGCATAATTAAATGATGTACTCATTTTTTCAAGAAATTGTTTTAGATCATTCTAAAGAAGTAACACTTTTATTTTATTTTAATATTCTTAAATTCGTTTTTTTTTACTTCAGCTGCTTTTCCATTATATAACCGATATTGATTACATGCTTGTAAATTTGTTGCTGTTGCTGATTCTGAATTCTTTTTTAAATATACATCAAGAACTTCTTGTGATATATCATAATAATCAAGTTTATAATAACAAAGTGCTACATAAACATTTAATGCTAAATAGTCACTAGAAAATAAGAACAAAAATATTGTTTCATTTGAAGAAAATTAAAGAAATGAAAAAGAAATATATACCGATTTTCTACTAAATAACGTTTGTAAATATCTAATGCTTCTTGAAAATGACTTCTCATATAATGCATACTAGCTAGACACATTTGATCTTCAATAACATCTTGTAATTGTCGATGTAAACCCATTAATTTTTCTTCATTATTTTGTTTATGTGCAACATGAAATAAAACTCGTGTTTGTAGTGCAGATTTTGGACCTTTAAGATCAAGTTTAAATAAGAATTAAAATTAAAAAAAAAATTTAAATGAACCTTTTGACGCTGTTTGTTCAGCTTCATCATATTTTCCTAACATAAAATAACAACAAGCAAGATATATTTGTACTGGACCATTTCGTGGATCATTTTTGAGAATATTTTCATATTCCTAAATATAATAAAAAATATTTTATCAAAATTTTTCTCAAAACATCAAACGTGAGCTTGAGAGTTCGAAAAAAAAAATAATGATGGCGAATCTTAGAGAGGAATTGCAAATGAACAAAAACGAAGATGATAAGTAGAAAGTAATCTAATGTAACTAAATAAATGTGATTAACTTTATAAAAAATTAGAACATACCTCAAAAGTTTCATAAACATACGAAGCTAAATCTAACAAGTATTTACAAAAGAGAAAATGAAGAAAGAAGACACAACTAACAAGGAAAGTATCCGATAGATTATATTGCGGTAAAAAAGACCTTTAAATGGTTCGGACCTATAGCCTACCGGAGAAGAGTAATGCCCGTTTTAGTAGAATTCTTATTACGACTATCGCATTTCCAGAAAAATCAAAACGAAGAATTTTGGTCAGAAATTTTGTCTATCAATAGATTTAGCAGTCCTAATTTTTTCAACGAAAACGCTCACGCTTTTATTTAGATATTCAGTTTCCAAAAAAAAAACAACAAATTATCTTAGAAGGGTACAGCAATAAAGTCTAGTTGGAAAGTTAGCATCCCGAGAAAGACATGCGTATTTGTGTCGAAAAATTCAGGCCAAAGTCTTCAAGTTTGTTTGTTTTTTCAAAAATTAGTGACTCTAAGTAAAATTTAAGTAAGATAACCATAATACTCCAACTCCAACAGAGTCGAGTTTCGGAGTTTGATACGGGCTCTAGATGAACAGATGCCGTTTTAGAACTTTTGACGATTCAAAGCAGAATGTCTATGATAGATTATTGTATGTATCAGTCGAAAAATCGAAAGCGAAAAAAGAAAGTAATAATCTATCGATGCCTTAATGTGGAAAAGGTGACCATTAGTAAATCATTTTTTCCTTTGACAAAATTAACTGTCTTACATCGTAAACACTTTATGTCTTTTTTTTTTTGAACGAGTTACATATTAGCTCGAATAGTAAAAGTGTCACTGATCAGTTTGCTAACGAAAATCATCCAAATTCATTGAACATATAGAAAAAATCTTCATAAAACGAATTCAATTAATTTTCTTACATCACTTGCTCGTTGATAATCTCCAGCATGAAATGCTGCAAATCCTAACCAAAGATCAAGATCTTTAACTTCTTTTCCGCTTTGTCGACAAAACTAAAAAAAAAAGGAAAAGCAAACCATAACGAAAATAAATCAATATAAAAATAAATTAAATACTTCAAGATAAGCAATTGCACCTGTATAATCCCGTTCAGCAATAAAATCTTCGACTTCACCGACTTTCTTTTTATTTTTATCTTGTGCTGGGGTAGCTCCTTTCTTCTTTGGATCATCGGCTGCTTTAGTTCGTGAGAGAATCTATTTATATCAAGAAATGTATTTGTTTCTAATTCGAAAACAATGGACATACCATGTTTATTATCTGATATTAGTGGAATAACAATAACGTCGAATAATGTTTTCTTTACCATAAGTGAAGTAACTAACTATGCAACTCCTCTAGAATTTTTTTTCGTTGGTCAATGATAGATGTCGCATTTAACTGATTGATTAGTTCATCTCTATTAATATTCAACAAGGAATTCATTGAAATTGTTTGGTCAGAAACATATTCATTTATCTTTTTTGTATCTTTCGTACAAAAAGACACTTATTATTCGAAATTTAGCTGAAGATTTTTAGCAAGGATAATCAATAAAAACCTTCAATGTATACTTTTATTTTCTATGAAACACACTGAAAAATAATTGATGAATAATCAAAATTCTTTTGCTGTTGTCTGTCATGAAGTAAAATAAATAATATTGAACTATTAATTAGAGGTATGCATATAAAGAGATCACAATCGACGAAAGACTTGTAACTTTGTTTTTTGTTCTCAAGAACATAACTTATTCAATATAAACAGACTTCAAATGCTTTTCTCAGACAAAAAGCAAAATTTCTTTAATAAATTTGGCATTCTAATATAATATTTAAAATATAGTTAATTCATATCGAATTTCGTACATGATATTATCTTGCAGTTATCATTTAACATTATGAGATCATTCAGCCTTTAATGGTTGTCTATATTTACTGTAATTGACTGGATTATCGAAGTTCCAAAGTTGGTTTATTGATTCAATGATAGACGATATCAAATGAGAAGTTTTAAATCTAATTTTAAAACCGTCTTATCTTATACAGATATTGTTATTTTTTCTTTTTAGAGCTACATTTATTGACAATCAGCTTCAATAACCAAAAACAAAAAGATCATATTAACAATAATCGAAATATGTATTTCATGTGTTTGATTTTCTTTTTATATCCTTCTGTACGGAGACTTTGTTGGCAATCTAACGTATGGCACCAAAGTCTTGGCACAAAATATTTACTCATTGTTCGATCACTTAAAGATAACTGGCTAGAACCAGAAGCAGTTGGTTAGAACCACACTTTTTCGCTCTTCCCAAATATGTGTTCAAAATATATTTCTTTGGTAAGCTTGAACAACTATTGTCAGATTGTTTCAAAAGGTTCAAATAGTGCTAGTACAGAATACTGCTTTAGTCAACTTTGTATTTCGATAAAAATCTCTCAAATTCAAAATACGAAACAGTTATTAATGCCTCAGTTTCATAGAAAAAAAGTTTTTTCTTCAAAGGGTTGTATTTACTTTTCTGACATATTTTAAAACTTTTGTATTTTTACAAGCATTTTTTGAGAGAGCTTTTCCTTTCACCTATATCAATTAGGGATGAGACGATGGGGAGAAGAAAGAACACGTTTCCCACTTTTAGAAAATTTTCAGTCTTTTCCAATCAAAACTGTACTTTTTATTTAAAAACAACGATCGTAAAATAAAAAAGAGAGTTCAACACTCTTTACTTTTGAAAAATTGTATATGCACTTTTCAGCTATCAAAAGATTTTCTTGTATCCCCTTTACCTTTTTTTTCTCTTCTTGACATCCCTGATGTCAATTTTTATAGACACTAGCTCTTTAGGGAAAACGAATAGATAAGATTTTGCTTATTGTAATATCTCATTTTGTACACAATTCTCAGCGCTCTACAATAATATTCATTTTGAAACTGTCTCAAGACACAAACTAAAGACTGCGTCAAAATCGCTATTTTGTTTTATACAGACACAAGAAAAATCTAAACATATATTGAAAAATGGAGAGAAACTCTGATTTCTAATTAACTGCTGTTGGCTCTAACCAATTGTCTTTTAGTGGTTGCAAAATGAGCGAATACTCTGTGACAAGATTTTCATATCCTAGGTTGTTTAAGTAAAAAACAACATTATTAATCAGTACGAACTAACATTTAAATCAGATATCACTAGTTTGATTAAAAACCAACATACTCGGTCAAGCAAATATTTATTGAAGACACCCAGCGACCACTTTAAAAAAGTTTTCTTTTCATTGGTAGAATATTTATCGTTCTCTGACTGGTTGAAATTTCAAACACTAAACATTTTCAATAAATTTTCAGAAAAAAAGAAATTAACATAACTATTAGATTTCGTCTTTTTTTAAGATCATGTTCGATACATTTAATACATTATTTGATACACTCCGTTCATTATTAGCATCAAATGAACCAATTGATAACGAAAAAGTTCAAACAATTACATCAAATAAAAGCAATTTATTAAATATTACATCTAATTCAGTAAAATTAATAGTTTTTTCTAATTTATTTTCCTATTAAAAAAAAAAACCCAAACATTTTGTTATTCTAGCCACAAAATCCAGCTCAACGTAATATCCTATTACGTGCTGATATTGATGGAATACAATTTGATTCATTAACTGAACGTCGAAAATTACCACGTTTATTTATTGATGAATGTTTTGCTATAAGTGATTTATTTCAATTAAATGAATATGATTCATTATTATTATTAATTGAAGGAGAATCATTACAATCAAATTATCCAGATTGTACACGTGGTTTATTAGCTGTACAATTATATTATGAATCAAAAGAACGTTTAGCTGCATGTTTAGCTTATTTAATGGCTTGTTTAAGTGGTCGAACATTTCAATCATTACTTAAAATATCAAAATCAATTGAATTTTGTACAAATTTTACTAATGAACTTATTGAACAAAGATTAATTGAAAATATTATTGAACAATTAATATCATTTCAAATACGTAATGAAGAACAAAAATTATATTCAAAAGCTGGCTTAGGAAATGTTAAACATCGACGACGAGTACAAGATTCAATAAAACATATACGATCATTTCAAGCTAAAGCAATTTTTTTATATAGTTGTCAAATACGTTTAACACGATCACATTTACTTTCAATTATTAATTATTTAGCGAAATATTCAACAATACAAGATGATGGTATTATTGATGAATCAACATTATATCTTCTTGGAGCGTTTCTTTATGGAATAACATTAGCATTAACAATTCCAAATGATACAAATATCGGTTCATCTTCAATTATTACTTCAAAACATCAACAATTTAGTTTACAAGAAGGTTTAAAGATTTTTTTTTTCTTCAGGTTTCATTTATAAAAAAGAATAATATATATTTGTTTAGATCAACCATTAAGTCCATTAGAAGATAATACAACAACAACAACAACTTCATCCATTGATCCAGCATTGATAACATCTATTCGTGATATATTATCAAATGATGAACGTTGGATTGTACCAGAATTAAAAGCCGTTTGTCAACTTGCTTGGGCTATTATTTTACGAGCACGTTCACATACATTACCAGACGGTAAATTCATTATTTCGATTTATTGTAGGCATGCACTAGTACCAGTATTAGTCGTATATCGCTATTGACATTAGTTTTTATTTACATAACGACTTATCTTGACAATTGGATTTATTGTCGATTTTGGTGAAAAGACAATCTTTTCAGCACTATAACATTTTAGCCATTTCACTGCTAATATTATCTCTTTCATCATTTTTACTTGACAGATAAACATTAATTTGATTACTGATTAAATCAGAAAATAATGAATCATATATCATTTGACCAACCATTGCACGAAATCATATTGATCATATACGGATGACTTCTTGCGCGATTGTTTTATTGAGTAGAATTTCTTATTCTCTGATTAGGGATGAAAAATTACCATTATCAATTACTGTCTAACGAAAAAATCATAGATTTGATTCTTTCGTCAGCAAATAGCTCATGGGGGGAAATCACAATATTATATAAAGTTTAATTAGAAGTTTTCGAAGCCGTGTAGCTCGAAATATAATTAGTTTCTCGAAATTGTATACTTGATTTCTCGACGCGGAAGAGGCTATTTTATGGAACTTGATCGATAAATCAAATATACAATACCAAAAACCGGATTACAGATTTGAATTCCTCAATTCCGATAAACTTTGATAAAACTATAAAAAAATCATGATTTTGTCCTAAAGTTATTACCTCACAAATGAATTATATTCACGAGCTTTCCGTTACTCTACTAATTGGTAATTGATAACGTAATGATAAATTCCTTCTCTTATCTCAGACTAATTAGTAATCAAATTAAAGTTTGTCTTTTCAGTAAAAATGATGAACGAGATTATATAAACACAATTAATATTAGCAGCGAGAGAAATAGCTAGAATGTAATACCATATTATAGTGCTGAAGAACTTGATTTTCCACAAAAGTCAGCGACAACTCCGATGGTGAAGAAAAGTTTAGGGATGCAACAGTAGCAGTATTACTGATCCCAATGATACTGGTAGATTCGTATTGCTGGATGTCACTAGTACTAGCATAGCAGCAATACTGATCCACTAGTATACTGATACTGATGTATGTCTGACTTGTAGTAGTCATTTTTCTTTGTTTATAGGACATATTTATTCGGAAGATATTGAAGCATTAGCAGATACAGCAGTTGAAGCACATGTATTTGCATTTTTATCGGAAACAGTTACTAAAAGTTCTTTATTTCAACAAGAAGTAATTGAAAAATACAATTTATTAAAGACAATAACTCATTTTATTTTTGTTATAGGAATTTTTAATTCGACGTTTTCATATGCTTTTTGTCGATTTTATTTATTATTTACCATTTAAATTAAAAGAATTACGTGTACAAGCTGAAGATACAGCACGAATGATTGAAGATTGTGAACGGGCTAGAAAACCTTTGCCAGATAATTTACAAAGGGATTATGAATATTTTCTTGAATTAGTTTGTATTCATAATTTTTTTTATTAAGAAATTTGAAATCATTTCTTACCTTTTTTTGGATTTAGCTTTCAACATTTTATGCAAATGATCATATGGGCTTACATTTGAGTGAAGAATTTTGGATTGCTGCCGATGCTTTAGCTGGACATAGACTGATGCAATCGCCAACACAACAACAGGTTCGTTATAATTGTCTTTCTTGAATGTCATTTAATTAGAAAAATAACTAAAAAGGTAAAAATCAAAGTAGCAATCAGAACTAAAATTTGTTATGCGTATTTATCGTACTAAAAATTGAACTTTTTTAAAAGATTCCATAAGTACTCTGGAAATGAACAGATGCATGTAGATGAGGCTGTACCAAAGAATTATGCAAGCTTATGTGGAAACTCTCAAATTTGTATGTCAGGTTCTGTAAAAGAAGATCTTGAACATTCATAATGAGAATTGTGCTTGTCGTAACAAACACATACTGCTAGAATGTAGAGATGAAGTATGAAAGGCTATCGGGCTATTGCAGATTCTTCCGGTGGCAGCATATAACATATTTTTAACTGTACCGAAAGGGAGCGTTAGCCCTTATTTTCAGCCGAATCCCTTTCGTTTGAGGGTGAGGATGAGAACAATACTCATGTCAGTCAATGTACTACTGAGGATTAAAGGTGACTCTTCAGAACTATAGCTTTCTTTTAGTAGAGTTAAAAACGTATTATATGCGATCACTGGATACATCCAATAAATTTCGATAGTCGCTGATTATTGAGAGTGTTAATTTAGTCTACATAGCATCTACTTTCGTTCCAATTATAATTCATCTATAGCAATACGGAGTTTGATTCTTACGAAATCAAAAAGTTGCTTTCATCAAATATAATTTTTTTATAAAATAGTACGTTATATTTATTTGATTCTTGTATATTTTGAACTGTAATATTTAACTGAACTAAATTGATAAAGTTCAAATAGCTCTCAGAAAAGAAAATAAGGCTTAGATCTGAATACAAAAAGCTTCTTAACTCTTGTATGAATCAATTGAAAATCAATTTTTGTTTTAAAATTAGGTTGCATTAGCAAACTTTGTTGAATCAGCTGGTGGAACTCTATCAGCATATCTTTATTGTCATTACATTCATATGCTAGCTGGTATATCCTCAACACAATCTAGTGCTCATGCTTGCTTTGAATTACTACGATTTGCTAAAGGTAAATTTTTAAAATTGACAAAATTTTATTCAGATCTTTTGTTTTCATTTAAAAAAGATACCGGTGGACCAACCTGTTGGAATCGAATATTTCAAGCATTTCTTCTTTATCGTAATACATATCGACCAGATACATTACTTAATCAACAACAACAAACATCGTTTGGTGCATCACCATCTCCATCAGCAATAAAAACAATTGCTCCAAAAGAAGTTACGGCTCTTATTGCTGTTTTAAATCTTATTGAAGTTATCGCATCACAAGTAAAATGAATTCGTTTTCTTTGTCGATTTTTAAAAAAAAGTTCTTTTTTTGTTTTCCTATTAGGATGAAGTCTCTCGTATTGGTTTTTTTGAACATCCACAATGGCAAATAACTGGTGCCTTTTTTGGATTATTATCATGTCGAATATCTCTTGATCTGAAAGCAGCATTATTTAATACTTTATCTGCGTTTACAAAAACATCTGAAATAGCAATGCATTTTTGGAAAATTATTGGTGACGTTGATGTAACGAAAAAAAGAATGTTTCTTTTTGGTTTTCTAAATATCTTTCTTTTTTTTTTAAAGTTATTTGCACCAATGGAAAATTCTGATATGCCAGCAATAGCTTATGAAATCGAAGAATTTGAAGTTCCATCACAAAAATATACTTTCTTAAAATCATGTCTAAAATTTCTTCAACCAATTATATCACAACAATTAAAAACAAATATTGATATGCGTACATTAGGTTATTGTGTTGTTTTTCTTGTTAATCATGTTTTACTTAAAATACCAACAAGAACATTTAAATCAATACAAGAAAAAGTATTTATGTTGATAGTTAGGAATAAAAGTACTGCTGTAAAATATTTAAACATGAACAGTTTGAATGAGAACTTTTATCACAAATCGATCAAAAGTATTGCCCGAAATTCTTATGTGTTTTGAACATCATGTATGAGTGATACTATCGAAAATTAGAAAAAGATTAGATTACACTCGAAAGATCAATGTTTTTCTCTTTCTATTGAGATATTTTTATTTCAGAAGCTGATTAAACTGAAAATCATTGTTGTTTAATATTCAATTGACTTGAGAACCTAACATGATTACAGTAGCCAGTCAAAAACTATGGAGAATGATCTGAAATTTGGGCTCTTTTGGAATATGAAATTATGAATACTTGTATCTATTTTTGTTCGAGAATGGTGAAAATTTTTTCGAAATGTCCCATAGTTAAATAAAATGATGAGCTAACAGACATTTGTTAACTCATTAGAAATCTCTTTGCAAAGGCACTAAAAATGATCGGAGTCGATCGTCTTATCAAGCAGACATTTCCTTAAAAATGTTGTATTGAATTAAACTAGTATTCACCCTAAGGAAGGTATAGACACTTAGTCAAGAGCTTCTTTTTATGCAAAACGTTTATGATCAAAGAGCTTGTTTTTCAAAAATGAGGATTTAAGAAAAAAGAATGTTACTCAAATACTACATTTTATAGGACAGCTTCTGCTCTACAAACTGATATATTAATGTTACAATCGAGTCGCAATAGTGAAACTACAAAAATATGTGAAAAAACTTTCTGTTCAAACTGTTGTTTGAACCTTTCAAAGATTACCTCATAAGTTTCTAATAAAAACAGACATATTTTCTAGGTTCACATTCGGAAGGTGCAGGAAACTATAGTCATAATCCACAGCTTTGAATTCATCAGAAATACTTAAAAAAGAAACAGTCAAACGGACATTTTGTCTCAGAACTTTCAGACCACTCGTTATAAACACACTGCAAGCATTACCTTTGTTTTCTACACCTTATCAATGGAAAATACAACTATCGAATTCTTTATTTTGCATTATATTTGTTTTTACATTTCTCTAATCAAGTAGAAATTTATAGAGATTGTAAAATTCTTCTTTTTTATATTTTAAATGAAATTTATATTAGAATGATAGTATATTTTTATCTGGAAAATGATCAATCGAATGATATTTGATCTTTATTCTCAGATATAATCAGGAGAATGTTGTGTTTTTATGTTGATTTGTTTTAACGATAAAAAAAGTTCATGTTTTAATTTTTTGAGCAGTATTATTGTCTATGATTATATAGATTATTTATTTTTATAAGAAACAATTCTCTTTTTAGTGGCAAATTATTGAATTTGTTTTAATAATATTAAATGATATTGTAATAAATTATTTCTCAAATCAAATTATTGAAAATGATCATAATGAAGCAAAACTTGTTTCACCAGGAGAATTACTTGTTAATGATTTACTTCGTGGTGGAGTTCTTAATAATTTGGTTTGTTTGTCTTTGACAATAAAGAAACAAAGAATTGCAAAAGTTTTTTTAACTTTCGTTTTTTTTAGCTCACAACTTTAATAAGTGATGGTTGTGAAAAATTATTTGAATATGTTCCATTTATCGGTGAGAAAATTGTTTCTTTTTTGTTTTGATTACCTAATAAGAAAATTAATTTTGTTTTATAGGTGAACAAGAACTTTCAAGAAGTTTAATATTAATCATGGAATTGTTAGAATCAGTAACATTAAGTAGTCAACAAATATTACAAACAGATAAATTATCATCATTTACATTTTGTCAAACACCAATTGAACGTATTGTAACAGATACAAATACAAAAGATCTATTTCCAAATATTATGAAGTAAAAATTCAATAGAATATATTTTTATTTAATTCTATCTATAATATTTATAGACTAGTTGATATGATTGATTATTTTCCAAAATTAGCACATCAAGCATTATCAATATTTGCTAAAACTCTAAGTGAAGACAAGTTACAAAAACCATTTCTTCGACTTTTACCAAAAGATCATGTAAGATTAGTCTTTCATACAAAAAACAAAGTAATTCGATTTTTTTTCAGAAAGAAAAAGCTTTATTAAGAAATGGTATTGTACGATGCTTGGAATTTACCGAACCTGATTCAGATAATAATGATGAAATGGATGATAATGGTAAGTATATAATTATTGAATTTCTGTTTTATTGAGAAAAAATTAAGATAACAACAAGATTTTTCTCATTCTCTTTTGTTATTATGTTAGATTTGAAAGCTCGAATGCGTTATACTGTTCTTTGGTTATTAACAAAATCAGTTCAATCTAATATTGGTCATTATCTTTGCGGTTTTACTCGTCAAAATCAACTTGAACCAATTGATTTTTATTCAACTTTAACTGGTAGAAGTTGTCGTGTTAATAATTGTCTTCAAGCAATTCTAACATTTTTTGATGATTTATCACCAATGAAAATTGATTACTATCAAAAATCTTTACCATTATGTTATGAAGTTCTTTATCTTTTATGTACAAATAACTCTTCAAATATAATTAAAGTAACATTTGATATTCTTCATGAAAATTTATTCATTCAAAAACAAATACAATTACATTTTCCATTAAAAACATCATCATCAAATATATTTAAATATTCAATTGAAACATATTTATTACGTCTTATTGCTCATGAATTATTTCATTTAACACATGAACCAACAATAATATCAAAAAATTTAATTGACACAACGATAAATCTTCTTTTTGAATTAATTGATATTAAATTAAATCGTTTAACATTATCATTATTAAATTTACCATTCGTAAAACAAGATCATTTATTAATAAATCAATTAAAAACACCAAATATTGATTTAAATAAAATTAATCATATATTACAAGCATGTCAATATAATGAACGGACAAATTTAAAATTATATCGTTTAGATTCATTAAAAAAATTTTTATCAAATGAAATTAAATCAATACAACAAGCAAATACTAATAATAATGAATTAATTAATGAAATTAATAATAATCAAGATAATTATATTCATGATTGTAAAATAATTCTTGCATATGCAAATCAATTAAATAATGAACAAATTGATTTGTATTGGAGAAATTCTCATATTGATGCATGGCGTTCATTAATTGAATTAATACTTTATCTTAATTTAAATCAAATAAAAACATTTCCATTTGATTTATGTAATTTTTTATATGAAAAAATATTTAATCAAACTCATATTATACTTGATGATCAACAATCAAGTCATTTAATGAATATTTTTTTAACGTCAACTATATCAATTAAACAATTAAAAATAACAGGAGAATATAGAACAAATTTAATTATTATTTTAAAAAATTTATTTGATTTTATTCAACAACGTTTTACATCAAAAGGTCGTGCTGCTATTTATGGTTCTATTGTTCAAGGTATTGAAATTATTGAAAATGTTGAACAACAACAACAACAAGATGATCTAAGAAAAATATTTAATAATGCTATTCAACATAATCATAATTTGTTAACGATTATTTATGATGATGCTCTTTCAAATGTACCAGCTGTTCGAGTAAGCTTTCAAAAATTTGTGACATCGAAATAATCCATTTCTATATTGTAATCGTAAAAATTAATGATAGTGCGAACAAATCAGACAGCACTTTTAGGAATCGTAATCGCTTAATATAAGTAATAGTATTCTAAATAATTTTCGATCGATCTCGATCAATACGAAATGTCTGATGGAAATACTCTGCATATATGGAATTGATTCTTGTTTTTTTGAAACCGAGCCGATCCCATCTTCAATACTCTCGTTCACTTAGTTCAACTTTGTGTACATCTAAAGGATCAGTCGTTTTAAGTATCGATGCTATTTCGAGCTATGTCTTGTGTTTACGAGATTACAATCATAAATATCTTAGTTAATATTATAATTATATGTGTGACTATTCTATATTTTATATTTGTTGGTATCGATCAGCTACCTCTCTTCACTTAAGCTACTCTTATTCATTAGTTCTATCCATATGAGTTGAATAAATGATCATTTCATTCAAGTCTATTAGTAATATGAATATTTGAGAACTTCTAAGTCAGACATATCAACAAATTCGGTCTGAAAGATAATGATGAAGTCAAGAATTTTGGTTTCCTTTCGATATTTTCCAAGAAGAAAATAAAGAAATACGAGCTAATACTATTTTGGATACCCTTCATAAGATATTTCTTCCATAATGGTTCCTCGCTCTCTAATTAAAATACTGAGTTTCTCACAGGAAAAATTCATTCATGTCGCTCCTTGCTTCACAGTTTCTTAGCCATATCAATCAGAGATGTGTATCGCGTCTAAAAACTGAGACGAGGACGACAGCGTTGTTGCTGTATGACTTTTTTTTAAAAAATGATCCTTTATTTCTGAACATTTATCAAAGAACAACAACATAAATTCACTCGGTTTTGAGTTAAGTCAATTTGTTATCAGGATAATTCTTAATCAACATTGATGAAGATTTCATTTATAAAGTTAACAAATGAATCTAAAATTGCATTATAAAACATATGGTGTAATGAGAAAGAAGGAGTCTGTTAATGAATAAATCGCACTTCTTAACATGTCAGCGTTTGATGTAGATTCTTTTTGTCACAATTCCTAGCATCAGAGTTTAACAACTGGTATGACTAAGGTACAGCCGTTCACTGATAAGTCATATTTTCCGTTAGAGTGAGAACCATCTATGTGGATGGTGTACATCTCTGACATCAATATTAAGTAAATTTTGTGCTTATCGTTGCTCATTCGAAGGTCCAAGAAAGGTCATGATCAATTTATTTTTTTAGTCATCGGCATCAAGTCTGCTCACATCTTTAATAACCATTGATATATCGGATATAATATTCAATAATTTTAATCAAACATTTTTACGTTCACTTGAAAGTGAATTACGTCAACTGATGTGTGCTGTAGTACAATCATTACAAACATCTGGTACAGTTGATCTTAAAACATGGCATTCATTTTCCTCTTATATGGTAAAACAAAAAGCAAAACTTTGATTTATTTTATTTTTAAATTCAATATAATTTAGGCACTTCTTTTACAAATTTCATCAGTTAATAATGGTGCTCAATTACTTGTATCAAGTAATATCTTTGATGCTCTTTTACCTCTCATTGATTTCCATACCGATACTCGACGATTATTACAGTAAGACTTGATCTCTAAAGTAGACTTTTAAAAAATTCTAAAAGTGTGTATTAAAATAGTGATAATGAAACAAGTCGCAATGGTCGATGGATGTTTGGTCGTACACTTGCATTTGTTGTTGATTTAACGGTTGCTTCACTAATGGCAAATGTTCGAACAAAAGAAAAAGTACAAAAAAAAAAAACAACGATTTCTTCTATATATATGCATATTTTAGGTTTATCAATTTGCACACCATTTAACTGAACTGATTTTGACAATCTTAGCAAGTCCATTAGATAATTTATGTGCATTGCATGAAATTGATACTGTTCTTAAAATAATCTATACGCTTGATGCATCAAGTAAGAATTTTTGTTTTTTGTATTAAAATAAAGTATTTTTTGATTTTAGCTGATTCAAATGCTTGTTCCATTGATGGACAATTACAACGAATGCGTCATTCATCATTAAAATTACTTTCAGTTCTTTCTCGTGATGATTTATTTCGCCATTTATTATCACAAATAGAAACAACTCATGCACGACAAATCATTTCAACAACATATTGGCGAGTTTGTTTTTATGTATTAGCCATGGCTATTCGTCTTGTTCATCAAAGTATATTTTTATTCTTTACATTAGTATATTGACTATATTTTCATGATTATTTTAGACAGTTCAGAACTTGCTGAACATCTTCCAGCTATACTTAAATTATGTGAATGGATTACATTAAATATAACAAATTTATCACAAGCAGAAAAATCTACTTTGTTTAATTTTTGTCAGATGCCAGTTGATCGAATAGCAACACCAAAAATCAAACAAGATTTATTAATGAATATGATGAAGTAAACAAATGAGATATCAAAATAAAATCATTTTTATTTTTTACTTTTCTATCTTTAGATTAATGGATAGTAGTTCATCATTATACAATCCACATTAATATAAACATACTTTTTTTTGTGTAACTAAAAAATAAACTAGGTTCATATTTTTGTTTGTTGGTTTGTTATGATTATTAAATCAAATCTATTCAAAATAAGAAATTTAACCTACGATGTTTATTTGAAAAAGAACCAGAAAAACTACAAATAAACATTGTTGTAGAGGGAGAAAAAAAAATTAAGAGATGAAAAAACTTAGAATGAGGAATCAATATTTTAAATAAAGTTAAGGAAAAACACATTAATCCATGTTATCTTTCTAGAACAGTTTAAGAACTAAAATAGATGAGAAATAAAATTAATAGAAAAACATAATATTCATAATTACGTTTAACCCTTTACGACCGGATGGTACCAAATGGGCATATGAAGTCAGTATTTCTGTCGGGTTCACTTATGTTAACGATGCTTAATTTTTCTAACACATTGATAATTACACTAGTACATCCTCGCGTAAATTCATCTATTTGTACTAAATCTAAAACCTGTCAGTGAAGAAGTGAAGGGCTCAGTTTATGGTCGGGCGAAAAAGTATCCGTATCGGAAAATTTGTCTTTCGTGTCTAGACATTCAATCAAAGAAGCAATTAGCGACTAATTTTCTTCCATAGATCTATGATCTATTACACAACTAAGAAGGATTAGTGAGTAAACTCGAACAATATNTACATTTTATAATTTTTCTGCAAAATTTTTCTGAAAATTCTTCCTTACACCCCCCCAATCCGCCGTACACCCCCCTAATATTTGATCCTTCGCGCGGGCCCTGGTTACCCCCCTGTAATAATATTTTTTCCCACGTAGTAGAATACAAATAGTTTTATGAATGATCAAATATGAGTCATGTATGGTTGTGTAGTAATAAATGTAGGTCAAATTTGACATACGAACATCAGACTCAGTCTGTATTACGAACGCTTGCTAACTCATTTGTGAAACTAGCAAAGTGGCAAATCGACAAAGTTGTGAAAGACTTTAAAAGATTACACAAGAAAAAAACGACATAGTTCATGATGTCTGTGAAAATAAGCCACTACTAAATGTTTTGGGTTATTGTATCATTCTGTTTCGTTCCATGAACAACACCACACAAGATAATGGCAAAAAATCTTCCGATTAAGCCTATGCAAAGTATTATACGTCCAATGACTTTGCGAAGAAGATTCCATGTAATCGAGTTGAAGTCGTCAAATTTTGATACCAACCTTAAAAAATATTAACAGTCAAGGGAATTCATTGTTTATCGACTAAGCAGCTTTTTATTTAAATGGTTTATCAATAAATATAAGCATAAATGAATTTTAGTAAAGTATGCATAAAGATTCAGATGAAGTCTAAATGAAAGTTAATAACGAAAATAAATTAACGCGAAAATAAGTTCTCTCTAGTACTTTTTCACAAATTTTGAAAAGGATAGATTACTATACGTCAGCTGATGGGAACATTTTGAATATTTATGATAAATCATATTGTATTAAATTCAACTTGACAGAACATACTATAATATTGAAAAAAAGTTGTGTAAAAAATCTGGAATATTTTACATGTATCTAGATTATTTTTCATGATGAACTTTTGAGACACTCTGTGTATAAGTGATGAGTTTTGTACCGTAAAAGTTGAATGAAAAATTATAACAATTTTGTGTATAGTGATGATGCAAACCGTTCGCTACTCCTATGTGTACGCATTTATCAATGCTTCCAGCTCTTCGTCATCATGACAATGATGAATAGTTCACGTTATATCTGAGAAAAGTTTCTGAATAGAAGTGAAATGGACGTAAATTACAAATACTGGAAGCTTGTCTTATCTAATTTGAAGGAAAGAAACGAGCACATTTTTTGAAGAAGCAAACACAATAAGGAAATCAGTCTCTTACTATTAATGCTGTTAAGTAGAAAAATGTCTATCTAATTTGTATGAGGTCAATTGAACCACTTTTACAATGAGAATGAAGTAAACTTATCAATAGTGACTATGAAGAAAGAAGCAAAACATATTAGAAGGCCTACAGATGAGCGGAGATTCAACTTTTCCATTAAGAAATTCAAAGAGAATGAACAAGTCAAGCAGCGACTTCTCCATCACAGATTACTGATTGCAGCCACTTCGTGTCTTTTGCCAGATGAAGGATATGTCTTTCGTCAGTATGTCATTGAAATAGTTATCGTCCCAGCAGTTTTCAAACTTTCACTTTTCTCACACATTTATTTTAAACAAGCAAAGTCTTTCCTTTAATCACGTAGGATGATGAGGATATAGATGTTAATATTTGTTTCACTGACACCCACACTCTCGTGCATAGAAACAATTCGCACACGATAAATCATTTCAACAGCCTAATGGCAAGTTTGTTTCTATGCATTAGCTATAGCTATTTGTCTTGTACATCAAAGTAAATTTTTATTCTTTACATTAATACATTGACTATGTTTTCATAATTATTTTAGATAGTAGCAGAAAAATCTACATTCTTTAATTTTTTTCAGATGCCAATTGATTGAATATCAACACCAAACATCAAACAAGGTTTATTAATCGATATGATGAAGAAAACAAAAAAGACATCAAAATAAAATCTTTTTTATTTTTATTTTTCTATCTTTAGATTAATGAATAGTAGTTCATCGTTATACAATCCACATTAATATAAACATACTTTTTTTTTGTGTAACTAAAAAATAAACTAGGTTCATATTTTTGTTTGTTGGTTTGTCATGATTATTAAATCAAATCTATTCAAAATAAGAAATTTAACCTACGATGTTTATTTGAAAAAGAACCAGAAAAACTACAAATAAACATTGTTGTAGAGGGAGAAAAAAAATTAAGAGATGAAGAAATTTAGAAAGAGGAATCAATATTTTGAATAAAGTTTGGGAAAAACACACTAGTCGACGTTATCTTTGTAGAGCAGTTTAAGAACTAAAGTAGAAGAGAAATAAAATTAATAGAAAAACATAATATTCATAATTACGCTTAAGACGATCTTTAGCTTTCAAATGATTGTATACCCTTGTAGTTGCTTGATAAAGAACATAAGCAACAATAGCACCTTGTGCTGCAAGAAGAAGTTTATCTCGTGGCATCATTACCCAAGTAGGCGCACTCTTATTACGCTAAATGCAAAAATTAAAATGATTGATTACTGTTATTAAAAATATTTTAAACAATATGTACTAATGCCAAGAGTTGCAATTGTTGGATACGACGAACACGATTTTCAACATATTGATCAAGTGTTCCTTTGCTACGTTTTATATGCGTAATTGTATCAGTATCACCTTTGAATGGTGTACGCCAAAGATTGACACCTTCCCATGGAGCAGCATGCGAGTGATGACCATGACCAGCAGTTGCATGACTAGCAGACGTTGTAGCCACAGTATGAGTTTTAGCAGCTGGAGTCGAGCTATTAGCACCACTGTTACTCGTAAGAGAGCCGAAGATTGAACTTTTAGAACTCGCTAAGTTACTTTCTGAATGTGATTGTGATCCACCTGAATGACGACCTTTCGGTTGTGGAGCAAGGAAAAAATTGTTTGTTGTTTCTTTAGTACCAAGGCTCTACAAGAGACGAATAGAAAAACAAAATAACTTCTTCGTTTACATGAATAATTTAGGTTTCTAACTTGTGGTATATAAGCAGATATTTGATCAGATGGTGAAAGTGTATTCGTAAACGAATTGTACTTGTGAAACATTATGTTTGGCGAGAATTTAAATCTAAAATGTTCACCTTTTTTTTCTTGTTGTTTTGCAAAAAACAAAGGCAAAACACATATTATTATTTACACAAACTATTTAGGAAGTTTCAACTTTAGTCGGAATAGTTATGTAACCAAACTAATGACATATAGTCTATGTTATTTTTATATCAAATACGAATTCGAATTAAACGACTGACTTTTATTTCTGTTTACAAAAAATAGGATTGATAGATCATTATTATTAATCTCATAGACAGATAAGAAAAATTGATCAAAAGTAATTTCAAAGTATTGCAATCACATTATGTGACGAGAAACAGAGTAATTTCTTATACTTTTAATAAGATTTGAATATTAAAAGTACTCGCTCTACTCATCAGTGGAGTTTTATATTATTACTAGGAGGTCATTTTTAATCCCTAATAGAGCATGATCTCATTTTTCCAGCTTGCAAGCAAATCTTTTATATATAAGCAAAATGAAACACTCACAAAAATAAGAGAAAAGACGTATCAAGTTCCTAACGATCTAGAGAAATTGACAAAAACTAACCAAATCAATCAGACACTAAACATTTTTCAACGAGAAAATACACTAAAAAGCTAATCACAACAGTTAACATAATTTACATTACTACTCTGACTCTATTAAGTCAAGATTTGTCTTTTAATATTATTCCTCCAAAAGAAATTTCGTTATTTTCTGTTGCATAGAAAAGTGCACTTATATAACCTTTCAAAAGAAAGAATCAGATTTCAGTATTTGAGATGTTAATGAACTCCAATAAATTCCTTATACAACCCGTCATATATTCCTTAAATCTGCATCACCAATGAAAATCAACTTCTATAACTTCGAAATTTCTTGTTCAACGAAATGAAAAGAAAAACACAAACTATGCATTTATAAGTGTTTGTATATTTTCCTCTTTCGTAAAATACAAAATAAAACAGATTTATGATTAATACGTATCAATAAGAAAGAAAAGAGATGACAACACATACAAAAAAGAAGAAAAACAGGAAATAAAAATGCACAATAATAATAATACAATGAACTAAGAGAGCAAAAAAGTTGTAGCTCAAGGTATACACATAGAAGTTGATAATTTATTTTTTTTCTATTATGACAAAAAAGAGATATTTTTAGATTGCACATTGATAACATGCTTTTTTTTTTCTTTGCCTGTTCACCGGTTGCTCTTAGTATGATAAGCAAAAAAGATGGTGTGATTTTTTTTATAGAGGAAAAAACATTTCAAAGACAAACAACAGCAAAAAAAAGATATATATATATATATATTTATAAACAGAATTGCTTATTTATTAATAAATTCCACCAAACATTTCTTGACTCGCATAAGTCATATAAAGAAATCCGTCATCATCCTTGAAAAAAAAAACATATTTTTGTGTTATTATGAAATATATGTAAAATTACTTTGTCATCACGATAAATTTCTGCCATGGACGTTGACATTGAAGCAATACTTTTATTATTTACCAACAAATAAAATGCTTGATTGGCGTTTAGTTGCATTCGATTTCTAATTAGTTTTTATTTTCGTATTTTTAAAAGTTTTATTTTTTAAAACACTTTTACTTACCGAATTATTGTCACAAATTGAGACATTGTCAATTCTTGTGGCACTAAAAATTTCGTTTTATCTAAAAATAAAAGAATACAAAATAACAAACAACACCCAAAAATTGATTTCATTTACCGAGGATAGGCAAATTTTTTTCTTTGTGATATCGTTCAACAATGACTGGAATTTCTAGAAGAAAAAAAAATGATTCAGTTTTTAATAAACAATATCAAGAAAAAAAACTTACTATTTGGAAATTTATTTCGAATACCAGAAACTTCTTCTTTGCGTGTTGCTTTGAAGAGAAAAAAGAGAAGATCAATTCATCTTATAAATAAATAAATAATATATTTACCAAAACTTTTGCGTTGTTTAAAAGTACGATTATCTACATTAGATGAGGATGGCATTTTCGTTTATTTATTAAAATAAATTGTCTTTTTTATTGTTCGTATTTCAATCTTAAATATTAACAAAAAGAAAAAGAAAAAAGAGAAAAAAAGGACTGATAGACAGGTTAAAGTCAATGGCTATCTTTTCTAGATAATAAAATGACGTTGTGTAAATAAAAGTTAAATAGAACATGACATTATAATAGCAGAGAAAAAAAAATCTGCTCCTTCAATTGGTGTGAAGTCATCAAGTATAAATTAATAGTGTGAACGTGTATTTCTGAACAAAAAAAACAGATAGTAAACTCGGTCATGCATTATATTTTTATTGTTGCGATCATGAAGAACTGCTGACGAATTAATAGAAAAGAAAACGAGAGAAATGGAAAAAGAAAAGAAAAGGACGAGTCTAAAAGCTAGTCCGTTATTGCTGTGGTACTTGCCAATAGAAAAAAAAACAGAAGAGGGGACAGGCTTTGTTTCTCTTTGTCGTTCGCCATTCTATCGTTCTTTTATTCTTTACTATATCAGTCTTAGCTAACTATTAAGGACGAGCTGATGCATGTGCCCACACGTCCATACTTCAATGCACATGTTCTTGTTTTTATATTTTCTTTTTCTACTTTCTCTCCTTTTTCAATATAAGATACGGTATCTATAAAATTTTCTTTTTACTTTCATGACTAATCATTGGCAGTAACACTCATACTAAACTATAATGTTTAGTTCGTAACCAAAATCTCAAAAGAAGGAAAATCTTTGTTATTTTTCATTTCTGTTCAATATATAGAGGGCGTGACTTCAGTTAGACTTCGTAAGAGTAATAAAAAGATTGAAAATAAAAGGAATAAACAATGATTTGAATATTATTTTCTTTTCTTGTTTTTATAAACAAGAATCATTCTATAATAGAACAAATCCTACTGTACATACGTATATGGAAGACAATTTTAGCAAGTTCGTTTTTTCCACATTTTTTTCTCATACATACATTATAAATAGAAGACAATTGTACATATAAAGACGGAATTAAAATGTTTATAGTTTACATATTGTTTATTCTAATCGAATTATCTTTCAAGTATAACCGGTTTCATATAATGAAGTCGGTCGATTATGTCCAGATGATGATGATGAGGATGATTGTCTTATATTATGATGTTGTTGATTGCTATTCGATGAATAACGTGATGATGGAATTATACGAGATTGATTTTGATGATGAGATAATAATGGATATAAGCAATCATCAAGTGTATCGGTTTCACAATAAAGTTTTATGGTACGTAATAAATAATCTGTTTGAACAAGTAAATGATTTGCTGCTATATAAACATCATCACGTTTACTGTCTCGAAAATAAGCTTTTAATGTATTACTAAAATTTTTACTATATTTAATAAATTCTTTTTTTTCGTTTTCTAATGCTTGTCGTCCATCAGCTGTTTTAAAATATTGATATGTATTTGATACACTATCAAGTGTTTTTTTAATTGCACTTGCAATTTCTTTAATTGTTTCAAGAAATTCACGTTTTTCATTAATATCATCAGGAATACGACTTAATATACGTTTGAGATTTTTTGAACGAATATTCAATTCATGAAATTCTTGTTCACTACGTGATGATGATATAAAATATGATGATTTATCACAATATTTTTCTAATTTAAGTGTTAATTCATTCATATTTATTGTTGGTGATAAAGATGGCATTTCTTTATTTATAAATGATTGAAGAAAACTACGAGAAAAACCTGGATATAATTCTTCAAGTTTAAAAAATGTTGTACGTAAATCCGTTTGAATATCTTTATATCCAGATTTATCAAGTTGTTCAATTACAGGATAAATAATATTAGGCAAAATAAGTGCATTGGTTGGAGTAGAAGCTGATGTTCCATCATCAATTGATGTCATTATTATTTATCTGAAATAATGAAAACAATATATACATTAGACAATTCAATGAGAGCAAACAGTTCTTTTTGTTTTAATTGATCATATACATATATATATATTTCTTCAGAATAGAATTCCTTTTTAAGGAATTTACTTATCGTGAAAGTTCATTTCGTTGAAGACAAAAAAGAAGTTTTAACTATAGCCGAAAAAAGGAAAACATCTATGTATGACTTTTAACGAAGTTGAGCATTGTTCGCTGTTGTTGACGTTGATGTTACGTTTGTGTTATTCTGTGGATTTGTAGTTTCTGCTTCATTGTTGCTATTATTTGTTGTTGTTGTTACCCCGGCAGCATTATTTAAAAGTTGATTCTTTCGGCGTTGGAGCCGTTGCCATGCAAGTAGCTGCTGATCTTCTATATATCGGCAATAATTTGTATTAACTAGTTCTTGACGAAATTGTTCACGTTGTAATAAATCAAGAAAATAAAGTGCTTGAGGATAATGAATATATTTTATATAATTATCTTCTTTAAAATAAAGTAAATATTTCAAATAATTAATGAATGCTGGATTTTTAAAATAATTTCTTTGAGCCAAAAAGTTTAAATATTGAGGATTTGCTAATGTTTGAACAAATTCAAGGTCAAGTAAAAAACGTTGACGATCATCATTTATTATTGTTTGAATAAGATCATCATTCATTTTTCTTTTTAATTCAATAAAAAAAAATCTTGTATACAATCGGATTTCGTTTGTTTGTACCGGCCATAAATCAATCTTTATAAACATAATAAAACCCTCTTCGAGAGGAACTTTTCATTGGTTAATCATTCGACCAGTTAAAATAATGATAAGCTAGTGGAAAATATTACAACAACAAAAATAAAAACATCGTTTTTATATTAAATGAAGAGAAACCAATGTTTTGTCACATAATATTAATCATTCTATTTTTGGATGATCCTTCAATTTTAAACGTTTCTTCAGAATTATTTAGTGTTTTACTCCTACGACTAAGAAACTTATCAATAGACTAGTAACTTTAAAAAAAATTGATAGAATAGATTTTCAACATATTCATAATTATGTATCGTTGATGATCGCAAACAATTTAATCAGAATTTCTAACATAAATCTGATACAAAGTACAAAACAAGTACTTTAAGCATCATAACAAAGAATACTATTTGGATCTTCTTATGAAGCATATGTTTCTTTAGAAGAAAACAAACAACATGGAAAAATAACATATAGCTAATGACAAAAATATATATATATTCATTTGACTAGGCTCAAGAAATACTGTTCTAAATTAATTTTTTTACTATCATACGTAACTTACAAATAAAAAAATACAAGCTAAAAGAAATTATTGCTCTTGTTCGTGAATGTTAATATATTCGTTGTAAGACCATACAATTGATGCTATTGAAGTTCCTAATTTAGTGCGTCTAAAAAGAACTGAACGACTATGTTCCGTTTTCAAAAACCATTACATGATCATTTATACGTGCGAACAGACTGATTGATTCGAATCAAATGCACATCAATATCATTCTGAAACTTCTCGGTCATTCGTCTTTTAATGCCGACAACAACACGTTGCTGTTTCTAGTGAAATTTCTTCTTTCATTCATTCTTCTGTGAGCATTTTTGAGTTTCTCTCGACCAGTAAATGCGAATTTCGCCGATAAGTGTTTTTTTCTTCTGTCAAAATCGAACGTTTACAAGCATCGGTGCGAACTTTTCATATGAACAAAAGACAATTTTCTCGCCGTTGGTTCACAGAAAATCAATGATCAATCGAATAAGTTTAAGTCGATCATTTTCATGCGAAATAATGGAGTTAGTTTCGCGACGAAATTGAAATCGAGGAATTCGTGTTGATCTATGAATTGAACGTCGTATAGCAAACGGTTTTCTTTGATCTATAATAGAAAATAAAACTAAAATCATATCATATTATTTATGCCGAGAAAAACGAACATGATCCATTAATATGAGTTTCAAGAGAAACATTTTGTTTTTGAAGGATATTGACCTAACATCCATGTCAACAGATAATATTATTTTATTTTTGTTATTGATGACGTTTCAAAAGAACAAATGACAAGCAAACAAAGAGAAATACTCATACTGTTGAAATCATTCAATATATGACCTATTAACTTCGAGCAACTGAGCCAAAACATCGAGTAAAAATTATTCAGTCACTGAGTGATGGGTTTCAACAACGAAGAAATATTTCTTTAAGTTAACTGCTTCATGTTTCTAATTCAAACATCTTCCACAGCACACCAAGTCTCGAACTGACGATGGACATCTCTTTCCGAACGAAGATATAGTTTTTTAGGCTACAAGTGTTATCTCCACCCACATCTATCATTCACTATTAATCATGTTTCAGAGAAAGGAATTTTCATCACTTTGATAAAAAAAATTGTAAAATGAACTTACAATCCATATAATTATCACACAACTTGTTTTCTACATGGTTCTTTATTACTCGAAGTGCTTACGAAATATGATGAATTTGAGTTCCAGCTTCACTGAGCAGTGGTACAATTTAGTGAATTTTACTTATTTGATCTATATCGATCATCATCGGACAATTCGTTTCCACGTTAACCATAGATGAAATTGAAGACAATCGCTATTGCTACATTTCAGATGCTGATTGGGTTCTTCTTTTTGTGTCGTATTGAATCATATCTAGTTGCTTATGTATAGACAGTTCTTGATTGAGACGGAGTACATAGGAACAAAAGTGACTTCGGCATATAATACAAATCCGCCAGCACGTCGATGAACATTGTAATATCACGAAAATAAAAGTCATTGTGCTGCAAGGTCATCGGCAATGATTAGAATTTCGGTATGCTATTTGTCATATTCATTTTTGATCGTGAACGTTGACGGTTAATTATTCCACTGAATACATGATAGAAACGAATCGATGGTATGACGTTGTTGTGGAATTTGATCGCGTAGATAAAATGTCACTTTGAAGTTGAATGGAAACTTGAGAACAGTGTCGTATTTTCTTCTCATGAGCACAAGAAATAGTGACATATGTGTATGCATTGATCATTGCCGTCGCTATATGGATGGGATCCAGCGTACATTTGATATGTCATCCATTATAAGTAGAGAGTCAGAGAATAAATAAAAACTTGTCCTTCAAACTGAGCGTCACCTAACCTGAATATAAATTAGCAGTTTGATAAGACATTTGGGTTCTATGAACAAATGGATCTTGACATAACCACCTCAAAACTGACCCAAAATGTCAACTAGTTTCAAATTAATGCCTTATAAGTACAATACGTTATCAAACTGTTTTTAGGAAGTAACCAAAAGATATGCAATAGTGTATGCTGATGGTATCGTTGTTCGGAAACCGGTGAATTGTATATTTAAGAATAATTGAGAATGCCAGAAAACACTTTTATTCATGTGAAATTTGGACGAACTTCTGCAAACGTTTAGTTTTGCAGCGCACGTTTCTAATGTTCAATAGGACCTTGTCATTTTAGTTCACAGTTGAATAATTGAATAGAACAACAATGTACCACAAATCGAATCGATTTAACCATTGTGAACTCAGTGAAGCAGTTAGAAGTAAGTAAGAATCAGAGCTGTTAACAGACTATCTATTTTCAGCATGGTCTAGGCTGACCTACCTAGAGAAGCCAGCCCAACAATTTTTATGACACATAATTCTTAATGAGTGTTGAAGTATATTGCGAGAACGGTGTGGCTGTAGGTGTTTATATTGATGTAGATATGGATACCCATGTGTATGGGTTGTTATCTGTTCATTCGCACTCACACCCAATAGTTACAGTCACATCTTCACCCACTCGCAAGGTAGTTAGGTCTATCGCATGGGATATATTATGTTTGACCAACAACAATAGTGATTCGAAGATTTTGAAAACAGCTTGTGAGGTAGCAAAGAAGTGAAGAATTGTGTTTCTTTTCTAATACACAATTGCCACTATGCAATGGATATCCCTTCACTAATGTGAATATATTGGTATCGAACAAATGTAGCATCAGTTTTCGTTTCTCCAATAGAATGAGTAGTTGTGTTAACTTCAACGGTCTTTCTTCCTCTGTTCTTTCGTTTGAGATATCGAAGAAAGATACGAATAGAACCTTCTTGATGCTTGCAAGATAAAAGAAATCTATTCGTGCTCTTGTCTATAAAAGCATAGGGGAATAGATAAGCGACATACAACATTGTTGAGTATTCTGTGCGCTATTCGTCGATACAGAAGAATTGTATATTCAAGCTTAGGAATACGCATATATTCTATCCAAACTAAAGCAAAGCGTAGTAGCTTCGATTTTACAGTATGATATGTTCTTCGATCCTCACCTATGAATATAAGATCCGTTGCTCCAATCAATCGTGAAGACGCAGAAAAACATGTTCTGACGCATGTAAACGTTTCATACCCACGCATCAGTTTCTGGTGCAAGGCTTGTGTGTCTGTACCTCACAAACTGTACAGATTATGTATGGGCACACAATTTATCTAGCAAAAGTCTTCAATGACAGCACGCGTATTCTTGATGTACGGGGTTACCGAAAACAATTTTCTTACGGAGTACGGCTTCAATACCAACAGATATGAAAGTGAATTTTATACAAAATGAAAGTCCCGTCAAAAGTGGAGTTTCCAGATATAGCTACCCTCTCACTATATAAAAAAACAAGCTGTAGCAGTACAGAAAGTTTAAACATTTTAGAATATTATTGGACACTTTTATGTAGGCAGTCAACCTCAAAAACAAAATGATTAATGGTAAGAGCTCTGCAAAACCTGCTAGATGAACAAATTTTCTGAGAGTATTCTCTGTTGTGGCTAACTACCTATGATAGTATCCAATAATATTCTAAAGTTTTGAAACTGTCTGTACTTTCATAGCCCACTCTGATCTATTGAATGGGTAGCTATAATCCGAAATTCCGTTGTTTGATCGACTTTCATTGTGTATAATATTCACTTCTAGATATAATAGTATTGAAACTTTACTCTGCAAGAAGAATGTCTTTGGCAATCCTGCGTATATATCCACAGTCTCATTATTGTACGTGGAGAGAAGATATCGGACATGAAACAGAACATAATACATTGGTTGTATGTGAGCAGATGGGTCGGAGCAATGATGAAGCTGTATATATGGTTGAGCAAAAGATGTGCACTCACCCATCCACTCATACACGAAATTTCAGGTTTTAAAACATTTTGTTTTTGTTTTTGTCTTTTTATGTCATATAGGTTTTTCGGAACTATTATTTCATAAAATTGAAATTCTTCGAAAACAATCGGCAAAAACTTGAATTTTTCATGATAATTATAGTCGAAGTTAATACATTTCAGTGTTCAGTAGATGTTTCCCTTTTTTTGAAAAGTGCGTACACGAATACGAAACGGCCAAATCATTGTAACAAAAATGAGAATAAAGCACAAAATTTCGATAAATTTGCAGCAAACAGTAGTATACCAGCGAAAAATTCGAAAAATCTCCACAAAATCGAGAAAACTCAAGACAATTTGACCAATTTCTGTAAATCTTGGAAAGCTCTCCGAAAATGAGAGCTATTGCAGAAAATACGAGACAATATAAACGTTTTCAGCGAAACTTCAGAAAACTTGAGAAAATTCCCAGATATATGCGAAAATACTCGATAAGCATGAGAGAAAACACGAGGAGCAAAATGAAAAGTAAGAATATGCCTGAAAATTTCTTGGAACTTCCGAAATACATTTGACGAACAGTTCGCAATACGCAATAAATCAGGAAGAGTCATAATAGATTCAAATGATCACTAAAAATCTCGTACAATTCGATGTAACTTCGGATTATTGCAGGTGTTTGGACATTGAATAGTTAAAGAGAATTGTTTTTATTGGATTCATGCAATTCGAGGGAAACACGGAAAAATTCCGCAAATGAAAAATCAAATTGCGTATATGTTCTGCGATCGTCATAAAAATGCATGAGAAACTACAAAAGTTCAGAAAAACCACGAATGTTTCGCAAGATCCACAGCACAAAACTTTCAAGATTAAGTACAATTTCGGAAGTCTTTCAAAATCCACGAGAAATTCAAGAAATGCTGCAAAAAACTTCGCTTAAATTCGATGAAAATGCGGCCAATGGCTGCAGAGTTGATGAAAATGGAGAAAGGCTGACCAAGATTCTCCGAAAAGTCAGCGATAAAAGGCCTTAAAAGTCCAACAAAACTAATGAAGACTGAGTAATAGAAAGAATATCGCATTAAAATGCAAGAAGCTGATCCGTGAAAATTTCCAAAACTTGTAAAAGATTTCGGAACATTCCTGAAAGTTTTAAGCAAGTTCCACGAAAATTTCACTTGGATGTGCTGAATTTCATTGATAATTTCCTTTCTTTCTATGTGCAAGTGCCACCCCGAATATTCCTGCTCATGTCAGATGGGTACAAAATGAAGTGATCGTCGTTGAGAGTCACGCTGAAGCAGTGCATTCAATCAACTCGGAAACAACCTTTGTGGCATCTATGTGGATGACGATCACACTGTCTACATCGCATATAATAGCAATCGCTGTATAGTGGAATGAAAGCTCGGTGCAACAAGTGACCAAGTAGTAGCCGGTGGCAATGAACCAGGAAATCGAGATGATCAGTCGAAACAATCATTTGATATCATTGTCGATAAATCGAGAATATCAATCGCAACGGGTTGACGATGAAAGATCAGAGATTTCTCTACGTCTCTGATTACAAAAACGCTGAAGTAAGACAATATCGAATAGAAGATACGAATGGAATAGTGATCGTCGGTGGCAATGGAAAAGGTGATTGTCTTAATCAACTCAACTGTCTCATCTACGACTCTCTCGATCGAAATTATTCTCGCGAGGTCTCGGACTGGAAGAATAATCGTGTCATGAAGTGGATGAAGCGTGCGAAAGAAGGGATTGTTGTAGCATGCGGTCATGTCAATGTAATGCTCTGATTCAATTGTAGCTTCCCTAAGGATTATTTGTCGGTCCATAAAGCAGAATCTATTTGACTGATTTTGAAAATCATCAAGTGATATGCTGGTACAAGAAAATGACACAGGAAAATGTGATTATTGGTAGAAACGGTTCGGGAGAAAAAGCAAATCAGGTGCACTGTCCCAATAGGTGGTCATTCGATTGGCATGGCTATCTGTATGTTGTCGACTACTAGAATCATCGAGTTCAACTATTTTTAATTAAAAAATGACTTCGATTGTTTGTTGTTTTTGAGCTCAACAAACGAGTGAATGTTGTTTTCGATTTCTGTCATGTGTTTTGAAAAAAGAAACTTTTTTTTCGCAAAATATTTTTCTCACAAAGCTGCTGCCACTTCTTTCGCTCCCCCTTCTCGCTCATGAATATAGACTCGCGCGCACAATCAGAGCCCATCACCGGTGGTGGAGAAGCCGCTGCTAGGCCATACATGAATTGGGAAGATCTGCACGGTCAAAAAAAGTGAGTTCCAAATTGCGTAAACTCCAAATTTGGAGCTCACTTACGCATCCCTGTTTTACTCATTGACCTCAGTTAAGGTCATAGAGTTCATAGCAAATAGCAGCGTCCCATCAATCCAAACTCATTCACTATGAAGTTTATGTAAATCTAAATTAATTAATTAATTAGTGCTCACGCTGATTAATACTCACCTTAATTCGTACTCATCTTAATTAGTACTCACTTTTAATTAGTACTTATCTCAATATGGCTAATTAAAGTAGATACTCATCTAATTAGCACTAATCAAGATGAGTAATCATAAATTCTCAAAGCCTCTCCTATGGAGATACTCAAGGTCTATAATATTGGAGTACCCAAATTAGCTCAGGGGCTATAATATGGGTATACCTATAGGTCGTAAAAGGCTACGCCATAGGGGTACCCATCAGCCCTCAGCGATTATCCTATAGGCGTACCTATAGTAGAACTTTACAGTTCACGCTCACGACAGCTCATATGAGCGTGTATTTCTTCACAGGTTGACACCCGTTAGCTATAGACTAATCAGGTCCGAGAAAGCCGTTTTCTTCTCTATTTTAAGGACAGAATATACTATTGTTCAGGTCATATGAAAGAGAATCCTCTATAACCAATAGATTGGCCCGAACAACCCCATGTTTTGTCCTTGGAATAAGCGAAAAAAAACAGTCCTGAAATCTGATTGGTCGAGCTCTCAGCCAATCAGACTTCAGTACCGTTTTCTTCGCTTATTCTAAGGACACAACATGAGGTTGTTCGGGGCATATGAAAGAGAACCCTTGATAACCTATAGATCGGCTCGAACAGTCCCATGTTCTGTCCTTAAAATAAGAGAAAAAAACGGTACTAAAATCTGATTGATTGATAGCTCGACCAATCAGATTTCAAGGCTGTTTTTTTCGCTTATTGCAAGGACAAAACATGGGGTTGTTCGGGCCGATCTATAGGTTATCAAGGATTCTCTTTCATATGACCCGAACAATAGTATGTTTTGCCCTTAAAATAGTGAAGAAAACGGCTTTCTCGGACCTGATCGGTCGGACCGATAGCCAACCGGTATCAACCAGTGGAGAAATGTTCATGCTAATATGAGCGACTCATAAACCTCAGGGTGAGCTGTACATCCCTTATAGGTACCCCCATAGCATTGGCGTTCATGATGATTTTGGGTACCACGTAGCTTTGAGCTTGAGAAGTTTTCAATACTCAGATTAATTAACCCTGATTAGATGAGTACTTTCTTTAATTAGTCTTAATAATAGGAGTACTAATTAGGGTCAGTAGTAATTAAGATGAGTACTAATTAATTAATTAATTTATAGTTACATTATGCTGATAGTCTATGACTCGAGTCGATGATAGTGCTATATTTGCTATGAACTATAAAGCAGGGACTGATGTCAATGGGTAAACATGGATGCGTAAATGAGCTCCAAATTTGGAGTTTACGTGTGGAGCTCACTTTTTTTGACCAGATCTACACGACGTATGTACAAGTTGTGACAAACGTGTGGACCCGTGGGTCTGTCCTGTGGCTTCCGTCACCAGTTGGGTGTTCTGAGATTTGTCCGAAGACAACACTTAATCCTGTCTCTCAAGAAGAGAGCGAACATTTTTTTTTTGAGCCATGCATAGATCAATTATTCAGTAATATCAATAGATATTTCATCGACTACGCATTTTGAAAATCACTTGTGAGCAATAGTAAAGAGTTAAGCGCAAAGCGAACCATAAATCTTACTTGTTAGCGAGTACGCTCACAAACGAAAAACTAATGGTAATGTCAAAATATGCATAGGGTACGACTGGTTGACTAGGGCACATATATAAACAGACGAGAGAGAGATTGAGTTGTATGAAAGAAAAAAAATTAACCGTCAGATATGATGAAAAGTATCCTTGGACAATTAACAATGTGTCTTCTAACATTTCGCATGTGTTGACACAAAAATTAGTAAAATCTTAGAACAATTCAGATTTTTTTGTCACNAGTTATATGAATATTATTGCTTCCTAAGACTTGAGATGGAAAAAAAGTAGATTGTTTTGATATGTTAACCTAGCAATTAAAAAAGTTCATAAAGATTACCTGAAAACTAAAAGAACGACAAATCAGTAGAACTTAAAAAATATTTTTATCACGATTAGTAAGATTTTCTGAAGGAAAATGTCTAATAAGAACATTTTTAGTTCCTTTAGATTACACTAGACTGATAATCTGTCTTACAGAAAACAGTATTTACACCAATGGCGATGTTCAATGAAAAAGAAAATATGCACTTGATGAAAGTAAACATGATCGGATATTTTCTAAATACATGAAAAAGTTCATCTCTGTCGATTGTTTTTAAATATCACAGCAATATTTTTGATCAAACTGTCGCTAATGATTATTTTTTTAATTATTATTTCTTTTTCTAAATATATCCTTGATATGATTGAATTCAGTGAAGTGGAAAAATAAATTGCATAGTAATTTCGTGAACTAAATAAATGACTAGAAGAGACTCATTACATGGTATGAATTTTGACCTAAAAACAGGACGCATTCATTATAAATATCTTTCCCAAGGATGAGAACTATTTTGTTCAAAAGCACTTGTTAATACTTTTTCATAGTAATCAACGCCAAGGAATATTTATTCTGTACTTTCTACGGGCTCTCGATGTACAAATTTATTTTTCTTTTCAATTGATATTAAACAAGATTGAAAATATTTTTATCAATTTATAGACACGCGAATTAGATAACAAGTACAACTTTATTAATGTATATTAGTTTAAAAAGTAGTTCCATTAAGAAAAATTAAACCTTATAGAAAAATAAATTATTTACAATATGAAATGTTTCATTAGAATATATATGTAAAATAAAATAAAAGATTTCGCTAACTTTTCTTCCTTAGATAATCACGAGATAGATTAAATTCTTTTCTAATACGTCAACTTGAACTTGATGATATTATTTCATATAAACTTTTAATGACAAATAAACATTGTATCTACGCATCAAATAAAACTAGTATATTGGCTATTTTTCAACAAATTTTTCAATAAGATGATTGTGTTTGTTTTATATTAGTTTTCTCTTTTTGTTTATAGTATGATCATTTTAAAAACCGGAGAGATAATTAGATATTTAAACAAAACAAAACTGATGTGTATGAGCAAATGAACCTAATAGACCAATTTTAATTCTATTTTTGATTTTTCTCTGAGATATAAATGATATTGTTTGATTGTAGTAACCAAGTATTTTTAAAACATTTAATAATCGGCATATGTCATTCAGTAAAACCTATACAAGATCTACCTCATGGTGAACCATGATTTTATCTCTGCCTACTCATTCTATCATGTTTCTATACATGATTTCGTCTGATATAATTAAATTAATGTGTAAAAATTGCATAAATTATCGTTTTGCGCTTAACTGAGTCATCAGAATGAAGGTAATAAGTGACGATCTTCTGGAATTTTGACCTTCTATGAAACATTTTATTTTGATACAAAAAATTCATAAATCTTCAGGTTTCGATATATATTGATTCTGTTCAAACTTATTTTTTAAACGTGTTGTAATTAATAAATGTGAATTACGACGAATTTTTGAGGTTGAACATGTATCATCATCACATTTTTGTTGATAAGGCGCTTTTCGTTGTTCATCAAAATTCATTATCATCATCATTTTTTTTTGTCTTATTTGATGATTGTAAAAACAACAACAGCGACGACACATGATTTTTAATGCACAACGAAATTTACGATTTGTTAATGAGTAAATAAAAACATTTATTGAATGATTAACAATTAATAATAAGTTAGTTACGAAAAGTAAACAACCGAAAATCATTGCTGAAATATATCCACAAGGATTACCATTAGTAAGACCCAATATAGTTAAAATTAATACTGGTAATTGACATATTATATTAAAAAAACATATAATTAATACCATTTTAGTTATTTTAGATTTTGATTTTAAACGTTGAGCTATAATTTCTGAATGTAATGTAAATTGTTTGGATTTTTTTAAACCAATTTTACTACTAACAATCCGTATAAGTAATATCCATAGAATAACACATATAACCCATGGTCCTAATATTGATAATATAGCTGATACAACTTTTATAACATTTTGTGCATTTGTATGAGAACGATAATAATAATACGGTACTATAGATAAAACACTAAATAAAAATATAACAATTAAAGCTTTTTTTTCATTACGACTTGAACAATAAACTTGTGAATAAAGTGGTTTAACAACAATCATTAAACGAAAACTTGTAATTGTTACAACTGTAAAACAAAAGAAAAATGATTTCATTTTTTTAAAGAAAAATGAAACCAATTATTACCAATCCAATTTGAACAAAATGTTGCACCTGTTGCTATAGGCATGAGATATAAATTAACAAAATTTATTAAATTATCATTTGTTGAAGAACCATAATAATAAATAATATGTGGAATACACGCAAGAGTTGGAGCAACTATATCGCTTATAGCAAGACCTTGTAAAAGATTATTCACGCCACCTTTACGCATCAAACGTCGATTAAGAACTACTAATGTAAGAATATTCCCTATAGAATAAATGACGCTATTTTTATAAAGCTATCTTTTACATCAATAATTTGAACTTACCGATATTACCCGATATCATAAGGATGATTTGTATAATACCCCATATAATTCGACCAGATAGACCTTCAAGTAATTCATTAATTAATTCATCTAATGAAAGAAAATAATGCAGAATTTTTATAAGAAAAAAATATTGTTTATTTACCGGCACATATTGTTGTATTGTCAAAAATATCAGATGGTATATAATCACTGATAGGCAGTGTTGATAGTATAGATGATGCTGTTGAAACAGTTGCTGACATTACGATTTGACCCTTTTAGAAAAAAAGAGTTCAATTTAGTTCTCTCAAATGATCCTTATTATTCTATCTCCTTATTTGATCTTTATATAGTTCAGATTAAAAAAAAAGGTCTACACTATGTATATTATTAGAGAAATGAATGCACGCGATACGCTCAATCACGCTATCAATCGATGTAAAGAATTAACAACGACTTACCACGAGGTTAACAACAATAACATGTGATACCAGTTGCTTAATGTAGATAAAATATTTCGTTGAAAGAAAGTCAAGAAATAATTCTAGATATATGTATGGAAAATTTTTTTTCTAAAACATAAATAAATATTTATGAATATGAGTGTATTCGATAATAAATACCTAAAAAGAATCTAAAAGAATAAATTAATAAATTGAACACGAAGAAGAAAGTTGTGACACTGTTTCTCATAAAGTTTATAAAAACTCAACGTTGTTTACTCATTATCGGTATAAAACGAGAAGTAAGTTGTAATAATTTGGCATTATATATTTATACTGCCGACAGAAATAAAAGAAAAAAAAATATGAAAAGATATTTTTCTTTAACTGATGAGAAATTTCCTTCAAAACTAGTTCTCAACATAATGATACCAAGAAGAAAAGAGATAAAGCTACTTATTATCAATGTAGAATGTCAAAAGTCTAATTATCATGCTATTAACCTCAAAATACATTACAACAATGTCGTAATTCTGTTTGAAAAGTGTGTCATGACAAAAACATGATCTATACTAAATAATGAAATATTATCGGTCGTCCGGTCAAAGACAATATCGTCGGATGCCTTTTCATATCAATAGTCAAATGTGATTTTATCGATTAATTGATTTATAGTGGATAATTTATTCTCATAGTAATATGTGCTCGATTATACTTGCAAAAAACGAGCATTAAAACGGTTGTTAATAGATAGCGGGACAAAATATATATATATATATATATGAATACAACGACTAGACGATCTTCATTGAGTAATCAGACAGCTGTCATTCGAGTCAAGTAAACATTTTAAAAAAATATATAAATTTAGTCTCATGAACGTAGGAAAACAGTTAGTTTTGAATGAAGAAGAAATTTTTTTCTTTTTCTTGTTCAATTCAGAAAATAATGAATTTTCAACTATGTTAAAGTCATATATAATACATGTTAATAATTCTGATTATTGTTTTAATACACAATTCATATAATTTCTCTTAATCAAAATAGAAGAAAAAAACAGAAATAAGATCTATCCGGATTACATACAAAATTTCAAAGATAAAAATACTCTTTAAAATTATGTAAAAATGACTTGAGTGACCTTATCTCATAGATGCATGGAAGAGCTTTCTGAGAAATGTTGTGCGATTCATTTTATCGAATAGCACATGCAAACTCACTTATCAAAATAATATTTGCATATCATGTATATGAATTTATGTAAGAATGAAGAATATGTTCTTTTTTTGCATTAATAAAGGTTTATCCTTCGGAAAAACATTCAGTGTCACTTTTCATACGAGTTTTTACATCAAACATACGTCTAATGGTGTTTTATCATTAATAATATAGGTAATAAAGAAAAAATAACGTCTATCCAGAACTTGGTCTAATCACGAAAAAAGAATATAAAGCAAAGCTCCATATAATTTTATTTCATCATACATACTTATCAAGGAAATAAAAATGTTCTATTTTTCTCTAATAAATAACGAAACATATCTTTTTTTGCGCTAAGAGTATTCAGAATTATAAATGAGATAGACCGATATATATAGTAGAAAAGAATCTAACAAGCTGTAATCGTTCATTAAATAAAAACAAGATTTCCGCCTTCCTGTTTCCTTCCTGAAATAGAAATACAACATATTTATTATAACTAGTGTAGTGTTACTTTTCAAATCATGATTTTGAATCTTAACTGACTTATTCATGCTAGAAAGAATTCTAAATAAAGTCATATTTTTTGTATAATTATCCTCTAAAAATCATGAAGAAATGGTTTAATAGGCGAATCTATGTTGTTAACTTTCGCCTTGTTCATATAAACAACATATTACGAACGAGAGAAGTGAATGCATTTTACCATTGCTACTTATTTCATAGAACTTCAGGCGACTGTCGAATAAAGCATAATTCGATTTTAATGCAAATAGTTAATTTTCTTCGTTCAAATAACTCTAGGTATCATCTGAAATAACAAAAAATAAATAAATATTACTAAGCAACCTAAACAACTGATAAAGAAATGTCAATTACTAAAAGACCTGCTGTTTGATGACTTAACAAAAAAATGAAGAGTAAGGTTTTGAAAGGTTTGAGGCATAAGTTGACACTGTCAAAATTAATTTTAAAATTGTTAACTTATTTCCAAAGGACATGCTTCAGTACTCTACTCTGGTTGAAAAAAGAAAAACCATTAACTTTCATGTTCAAAGTCTATAGATAATAGCTACTTCAGTGTCGTGTTTTCTTTTCTATTATTACCTTTCAAAAACAATGCGTTTCTGTGTAGTAAATATGGTAGAGAAGATTTTGTAATCTCCACTTCTCATATATGGTCAGCAGACATATATTCAAATAAATATTTCTTTACATTAGATTAAATAAAATATATTATGCAACATATCTGTATAAAGGACACCGCTGGATAAGATCGTAAATCTTCAAGCTCATTAGATCTCAATTTCAATAGAATAATAGGAAAGTATGAATTTCTGTAAATATCTGTTGATTTATTTTTTCTTTCGCGGAATGCAGAAAGAAAAATTTTTGTTGGCTCAATAGTCTCTAGGGGTCTATCACTTTTGAATAATAACTAGGTTAATTATACTTTTTCTTTTATAAACCGATTATGAAAACTAATAGTGCAGATCGACGTAGGTTTTCATACTCTACAACTTGGCATATTGATCATGTTTGTCGATTATTTAATGTAGAGTCAGACCGATATGATTGATACAATTCTCATATCACATAGATGAGTTTTCATGGTTGTATGCTGCTTTTGTATTTAACAAGCAAATTAGTTCTGAAAACTTTTATAGTCAAAAACTGTACTGTCTCTTACTCTATCAAACTATTATAGTTTTAAAAAAATCAATTCTGTTCAAAGGCTCATCTTTATTGAAACATTGTAGAAAACTGACCATCTTGGTAGCATTGTAAAAGTTTATGTCGATCGATTTTCTATTGAATCTTGATCTAATTTCAACTCGAAAGTAACATGAATAACATAGTCGGAATTAGCACAAAAAAATTAAGTTATGTCATATACATTTCAGCAAAAAATAATTTTTATGGAAAAAATTGATGTGGTCTCCCTCGGCATGTTTTTTCTCAAGTTTCACTTGTAGTTTTCTCGGGGTGTATTTGTTGTAAAAGTTATTTTTGCTGAAATGTATATCATAGAACGTATTTTTTATGCTGGTTTCGAATATGATATTCATGTTACTTTCAAGTTGAAATTAGATCAAGATTCAATAGAAAAAAGAATAGACATAAACTTTTATGATGCTACCAAAATGGTCAGCTTCTTACAATGTTTCAATAAAGATGAACCTTTGAACAGAATTGATTTTTTTAAAACTATAATAGTTTGAAAGAGTATGAGACGGCACAGTTTTTCGACTATAAAAGTTTTCAGAACTAATTTGCTTGTTAAATACCATAGCAGCCTATACAACTATGAAAACTCATCTATGTGATATGAGAATCGTATCAATCATATTTTTCTGACACTACATTAAGTAATCGACAAACATGATCAATATGCCAAGTTGTAGAGTATGAAAACCTACGTCGATCTGCACTATTAGTTTTCATAATGGGTTTATAAAAGAAAAAGTACAATTAACCTAGTTATTATTCAAAACATTCAAAAGTGATAGATCCCTAGAGACTATTGAGCTAACAAAACTTTTTCTTTTCACATTCCGCGAAAGAAAAAATAAATAGACAGACATTTACAGAAATTCATACTTTCTCTTTTTGTTCTATTGAAATTGAGATCTAATGAGGCGGAAGATTTATGATCTTATCCGGCAGTATCATTTGGCTATTAGGTGTCGAAGTCGATTTTAAAAACATTGTTTTTCACCGAATTTAAACACGTCTGGTACGATAAAGAAGATATGATCGGTTGATTGAAAACAAAAGTGTAAGTTTAAAAAATTAGAATGACTTTTCTAGTCCTCATTAAGTCTCATGACTCGGTTTAGAGTAGTTTTAGAAGCTTTCATAATATATGCCAACGTTCAAATAGAGATTACGTCCAAACTTAGATTGGCTTAGGTGAATATGATCCGTATTTGGACGTATCTAATGTTGGCTTCGAATCCTTATTGATGAACTATGATGAAGCAATAGCATTTCAAATAATACAGTCATCAATAAACGTACTAATTGAAGAATGAAGATATTATGGACAGTTTTTAATTATAGCTACTCTTATATCTGAAACTGTCCATAATATGATGGACTCAAGTTTTATCGATTGGTCGATGATTGTATTAAGGGATATGCCATTGCTTCATTACAGTTCACTAATAAAAATCTCACTTTGACGCGTGAAATTTTGGATCCCACTTTCGCTCAGAACAATTCGAGATTGAACGTCATTTCATTGTCGACATTGTACTATATCAATGGAAAATAATTATCGATATAATTGTTCTTCAAAAAATGGAAAAAAGGGAAGTGGCTCTAAAGTTAAAATATTATTGAAAAATCTGCAAAGATTCTTTTTTTTTACCATTCTTCAGATACCGTTAAGAACATGTTTTTCGTGGTTGCTTTTCCATAGTTCGATGCTTATTCCATCAGATGTATGAAATCATAACAAATTCCTTAAATAGAACATCTTGAATACATAGCAATCACCTTGCCAACTACAATCAAAAGATCACAGTTATATTTCGAAGCATTCTTCATTTCTATGAGTTTCTCTAATTTTTCGAGAGATAAGCATTTTGATGACATAAATACGATGAAGCATTAGTGTTCAGTCTGTTGAGACTACCCACTGATGTCAAATGATGACTGTTATATATGGATATGTAATTGGATTCTTTTATTGCATTTTTGTCGACTATGTCTCTGCATTCTTCACAACACACTCGTGATAAAAGACACGTACATCCTTTTCATTAAAGCAATTTCTATACTTTGTCAAACGACATAAACAATGAATTTGTTTTACAAATCAAAATATCAAAATACATTACACTCAAATAAACTATATCGCATTCATGTATCGCTAGTGAATGTTGTCAATTCTCGCACGAACATGTACCGCATAATAGATGTGTCATATTCTATGTGTTAAACATTCATTCACCGTTTTTTCTTTGTTTCCCAAGCGATTTATAATCAATTCAGTTGAAAACAATAGACTTACATATTTGCGCAGATCTTTTTTTTTCTAGATCATTTCTTGACTAAATGTCAGTTCGAGAATACGCTGACACATGAATCGATGATCAGACAAGGATTGTTTTGATGTGATTTGATCAAGATCAAATGAACTTGAAACGGCGAGGAATCTCAAGATCTAACCATTCTGGGCTCCAATAATTGCTATTACTAATTCAAACTCACCTAAAAGAAAAATAGAAATTATTCTTTTATGCACAAGGTGGTGTCCTAAAGTTATGACGCATTTTTACAGTTGTGCGTAATATGAAAGATTAAGAGAATAAATAAAGAGAAAACATGGTTGGAATTCGTTTATTCATAAGAAATTCGGAATAGATTAACTAAAAGCAAGTTAGAAAAGATGTCATGTAAAAGTACTTTTAACCTTGTTACCATTTTTTAGTTCCGATTTGTATTCAAATGTACGAAAATAAATGATTTTCTTCATTTGTTCAATAAATTTGCTTAATATCATGCTAACGCTAATAATCAATAAATTCTTATTCAATATAAACTTTTCGATGACATCAATTATGAAATTATATAAATTCCTGTGAACAGCAAGTTTTTGATACAATTGGGATTTAAGCTGTGTTTTAGTAATTATTCTTGTTGTTGTTGGTCGATCTGGATAATTTTATGAAATACAATCCAAAGAAAAGTGTCGATATATAGAGACAGAAACTTGGACCTCCTTCCACAGACATCTTAGCAGCAAGTCATCGCAGACATGACAGACATCGTAGCAACGACCCATCACAGGCGTGACAGACACAACTATAGAAACATTGTAGATCGCAGATCATAGATCAAGAGCATCTCGTTATAGTATATGAACTACTTTCTTATTACATTTTTCGAGGATTATGTAAAAGGATGACGAAGAAATGTATCCCAAAATAGATAGAATATAACAATCTCTCGGTGATAAGTAACAACAACTACATTGTGCTTCACATGCAAATTCCCCGAGGGAATTCGCTAACAACTTTTTTTATGCTGAATTTCTCAGTGTCTCACGCGCATACAAATTTTCAGTGCTCTAGCTAATATTAGTGCTAATTGATGAGGCTCACACTGTGGAAACATCGGAATTTTTTAAAAACAGATGTGTTAAGAAAACAAGAGTTTCTAGGCATTAAAGAAAAGGAAAAAAGGATAACGAATAGTCAGTTTTGTAGAGCTTGAAGTGCTTTATTGAATGATACATCTTTCGTTTCTTTCTCTTCCTCTTTCTATGCTTCTTATTCGGTCGAAATAATGTATATTAGACACTTCAATTTTCTCCGTCTGTGAACAAGTTGAAAAAAACTGACGGTTTTAGAAAGAAAAGCTGTATTTCAGAAAACAAAACTGATAAAAATGTTTTTTCTTAGTGACTTTCCTTTTCGGTAAGAAAAAAAAATGATCTTTTTCAAACCTATCAACGTTTACTCACTTTTTGGAACAACATTTTTGCAACTTTCGTCGTAAATAGCTTCTGAACAGTTCATCCGTTTTCTTTCAAATTTACATAATAGATATAGTTCCTAGACTTGTGTTACCAGCCACAAATTCAGTCGTCTATCTCTTGCCGTTCTCGAGAAATTTAACTGATACGATAAAATATACAACGACATTTTACACCTGATGTTTCGTCTAATAGTCAGTCAACATAGACAGTATTTAATACTATTAGATTTAGTTCATTGCAAAAAGTGATCCTACTTTTATTCAGAAATATTGATTCTGAATTAAAAAGTGATTGTATTAGATAGAACTTGAGTGGACTACTACAGATTGTAGAATGACATTTTTCATGCGATATTTCAAGCAGGAGAAAGTCAAAATACGTAATATCTTATAGCATTTCAACTTGTTTCATTTTTCAAAGTTACTCTACTGCTGGTAAAAACTTCAACTGTAATTTAAAAAGTAGCTTTTGTCATCTAGAATTACAGTAAATTGTAACTCATTTTCACATGACATAACGTTCTATACGTTACACCAACACTGAAGTAATGAATATTTCAGCTAGTATGCAGTAAACTGTTGAGAAATCTTTAATATGCAATATACAGAGTATAATAAAATGAATTACCTAGAAATTATTAATGTCTGCTTTCAGTTTTTTTCGCCAATCAAACCAAAAATTTGCAATTCCCTCATATATATATATATATGAATAGCAATACTTTTCAATAAAGTTTTTTAAAGACATGATCGACTGGTTAATATCCGTAGGGACTGTATCAAACAAAAGCACAGCTGATTAAGTAATGATGCATTTTTTGCAAGAAAAAAAAGAGATTTTCAATCAAATACTTAGGGCATACCAAAAGTTCGTAGAGTGATGCCTTAATTTCTTATGATAAGCTTTTAGTAACTTTCTTTCTATATAGTCTGATAGAGAAAAGAATGCTCTATCTTTCTATGCTATTTGATCATACTTCAACTAATATGATGGTAATAAATTTTCGATAAAACCTTTTTTCATTAGTATTTGTGCTCGTTGTAAGTTTTGCGTTGCAGTTTTCAATTCCTTATTAGTTGTATTAATAACAAAAATATACTATAAGATGCAGCGTGAAAAGTTCTACAATTTACACAAGACCACTTATTTTATAGCTGCACTTTTTGTTTTCGAAATCGACAAAATTTTGAGCAATCAAATTGTGACCATGCGAAAAAGATAATGTTTTCGATAGACAACGAATTCATTTTTGTTATTTCATTGTTTCATCGCCTGATCTGCTTTATCAAAAGAAAAACAAAATACACCACAAGATGCAGCGTGAAAAGCTCTACAATCTACACAGTAAAGCTTATTGTAATTGTTTTCAGAAAAAGAAAAATTCTATGCGACCAATTTTCTCAATGCCCAAAATTTGATCCCTGAAAACTTTATCGGTTTTGGAAACAAAAAGTGCAACTATAAAATAAGTGGCCGTACGTAAATTGTAGAGCTTTTCACACTGCATCTTATGGTACATTTTGGTTGCTCATACAATGTATTAAGGGATTGAAAACTAGTCCGTTCTCACACGCTGTGATCTAGTACAACCAGCACACAACCAGCCGAAATAGGTTTTATAGATAATTTAATATTATTATATTAGTTGAAATACGATCAAATAGCATAGAAAAATAAAGCATTTTTTTCTTTATCAGACTATATAGAAAGAAAGTTACTTAAAGCTTATCATAAGGCATTAAGGTATCAATCTACGAACTTTTGGTATGCCCTAAGTGAATAACATTTTATTAGTAACTACTGTTATATGATATATATTGTCCTTGAAATTAATGCTTATCTTCTGTATCGTATGCAGCCAATTAAAGTAAAAGAATGTACTTTACTATTCATAAGAAAAGAACGATACATGTACTGCTTAAAAAAATGTTTAATTGCCACTAATCTCTCTAAACTATCAATCATAAACAATATGCAATATTATTATCAAATCTATTCATCTTATTTTCTATCCTCAAATGTTAAGCCAATCATCAATTTAACAAACGTTGTTTTTGTATTTTATTTTATAATATTGCTGTCAGAAAACATCTGTTGTGGTGTGCATTTGATCAAATTATCATGTATTAGTGTTGTTTTTATTATAAAAATCGATTGAGACATTCAATAACTAATGTATCGATACTTATGAAAACTGAGTAAAGAGACAAGCACCTACATATATGTTATAACCGTAGACAAATAAAAAGGAAAAAGTCAAACTACGTTCTCAGCTATAACAACAATCAAGCTCACCTTTCTCTTCTTTTTCTTTCTTCTTTTTCCTTTCCTTTTCACTCAAATCAAACATAAAAACACACTAGAGGTAAAAGAAAAAAAATCGAAATGGTTAACATTCATTTATACTATTCAAATACCTACAACAACATCTGTGTAGTGTGTAAATAGGAACTATTGTTGTCAAACATAGATACCATCGAACAACAGACGGTTGGCTACCGTTCGACTTAAATTAAGAAGAAAAAAAACATCATCGACTTAAACAAATGGAATTATTTTCAACTTTGTTTCCAATGACAACAATAAATATTCCTAGTTTTTAAATAAAAAGAAAAACTTCTTATTCAATCATGGGCAATGGTAATATAGCTGGTACAAAGAATGATCAAAAACAAAAAACAACTCGTTCGAAAAGTCAACAGTTTGGGGAATTATTTCATCGAAAAAAACCTACAGATAATTTAATTTTTTTTGCTTGCACAGATAAAGCTCGAGTGTAAGAAAAAAATAAAATAAAATCTATTTTTCTTCTGTCGAAAAATGTTCTTTACTTATTTTATTCTTATAGAATTACAGAAATACTTGAAGAACGTGGTTGGTCTCGTACAAAAGACCATAATGTAACTAATTTTACTATAAAATGGTGTCTTGAACATCAAGTTGATTGGAAAAAATTTCAAGAAGGAAAACAATTAATTAATAATATACCTGGCCAAATAACATTTGCTGATAAAGTTAATCTATGGTATACAATGCGAGATTATTTAAATGGTAGACGAAATATAGCTGGAAATAATATTCAAATATTTCTTCCCATGACATTTGTCCTTGATAATGAAGATGAAGTAGCTGAATTTTTACGTGTGTACAAAAGTAAGAAAAAAAGCTTTTTTGATATAATTAAATAACATATTGAATATTCAATTAATGAGATCTTCTTTTCGTTCATGCTCATTGGAAATATAATTATTTAACGCATTTTTTTTTCTTCTTATGTTAAATAATTGAATACGAGTTAGATCAAAGAATACCGATTTATCAAAAGATTGGTAGTTTCTTTTGGTCGACTGAATCGATCTATGAAAACAAGCGGGTTATTCTATAAAACAACTTTTATCCAAAAAAAGCTTAAGTTTCTATGCTGATCTAGGCGTATAACCGTCATTAATTCTTTCATTTTTTTTCACATTACTTAATCAAAGTTAGAAGAAAAGATTCTTCCCCATAAACATCAGATGATTATGCCAGTTTTGATTGAAAATGATAGTTTAATATTTAAATTAAAATTGACAAGCATTATCCAGGTACACATGAAAGAGAAGTAATACACAGCGATATCTTCTCAAATAATTAATATTCTGTTAATATGTTAAAAAAGGTTTTTTTGTTTTTACTTTCCGTTTTTAATTTTCATGAAATTTAAAAAAAAAAATAGAACAATACATGGACAATTCAATACAAAAAATCTTCGACAATATTTACCTACTAGATTAATTATGAAAAGTCGATGTATATTAAAATATTGATCTAACCAAAAGATAATTTGATCTTCACTGACTTTACGCTATCCGATTCGAATCTCTTTAATGGATTTGCGTGACTCGGGAGTTCAAAATTTTTGCTCTGACTTATTCTTGCTTGATGTTCTGATAACATCTGAGTAAATGTGAAAATTTTTCGAAAAGAATAGATTTAATGGGTGCCAAATGGGATCAAGGTCAGATCCGACCGGATTTCCTTGCTTTTCTTCCAATGATAAAATGTAGGTTTTGTTTTTATACAATATGGACTCTAGGCACTTTGTAAATATGATGAGTAACAAAATTTATTATACTCTCGTCAATGCTCTCTTTCATCAATAGAGTTTCTTTTTTTTGTATCTTGCTTTGTTTTTTTCATGCAAAAACTTTTATATTTTCATAAATGTTTACACAATGAAAAGTAATAATGATTTTGTGAAGTGCTATGTGCTTCAAGGTCATTTGAAATTTTCAATACTCTTCGATCATAATTGTTGATTATTTGGATAAAATGTCATGAACATAACACATCTCTACTATGTTCACGTCAAATTAATTTTCAACATAATTTATTATGCATTTTATTTAGAGAACAATAAAGAATATATAGAAAATCTTGACGGATTCCATTGTGAACTGAGCTGTAACAATTACAGAATTTCAGTATTGTACAAAAAGATCTTCAGTAACTCTAAGTAACTGGGAAAACTCAGTTAGCCGAACAGAAGCTAAGAATTCATGAATGAAATTGAAATTCCGTAAATTCAAAGGGGGGAGATATCACTGAATTGACTGTCGCATTCGTTAAAGTTTAACAAAACTATCATACCGTAGTTCATATAGCGCAGGTAGTCCTGATTTTCTTTTGAATCGCTCTGATTACTTGTAGTTTTGACCCATAATCTTGAATTTTTCTATTTTTCGTACTTTTTTGAAACAGCATTAGATATCCAGAAAATCAGAATTGTTCGACAAAGTTAGAGTGAAACAGAGCTATTAATAAAAAAATATGAAAGTAGGAAAATCGAGACCGTTGTAAAGATTATCTGAAATCCACTATTTTGTTGCTAAAGAAACCAGTAGAATTTATGTGAATCATATAAAAGTAAAATGCAGAATTAACTAACCTAGATGATAATAGAAGGAACACAGAAAAGAGAGAATACTCTTACCTTTCGTCTACCTAACGGTATAGAGCGCTACCTAACGACAGATTCAATAATCTGATACTTCTCCAACAATTATTACTAATTATAGCTCTAGATAGAAGGTGGGCCTGACGCAAAGCTCTTGTGCTCAATTCTTTGAGCTTCCTGTGCACTATATAACTAGCTGTAAAAGCAAGTGTATGTCACAATGTAGTCAACATGCTATCGGACAGGTGATCTGAGACAAATAGTCGTTAATGACTTGTTCATGGTCATTCCATGGCTGATGATATCGAATTTTGAACATAGTCCTTTGTGGATACGTGTCAAAGAACGCAGCCACTAAGCCATAGAGGTTAATGGAAACAGATAGAGAGAAAGTGCGATAAAATAACAAGAAAATCATGGAAATCAATTCAATGCTTGAAAAAGTCTTGCACAGGACGAATTATTCTATGGAAGGAATTCCTTTCTTCCATCTCATCCAATTCAAAATCGTAATACCTTCGCTTCGATAGTAACTAACAATTCTATATAAGTAACTACAACTTATAATTTTATGTGAAATTCAAAAAGATTGATTTTAGTTAAAAGAAAGACATACTATGTGTCATTTTATTTTTACTTCAGTTAGAGAATTTCCTAATTTCTAGAGCAAAATAGAATATGGATATGCAAACCACGTTATAGTTACGCTGGCCAAGGAATTCATGTTATATCAGTAAATTCTGATTTGGAAACAGTATTTAAAGTAAAACATATTGTTGGTAATCGTATACAACATGAACCCAAAACGCCGGGACATCTAATGCAAGAGTAACGTATGATAATCATTTATCTCTGCAAGGATATTTTAACCAAACGTTCTTGTTTTTTTCACTTATCAACATAGATATATTTCACGACCACTTCTTATTAAAGGTCGTAAATTTGATATACGTGTACATTGGCTTGTCGCATGGACAAAACCATTGCTTGTATTTTATAATCATCATGCCTCAGTTATACGTCTTTCACTTAATCTTTATCGAGAATTTGATTTCGATCGTGCGACACATTTAACTAATTTAGTAAGTTAACTCTTATTAAGTATTATTCATTTATAATATTGCTTGGCCATTTAGTCAGTACAAGAAAATCATTATCGTTATGCATTTTCACAAGAAGCCACTGGAATGACGATGCAACAATTGAAGTAAAAGAATTCTATATTTATCTAATGATGTTTTTGATTTTTCTTTAGCAATTATTTCAATCAATGTTTTCGACCATTTCATCCAAAAATGCCTCAAGATTGGGTTATGACTGTTATGCAGGTAAGAAAAAACTAAGAACTTATAATATAAAATTTCCACTTACCATATTAGTATGTTAAACGAATAGAATGAAAATAAGTTAATCGTTTTTTCCATTAGAAACTATGGAAAAAGAACACTGGAAAATACATTATGGATATGAATGAGACGGTATAAGAGAAAAAGCATCTTACTCTTTTTTAGCATAAAATTGAGGAGGCGACTCTAATGGTGACGAAGAAGTTGTGATTTGTGTTGCTTGCCTCATTGCAATATCATTCTACATTTTATGAAAATATTATTAAAAATGAATATAACCTTTAAAGTACGCTTTTTTCAAATTGAACAAATATGGACTTTCTCTAGAAAGTACTATCTGAGATGTCAGCTGTCTGCGATACTTTTCACACTCCGCTATCAGTAGGAATCATTTCAATAATAACGATTTTCTAACAAAAAATAAATGAAGCTAATTTTTTAGAGAAAAGTTTACTTTTGAAGATAAAAATCATTGTCTATTGATAATCATCAAATATTACCTTAATTAAATCTTACGATTACAAGAAGTATGTCGTTTTCAATTCTACGAAAATGTAGCTTACGAGGGAGCATATCCAACTGTCGGATGTCGAATGCGGATCAATAGTCTACCTATAACGGGTTATGGACGTGCTAAAGAAATTTTTACTGAGAATAAAGAATTGTCAAAAAAACCAAAGAAAACAGTTTCAACCTAAAATTTGGTCTTTGGGCACGTTTAATAGTCATCAGCTTTCTCTGAAAATTTCAACAAAAACAAACATACCTTTCTCGAGATGTTCAATATCCAAAGAAGCAGCGTCTTACCACCGGAGGACACAACCACCAAGTCTACTTGAAAATCGAATATTTTGAGCATGACAGATTCACTTTCGTTGAAGATTTTATGACAATCTAATGACTATAAAACGTATTTATGTGCCAAATTTCAGTTCGAAACTCTTTGTTTTGGATTTTTCTGCAATGTCTTGCTCTCAGTAAAAATTTCATTAGAAAATCCACAAGTCTTTATCAGTAGACCATAGTCCCGAATCTTTTTAAATTTGTCTTAGTCTTATCAAGATCTACTCGTAGCCATAATATGACACCGAACAGAACCTGACAAGGGGATAGGTTTCTTCCTTAAATGGATGAAACAACAAGCTGTTTATACTGGATACTTAATATAAGCAACTCTTTCTAATACAACTATTTGAACACCTAATTTCACGGTGTGATAACGAATTCCTTTCAAAGAATTGATTTCTTCTGGAATATCCAAATATGGAAAATGATATGAATAAATAATTTTCAAAATATATTTATTAGAAACAGCTCATTGCATAATGTTTACGCTGTAGAAAATCTTGCTGATTCATCTATGTGAATTTTATTTTCGTAGCATTAAAAAAAACATTGAAAAAGAACATATGATTCAATTGGAAGATGATATTTGATGATTGTTTATAGAAAAAGCTATTTATTTCCACAGCTGAATTATTATCTTGAAAACTGACTTCACTTGATTTTCTTTAGAAAATCATTATTAGTGGAATGATCCCTACTAATGATGGAGCGAGAAAAGTATCACAGACAGCTAATATCTCGGATAGTACTTTCTAGAGAAAGTCTATTGTTATACCATTTAAAAGGACATACTTCACAGATTATATGCATGTAGAACAACAATTTCAATTGGGTGTAGAACGACGGTGCTCTTGAGTTGAAGAACATAGTTCATTATTGTTTTTGTCATTTTTAACATCAACTTCTCCAACATGGTTCAATGCTTACAAAAGAATCTTATAATATATTTATTCGGAAAGGTTTTTTTTTCTTTTTAATTACAATATATGCAGAGTACAGAAACGGTAATTGGATTATCTTATAGAGGAAATATTTTGATAAGATTAATTTCATGCTAGAAACATAATCATTCTTGAATGAATGAGTTTTCATAATGTGTTTTCTAAAAATATTTCAACCCTCGGACGCTTTTTATGGATCCAGCTGGATCCATAACGTCGTTTTTCGTTTTCTGCTACGTTAATACTTATCTTTGTCTAACTAATCTCTTTTTCAACCATGAGTCTTCTAACTATGTAAAAGGGCCATATTAACTTTCATGAATACGTATTATAGAAAAAATTCAATCCTGATAATGATTTTATTGGATTCTATTCGTTTTAAAACATAAAAACTAAACAAAAAAGGAATTTCTCTCGTTTTTAATATGAGGACGTCTACTTGCTTGTGCTGTGATCAGACATCTAGTTTTCTTCTCTTCCATAATATTTTAATATCGTACTATTATCATAACCTGTTAGAAAAATACCTTTTGAACTGCGAATGTTTTTCATACTCCAGAACCCATAATGATGTTTCTGTACTTGAAAATATCATGATAAAGATGTCCAATTTACCTATGTCTAGCGAATATCAAGCAAAAAATCAAATTCTTCTCATTAATTTACATGTGAATCCGACTGAATCTACAAAACATCCTTTGAATGACAAAATGCGAATAGCCCTTGAGGGTGAAGAGCTACAAACAGATTATACTTAAACACATGCAATAATAGAAATTTGTAATCTGACCTGAGTATTTTGCAATTACTATTCTATATTTATAAATAGAACATCGAAAGCCCTTGTAATCAGGATACATATTACATGAAAGCTCATTCTTTCCTTTTTCTTTCCATTCATCAAAGTGAAATCTCTTTCTATCAAATAATTATTTCATCTTAATGAGTTTTTCTTAGGAGTCTGATATTACAAAAAAAAAGAAGATTATTTTGAGATTCGACAAAAAAACTAATCAAACTATCAAAGATTATCATTATTATCTATGATTAAAAGTTATTCATACTTTTTATTTGCATTCAAGCATTTTTTTTTAATCAAGTAGCTTTGAACAAAGTTTCTCTTAGGAAAATCACAGCATCAAAATTTTATATTAATTTCATTCATGAAAAATTTTCAGTTTAAAGTGAGACTATACTTGAAGATGATCACGCGATGTTTTAGAATAAAAAAAAATATGAGCATAAAAGATAGAATGTGTGGATATCGTCCTTGTCAATATATCTTAAAAATTCATGAAATACAACACTAGTTTCTAAGCGAATAGAACAATATGAGTACAGAAATAATCTAATGAAAATATAGTTTGTTTTTTGCAAACTGTTAAATACTTATTGAATAGGATCGTATGCAAACAATTATTCGACAAGTAATACGTGCTAGTAAACATAAATTAGAACGTATAGCTGGTCATTTTGGTTTATTTGGTTGTGATTTTTTACTTGATGAAAATTTTCGTTTATGGCTTTTGGAAGTGAATGATAACCCTGGTGTTGGGTAAGTTTAACTAGCATAAGGTAACAATAATGAACTATTTCATTTTTTGTTCACATAAAAAAGTTGGGGCAATTCGCAAGTAAATACGACAACGAAACCTTTATTCGAAGAAACACTCAATATTGTACTTGAATGTTTCGAAAAATTTAAACATGATGGTTCATTACTACCAGTTGAATGTTTAAAAAATTATCAACTTATTTATGATGAAAATAATGACGCTGAAAGTATTGTACATGATGATAATCAAGTATTTAGTGAACGTATGTTAACACGTCATCCAATACGAGACTCATCGGCTCATTTATCTTTCACTCGAACTATACCTCGTATAAAAAGTAGTCGAATACCTCAAACAACTGCTACGGTTATTACTAGTGAAGTTATTCTTCCCATAACTAGTGAAACAAATTCAAATAAAAATATTAATTCAAAAGAAACAATGAAACCGATTGATAATAATAATATTGACTATGAACGTTTAACAAAAATAAAAGAATTAAGAGCAAAATATACATTTCGAATACGAACACGTTCATTAGATAAGTACAATCATTTAACTATTAAACGATCGATTACATCAGAAAATGCATTTCATACTGTACAACGAAAAAAATATCTTGATTTAAAACTAAATATTTCAGATAAAAAACGTAATAAACAACAAAATAACATTGCAAACCCAACTTTTACAGAAGAAGAAGAAGATAAAAAAGAAAATGCAATAATTATTGAAGAAGTTGAATCAGAACAATCCAATAACTCAATTGTATCTTCAACGAATATTGAACAGAATGTCAATGGAAATTCAGCAGCTATTTGTGCTGTTCATTAATACGTCTTTTTATTTTTATTTTTTTTTAGTATTTTTATATTTTATTAAATTGGTAATATGAAATTCATTTACAAATTATGAAATATTAATATAAATAAAAAGAAAATTTATTCAATGCCTGAGAGTTTTACATTTTTGTCTATTGAAAACACTTAAGAAAAGAGAGTTTATCCCAAAGCATAAGTATTTATTAAAATACATTACTAGTTTTCCATTTCTAAATATATTCATTAACAATTTTTTTGAAAGAACTCAACAGCTCATTGATAGTTCAAGGTATTGACAAAAGGAAGAAATTCAATCACGTAATCAAGGTTGTAATTGTAGTCGAAAAACCATTACAACTCAAGGTTTTTATACAATTAGATGTAACAGAACATGATAGCCTTGATCAAATTGATATAAACAACCAATTATGCAATTATTAGATTTTACTAATATTAAAAATGCTCATGAATTTTCAACTCTACCTAGTTTAATATTCATATGAATAACTACGTAATGATCTAACAAGAATTTCACAAGAGAATATTTTCAACTATTACATAGTATTGAACTCATTAAGTAGATTTAAAACTAAACAAATTTATTTACTTTTCCTTGTCTTAATTCAAGAAGCTGAATATTTAAGCTCTCAATCTGAAATGGACTGCAAAAGTTTAAGACAAATTTTTCTTCGATGTTTTCTATGAAAATAAAAGAGGTATAAGACAGTTTTTTGAGAGCTATAGAAAGGTAGAATCAAGATCTACACAAAGCACTAATTTTTGATCTAATGGATTACCGTGTGAGAAAAAGAAGAAGTTTCAGTTTTTCTCTAGCACGCAAAAGTTTAAAATACTTTTAGTATTTTGTTGATTATATCGTTATCGAAAAACCGAGATCATTTTCAAAATTATATCATTATATGCAGAATTGAACGTGTGACATTTTTAGTAAAAACATTATTAGTTATAATAATTTAATATTATTAACTATTCATTTTTTTTATGAATTGATAACTAGAAAAATATTATATTATCAATTTTAATCTTCAAGTATTTCGTTTGAAATAGCATTGAAAGCTGAATAGCATGGTGCATTTTTTGTATTGCAATAACTCTTTATAACAGAGTTATTTTAAATATTAATTAAAATTTAATCAATATTTTATTAATAATTAAGAAAAGTAGACTGTAAATATAGACTTCAGAACTTCTTAAAATAGTGTATTTTGTACAGCGCACTTTGTTTTATCAAATGAGAAATTGCGCTCTTCTGTGCAATCTGTCTATCATATAGTACAACTCTTTCATCTTTGATCACTAACTTCAATGATGATTTTCAGTTATTGTTTGCTTACTTTATATCTAAATATTTTCAGTGCCATGTCTAATGAGAAACGCATTGCAGAGAAAAGTACCAGATCTCATTTAATAAAAATAAATTCTGTTTTACAAAATGCAGTATTTTCAAAAGTTCCGACATCTATGCTTAGACAACACTTTTCTTAATTATTAATAAAGTGTTAACTAAATTTTAATTAGTACTTTAAAAATTCCTATTAAAAAGAGTTATTGCAAAACAAAACTACACAATGTAATTCAGTTTTCAATGCTTTTTCTAATGGAATACTTGGCGATCAATATTTATAACGAAAGATTTTACTGGTTAGCAACTAATAATTTTTAGATTGAAATGTAGCCAATTCAATTCGGCATCTGGTAGTATACTTTTGAAAATTGTTTCTTTTCTTTCGTTAACGATATAGTCAACAAAATACTAGAAATGTCTTAAACTTTTGTGTGATAAAGAACAGAGATGGACAAGTCATAGATTGTTCGGCCACAAGTCAAGTCACGTCTAGTCAAACCTCAAGTTTAAGAAATTTTTTCAAATAATCTATTCTTCATGAAAAGATTAAAATATCAAAGCTCTCATTCTTTGCAAAAAAAAACAATGGATTTATAGCAAATTTTTGCAATAATGCAAAGAAAAAGTAGCTGGGAAGAAACGCAGATCATTAGAAATGAAGTTGATTAGTACAAGTTGAAAAGATCATTTACTTATTACAAAGTTTTCAGTTTTCTTTCATTTCGAACTCAGTTTATAGAGATACTTACTATTTTTTATTCATATTTTTCTTTTACATTTCAAAGTTAGGAATAAAAAAGTGCATAAAACCCTTTTGTTTAAATGCTTTTTGAATTGACTCGACCAGCCCCTGACACAACCTAGTTTCAAGCCAAGTGAAGTCAAAAAATGGTTGGATCTGCTCATGTCTGCTAGAGAAAAATTGAATTTCTTTTCTTAATCGAACTTCTTTACATGCGTTTGACATGCACAAATCTCAAGCTGTGTTCATGTTACAGGAGTTTCTTTCCACAGATAAGCAATTGAATGCTTCCATGAGTTATGTGCACATTTAAAGCAGCTCATACACTAACCTTATGAAAGTCATACAAATGAGCGCACGTGAAGCACTCAATTGAAATAAAATAAAAGAAGTTTTTCTGCCCAAGATGAAAGAATATTTCTTGCCATTGAGGATGTCTGAATCTATTTATCCTTATAGATTTCCTTTTTGATCTGTCTATTACAGATTTTGTTATTTAAACTTCGAATTTTTCTTATGAATCGAATCATTGTGCATATAACATTGAAGAAAAAAAAATGAGAAACATTTATAAAATATATTTAAAATTAGTTTCATACATAACGGATATTGTTTTCATAGTTGTGACAGATGGCCGTATCCAATGGAGTATTACTATTGCTAGGTTGCGATGGAGGCGAACTTTTATTGTTGATCTGTGCATCTCGTAATGTTTTCCATAGTGTATTTAGTTTGTGATCACTCTCACACGCGCTTGAACAAGAATTCAAATACCTGAGCTTTCCAAAAAGTCTCAAGATGTGTCCATGTTACATGACTTTCTTGCTCAAGATTCTCAAGAACTTCATGAGAATGGAAAACAAAGTTTGACTAGGGCTCTTTTTCTTTACGTTATAATCAATCAGATCAAGAATAGATGGTTTGTGTAGATCTTGACTCTAACTTGATATGGCACTCAAAATATATCTTTTAGCTCCTTTCTTTTCATAGAATATATCGGCTGAAAAGTGTCTTAAACATTTGCGACTTACTTTAGAACATATCTACAGATGTGAAAACATTAAATAGGTAACCAAATAGTGTATCCTGTTTTTTGTAAACACCATACAAATAATAATATTAATGTACTTCCTCCGACCTCAACAGAACGAAAAATGATTCATTCATATCCTTTCAAACTTTTTTTTTTGCTTCTTGGAGATCGATTATTAGCAAAAAGATACAATCAAATTGTGTTCTCTCGTTAAGCCCTTCTATTAAGCCAACTATTCAAATGATAAACATGCTTACCTTATGAAATAAACTAGCAGTCAAATTTAAACATTGTTGTCCTTCGATGTCCTATGCTATATGATAACCTTCAGTTTTAAAAAAAAAAACTTTGTCTTTTGATGCCATTTTTTAATAAACCATATTGAAATCATTAACTAAAATCTATCTAATATGGAATCCAACAAATGTAGCAATATCCCTAGACATAATTCAAAAACTTGTGATTCATTGAGAAAAATCACATCGATGATAATTTCCATAAATATTGTTTGAATTACTCAACCACTTTCCAATAGCTTTTCAAATCATTACAGACTTTTATTTAAAACAATTAATTCTTCATATATCCATCTTCATTTATTAAAAATCGATATACGAAAATATTCCTTATATCCTAGATTATGTGCATATAGCTTATAGTTCTATTTACAGAAAAAAAAACCAAATAGCCATTAAACGGTTAATGACAAATCCACATTTTTTTATCTTTTTTTCAATCTTCATTTTCAGCTACATACATGTCATAAAGTATAAAAAAGAAGCGTACAACAACAACAAGGAATATTTCAAGTAAAGTTTGTTTTTCTTTGTTTTTACTGCATAGCATCATCAGCTTCATCGGCTTCATCAACACCGGATATATAAAGAATATTATTACATCGTATAAGAACTTCACCTAATGGACCTTTGCTTTGCTCATCAATATATTCTACAGCATTACCTAATTGAACATTCATATATTGATCAACGCTAACAAGAACACCTAAATTGTAATAAAAGATACATTTTCATTATTATATAAATACTTATATACTTAGGGTTGTCGAAAAGTTTTGCTAATCCTATACGCAAATTTGATGCTAATTATTTCTGTTCTTGATGTGACAAGATTTTTCTTATAGTGACAACAGTTATTTGTGGTAAACTGTCAATAGCAATCTTTACAGTTCCTAACTATCTCTAATTTTTAGTTATTTTTTTTATTTATATTTTCAGATGGATAAACAATGTATATGTTACTATATAAAAACTCGTTCATTGTTAGATTTAATTGCTACTCAAATCAATGACGCATTGGTTAGTATTCATAACCAAGACTACATATTTGTGTTATACAATTGCCCGCTAGTTTCATGACTTTACAAGTAGACGAAAGCCGCTAGAAGACAATCGTCGTAGCGGCTGTTCAATAATTGTTGTTTGATCGAAATAATATTGATTCTGTGAAAGATCTACATATTAGTGTTACTCTAATAATCGATATCTGGGACATGTCTCACGACAATGTGCATACCATCTTAAAACAATATGTAAGACTATGGACGATATGATCAAGATGGGTACCTCATGAACTGACATAAGAACGACCGGGCGATACACGAATATTCGTACCGAGAACTTAGAAAAGCTCTAAAGTGGTTCATGATAACTATGTGATATTATCACTGACGATGAGATTTAGCAAAAAGAGAAAGTCCTTCGACTGTCGTCAGCAGACAACTGTATAAAAAGAAAACAATGTTGGTCATTTGTTTTATGACTATCGGGCCGTTGTTTATTCGTCAAGTATCTTCTGAAATATGTATTGATGACATCTACAATTGTGATGAGAGTTTAAAGACATTGCTCAAGACGTTATTGAAAACAAACCATTATCAAAAACAAACGATATCAAAATTCATCATGACAATGCAAGGCCCCGTGTGAAAGATCTTCTGATTAATTATCTTCAAGAAAAAAACATAAATATTATGTCTCATCCTTCATGTTTGTCTAACCTTATTCCTTGAGTAGTTTGATTTTTCAGCTATATTAAATATAAACTTGATCCTTTTCAGGATAAAGCAAGTTTAATGAAGACAATAATCAATGAGCTCAATTCGATATCTGACGACGAATACAAAAAAGATCCTTCACAAGTGAATGGAAAAGATGGAAATTTGTATTTAACATCCGAGGGACTATTTCGAACATTTGTTAAAGAGTAGTGATCAGCCGGTCAATTTTTTGGTCCTAATCAAAAAAATTTCTTGGTTCTAATTTTGCACTTAGTGATGCATGTACTAGCGAAATTTGCGATTTCACTGTCTAACAGTATCCAATCGCTCGAGATATCTTGAACGACCACAAGACCTCGAATATTCTTCGTTGTTGAGATTCATTACTTTTTTAAATTCATTAATACTTCGACTATTCTACACATTTGTTTTCTATAACTCTGTTGTTTACGGAAAAAAAGACTAATTTTATTATTTAAATTCTAAGAGCAAGTATTGAAGTGATCGTTACTCAATAATTTTTCTATATAAACGTTTAAAACCCATCAGTTATTAGAATAGGACATTTGACGTAAGTCTTACATGAATATGAAAAAATATTACTCCCAATGGAAAAATGTTGGTCTCGATCCCGCCAAAACCATTGCGTCTATATCGACGATAGACATACAAATAAAATGTTTTTTTCTATGAATAAACTTTTGGAAGTAGCAAAACTTTTCGGCCAACCCAAGAATAGTAAAATTATTTAACTTACCAACATAAGTCATACCCCATTTGAGGCGAACAAGAATTTTTTTTCCAACTAATTCATTAATATATGGTCTTGGATTAAGTGGTGTTTTCATTTGTGTTGTTGCCATTCTTAAATAATCTAAAAGATAAATCCAACGATGTTATTCTTCAGATGAAAACATACTATGAATATATTTCTTTTTTTTATTTAGTCTTTTGTTTTTTTTTGTAATGATGTTATGAAAAAAGATATTTGATGTTTCATACAAAACAAAAAAAGAAAACAACGATTTTAAATATCATTGTGTATGTATTTGTATCTTTTTTTTAATTATCTTCTTCACGTTTTGTAAACATATATGTGACACAGCATTTTCCACAATAATTACGATCATGATGTGCAGCCATAAAGACACCAGCACCACATTGTTTTGATGGACATTCACGTCTTAAACGACGAATTTTACCACTATCTTCAACCTTAAATAAACAATATTAATTTGAAATTAAAAGAAAAAAATTCTATTCTTGTTTTTACTTTGTAATATTTAAGTACGGCCAATTTAACTTTCTTTCGTTTATGTTTATTTTTCTTTGGTGTACTGTAAGATTTCTTCTTACGTTTTTTGCCACCACCTTCAAGATCGAGTAAAACATAAAGTGTACTTTCTTCTTCAACACGACATTCATTGAGTGTTAATTCATCATCTAATGAAATGCCACCTAATGTTAAACGTTGTTCATCGGCAGGTATACCTATAAATATCATAATTAAACAGAAATTTAAGAACGATTGTACAACTATTTATTTAATCGAATGATTTACCTTCACGTTGTTCAACAATTTCTTTGATTTCATTAATGGTGTCATCAGGTTGAACATTGAGTGTTAATGTTCGATCATCGAGAGTACGCACAAAGATCTGCATAACTCTTTGATTTATTTTATCTAGAATAGAAAACACAATTGTCAGTAATATAATATTTAAATATGATTTAAAATATTCATTGATAAAACTAATAAAATTGGCTTAATTAAATAAAAACTAAACTTAATCTTGTTTGATAGCTCGATGTTTTTGTCGATAATTTGCATCGAGTTGACAAACAAAATCAATAATACCATTAGCAAATGCTTCGATTACCACATGAAATAAACAGACAATTAAAACATATAATTTTATTTTAATATAAGCAATAAGACAGTATGACCAAAATAGAATAAATAAAATCCATAGAATAAGTGCTAGACGACGTTGAAATCGTATATGAGATTCAATTTGTTGATTATTAAATCTTTTTGATGGTGAATCAAATTGATTTTTAGTATAAAATCTAATATAAGAAAAAATAAAACAAAAAGATTTAAATAAACAAAAATAAATAATTATTCTTACTCTTTTAATCGATTTTCCTTTTCATCCCAGCAATTTTGTAACCATTGACCAATTTTTTCATCTTTTTGTGATAAATCATTTATAGAATAACGTTTAACATGAAAATGAACTACTTTTGGAAGAACACCTTTTAATAAATCGAGTTCTGTTACTGGAAAATTTCCTTCATAACCAATTGTTACATCATCAACATTATCAATCATGCTATCTAAATAATAAAAAAGTAATTAAATTAAATAGTTTTTCTAATTATTGCACCTGATCGCATTGTATTAATTAAATATGTAAATCCTGTAATATGTGGATGGAGACAATAATCGTATGGTCTATTGTAAGTCGTTTGTTTCGAAGCGTAATTATTACTTTTTCTTTTTGTATCATCGCTTAAATTTGTTCCTTCCGGAAAGATTAATAACTACATATAGAGAAAACAACTTGCTTCTTAATTTTTTAAAGCTTTCAAGCATAGCTACTGCAACAGCAAGCAAACATGCAGAGCACATAAACTATCACGATTACGACAAATACAATATATTATTCGACTAGAAAAGCGTCTAAAAGTCAAATAACTCGAACCGATCACGTTTCTGTCCGTTGTTTATATTTTGAAATATCATCAACTTTAAATATTATAAACCAATACCTATACAGTCTAAATATATAGAATATATTTTTATATGTTTAACCTTCGAGAGATCAATAATATGACCTAAAACAGGAATTTATACTATAGGACTATTCAAAATTCTGGCAGATATTTCTTGAAAAGATTTATTCTAATTAGAAAAACTAAATAAATTTGAATTGTTTTTCTGACAAGGATTTTAAGATGTTGTGATCTAATTTCGAGAAATTTTTTTTTGTAAAGAATTATTAACAAAACATTAAAATTAACATATCACTTCTATTTTTATAAGATAATTCATCGATAGAAAATGTATGCAGAGTTCTATAGTTCTTCAGTAATTTTAACATTTCTCTGTAAGATCGAACAGCATTCGAAATATGGTAAAAACCGTGGTGAAAACATTTTTGTTCAGAAAAAATTTAGACTTTATTGAACAACAACCAATTTTTCTTATCAAATAAGATCCATCGATATAAACTCAAGAAACATACACATAAAGTCTTAAATGAATAAAATCCATTGTTTCATACTTTAATAGTACGAAATTCTCTTTTTGGTGCCTTTTTTTATCTTAAATAAACAAGATGCACGGAAAATCTTAAGTCAAATATGTAGTCAGTACATTATTTATTTTTTCTTTATAAAACATTTAACTGATTTTTTTTATTCTGTAGATTCGTACGTTTCACGATTATGGTACGCGTATTCGTAGGGAATATTTGTTCTGCATCGATTAAATATATTTCTTATTTTGTATCATTCATTATCAAAACTTCTTTCAAAGTACGTACTGAAACTGGTGTTTGACATGATTTGTAATAACTAATCATACTTTTCATTGTCTGTTGATCTTTTGTCCAAGCACGTTCAAGAAAAAGAAAGCCAACATGTTGACAACCCCAACCTATAAGAAATAATATTTTTAATTGAAAACAATAACAAAATCATTCTACCTAGACAAGGTATATGCTTAAGTTGAGCTTTTAAAATAATTTTAAGTTGATTAAGAATTTGATATCGACCATGTAACATCCATATATACATCCAATCAAGTCTTGTTCGATGATTTACAATAATTAATGAACGTTTTTTATCATTTGTTAAATCATCACCAGTAACAACTATTTTAATATTAAGTAAATCTTCCAGAAGACACTAAAATATGAAATTATCGATTTTCAATAATTAAAATATAAAGTAAATATTTACAGTAATCATTAAGAGAAGGTAACCCATAACAAAAGAACACCAACGAAAATAAATTCGTCGATTTAAAAGTATAAAAGGTATGGCAGGTGTAAGAGCAAAAAGAAATCCAAAACATGCACTAATAAGTATCATTGCATAGAAAATAGCAGCTTTTATTGAATTGATGAAAATCATTATTACAAATTTCAATATGTGTATCTGCCTTGCATAAAATAAACCTCTATTCCATTTTTTATGATCCATCGTTTCTTATCGACCAATCATATCTATTTTTGCCGGTTGAAGTATTCCTTCTTTGAGGACATGGTTGGATAAATTTTTATAATCAAATTGTTATATTTATTTTGAGATTTTTCATTTTATAATTAATAAGAAAAATAATTTTTTTTATGAATTTATAATGTATTAAAAAGAATAATGAAAGGTTATTGATATCATAGGATTCGTTGCAAGAGTAGACCAATAGAATTATTAGATGATTCATCTGGAAGAGCGCCAAGCTAAGGCAAGGATAGCAATATGTATTTTTCCAGATTAGAACTGTTCTAAAATTATACATTCATGAAATATGTTCAGTTCTAACTTATATTTCTTCAAAATTCTCAGTCTTAGGAGGTATACATAGATTTCCAAAAAAATGAAAATTCTCCATCAATGGAAATTTTCATCGTAGTATCATTATCAACCAAAAACAACATCGAGAAACTATAGAAAAATTACCGTAGAATTCCGGAAATTATCAAAATTTTGTGAACAGTAATGTATTTTGGAACGGTTCGTCTCGATCGCCTTAATAATAATTATGATAATTTCCGATTGATATGATATTTTTGTGAAACTTATTTCTGAAATTGGATAATTTATAAGGAAAATTTACTTTTTTGGAAGCCTGAACACTGCTGAATAATAGAATAAAGTACATACACTAATTTTTCACTTGAAGATCTATTTGACAATATTGATAACAATGTGCTATTTTATTCAGCATAGTATACTCTTTACACTCTCATTTATGACCAAAGTACGAAATAGTGTGCTAGTTCGGAGTAGTAGAGGTTCTGCACAGTTTTCTTCTATTTAGTGCATCTGCCATTAGAAACACTGTACAGGAATCATATCGACTTATAAACCATTCGAAAATTCTTATCTTTGATTTTCAACAGAATTTTCTTTGCATTGAAAATCTGTCAACTTGTAAGATATTTGACTTTATTAGAGTTAAGTCCATATATTAAATCATGTCACACAACAAGCAGATCTGTCAAGACCATTAAACATTTGTATAGGGCTAGTATACCGATGGTTGTCGATATTGAAATGCAGTTACTGATTGATCATTAAGTATTAACGGTCTGTAAAATACGAGAACAAAACATTTAAAGCTTCTGTCAAATTTAGCGAAAATAACTTGAAATCACTAGTAAGAATGAACTATTGCCTGACACTTTCATCAATATTAGTTTACCAAGCATAAACATGCATAAGTTTTCATTAGTATCAGTCTCCGCACCGATATTGATCCGTCTAGAAGTAAAACAAATCAAAACCCTAAAGATTTGATATTCCATGATTTGGATTTGGTAAGATAACATGCCATTAATAACGCTCTATTTTACTATGAGTATAGCATATGCCAAAAACATTTTTGAATATATGACCAAAGCCTTACTATTTTGATTTCAGTTTGATCTTGAACGAAAATAATCTAAATAGTTTTCGACTTGATAATGATTATCAAATGGCAAACCATAGGATGGACACTAAAAGTAATCTAGCACAGAATTTTTTCAATTTTTTCTTTGTACATCGTCAGTTAGGTCTCATATTTATACCACATATACTACGTGATATAACTTAAAGATGCAGCATATGATCAGTATCTAAGTATAGTAATATGTTCAAACGCGTACAAATACAGAGTGGTCAAAAGTAAGGAAGCGCGTTTAACAGTTTTGCTGTCATAGCATATATTATTTTATCTCCTCTACTAGCACTTATATATAGAGAAAAAAACATAAATTAGTAGATGGAACAGTAAACCACTTATGCTATTATCTACAGATGCCACCACTAGCACATATATAAGTACTAATAGGGTAGATAAAATAACATATGTTATAATAGGCAAAATAAAACTGTTACAAGCGCTTCCTTACTTTTGACCGTCCTATATTTGTACGCCTTTGAACATATTACTACATGACGATGCACAAAGAAAACATTGAAAAAATTCGGTGTTAGATTATTTTTGGCTCATCCTGTATTTATGTGGGTTTGGTCCTAAATCTATTCTAGATTTGTTGCGTCCTTAGATCCGTCTCTAATTATTTGAATCTGTAACATGCCTCATCTATTTAGGCTTTGTGTTCTGATGATTAATTCAGTTAAATATACCTATTATAATTACGATAAATATAATGATAATTAGTTTATAGACAAAAGATAATTGCCATACGAGATTATTTTAATTAATTAAATGCAAATAATTGGTCAAAGTTTGTTTAGGAATCTTTTATCAACTAATTTCATAAATATTACATAACGATAATTTTGTTAAATTGATAATTTCAAAGAAATATAATCTCTCTTTATTTCTATACAACATGCAAATCGATGGGAAAATTACTGCTCACAATTCTTGAATGAACTTTATATTTATAGAATGCGTATTCATTTTCTTGTTTTCCTTCTTTCTATCTATGGAACAAATGGTCATGGTCAACATGATAGTAATAGTCGAACTCCTACCGGTGGACAACCACATATATCTCGAAAAATGGAAGATCATGTGCATGATATAAAGTATAAAAACTCTACTTTTTTATTTGTCACATTTTTACATATTACTTGACTTTTTTAGCCATATTCGAAAAGATCTTCAAGGACAAATAAATACACCAACAGAACAATTGACAGAAGAAGAAAAAAATTTTTATTATTTTAAATTACATGATACAAATAATGATAATCGTTTAGATGGTTTAGAAGTCATAGCTGCGTTCAATCATGAACATCAAGATGAAGAGCTTTATGATTCTAACACAGATGAACAAAATAATACGAAATCTGAACGTATCGGCGATGAAGAACTTACTAATATTATTGATGATATTTTTAAAGAAGAAGATCTTGATCATGATGGATATATTAGCTATGAAGAATTTAAACATGCATTAGAAAGTGATATATCTACAGAACAATAAACCAAAGAAAAAACAAAAATAAATGAATCAAATATATATATATATATTTGTTTGTTTTTATTTAAATATTAATCATGTTAATCTTTGACCTGTTAATTTTGTTTTTATTAGTATTTTTATCCTAATCTATTATTTTATTATTTCGAATAACTTCAAAAATAAATTTAAAAAAATGAGAAGATCTATATATATTGAATTTAGGGTTCTCCTTAAATAAATATCACTATACTATTTTTATACGATTATTGACACTTGATTTAATGCAATAGTGACAATAACAAAAGCTTATCTGTTTGTTAACATTTATGGACATAAGACTTTGTCCTTTAAATAACTTTAATATAAAATAGTGATCTGTATATTGCAGTTGTAAGAAAGACTCCCGTATGTCTGTATCAAAAGTATACATCATTTTATTTTTTGTCGTATTATGGAGTTCATACAGTGTATCTTATGTTCCACCACGTTTTGAAATGAAGCGTTTGTCAACTAAACCTATTATTTCATCATGGGATAAGAATTCTGAGTTTTTATATAATTATAATAGTGCTTTTATGCCTATGATAGATGATCCAAATGCAATAACACTATTAGTACGTGTACAAGATTTACTTAATGATGCAGAAACTATTTATAATGTTGGTCCAAGTAAGATAGCAGTAGCTCAAAGTATTGATAATAATTATCTGAAATATTCACATATAACACAAGAAAATATTATTATTGATATCGATGAAGATTATCAATCTTTAGGAGCTGAAGATCCTCGTGTTGTACTTTTCAATGGAACTTATTACTTGTAAGTCAAAAGTTTTTATTTCAAATTAAAATTTTTATATTCGTAATATTTCGTATGGATTCTTATTGAATGAATTTCATCTGAATTTTATTAGATTCTACACGGCTGTAAGCAAAATTCCCAGTGGTGATTGGCGTGCTCAATTAGCATTAGCTACTTGTGAAAATAATTGTTTAACTAAACAAAATTGGAACTATCATGGTCCTTTATTTCCTGATGTATTTTGGTGTAAAAGTGGTAGTTTATTAATTCATAATGATACTCATCGTTATTTATTTTTTAATGATTCCAATATTGCTATAGCACAAACAAAAGATCTTATTCATTATAATTTAACAAATAATTATCTTCTTCGTACACGATCTGATTCATTTGATTCTGAACTTGTTGAAGCTGGACCTGAGCCATTAAAATTAAGTGATGAAAATTATTTATTTCTTTATAATTCGGCACGACGAGCAAATATTGCAAATCCAAAACCTGGTTGGTCACTTGAATATAACTTAGGTTGGACAATATTAAATGGTGAAAATCCAACAGAAATTTTAGCAAGAAGTAATCAACCCATATTCTCACCAGAATTAGATTGGGAAAAATGTGATAATACATCATCCGAATGGGCTAATCGTGGTCTTACACCATTAGTTATTTTCGTTGAAGGATGGAAAAAAACTGCCCAAGATACATTTTTAGTTTGGTATCAAGGATGTGATTCAACAATGGGTTTAGCTGAACTTAAAGTATATTTTCCACTTAGTTCATCAGCTAATATTTCTACATCTGTACTTGTTTATCTTCTTATTGTTTTTCGTTTATGCTTCTCTTTTTTTAACTAAAGCATTTTTCTTACACGTTAATGAACAATATGTAATCTAGCAATTTATATTGGACAAATTATTTTTTTTTAACAATAAAATTGAAAAATTATACAAAAAAAATGGATTATAATTTCAAGATAAGAATCGTGAATATGTCTCTTTAATCTTCGTATTATTGAATCGCATAATTTGATCTGAACGACTGCAAAGAGCTATCTAGTTGAACATGAACTAAATCGAATACATAAACTTGACATTCAACAAAATATTGTTTTCAGACTTTTATATCTATAAAAACAATATCCATTTGAATTTGATAAAATAAATTACACAAAAAAGCCATTCAGTGGATTCAATGTTTCATAGTTCAATTGTTGTTCTTTTCATAGCTGACTTTATTTTTTTTCATATATTTGATTACTTCAGTATGTTCATAAACATTAAAAGCAATATTCTTCTTGAATTAATTAGATGAAGATCTCATATGAATCAATTGAATTATTGCCCAAGATATTGAGATATCAACTGCATATAGTAATACGGACAAAATATGACCATTTGGATGGGATACAGTTGCACATAGACTCTTGACAATGTAGAGTAAAGGTTTTATCCCACGAAATTAAAGGAATATTTCGATATTCAGTCAAAATAATTCCCCAATAAAAACCGAACAAACGAAACAAATCTGTACGGTTGCAACTATAACAGAAGCAAAGTTCTTTTTTCGTTCAAAAATGATTCCTGATAAGACCATTGTTCATTTGGATAAGAAAAGATGGATGCGATTGACATCACGTACGATGATGGACCATTGATGAATCCATTCTATCAATTTGGTAATTTGATCTAGAGATGAACAAAGTAACCAAACATCTAAGATTATGGGAAGAACTCACGACAATCTCCACAACCACAAATATTGTTTGTCACTTAGATTCTCGATGGTACTGATCGTTAAATCAAGTAGAAAGTATTGACTGATTCTCTATCATGGTCGTACAGAATCGGTTCAATACTCTTGTCATCTATTAGTGGTCAACTGATTCGCGATGAATCGATTTCAGCGTAAATTACTCTTGAGCGAGGATGAGATTGAGCATGGACGGCAAATTATTAATATATCATAAAATTTCGAGAATCGAATGAAATTTCATTTAACACTGCTTCTTTATTGACTACAATGATAGAAAGACCTGTTAGATTTTTGTCAGACCAGATGAATCCAATTGCCTCCGACTATTGAATTTGATCGATAAGTCATCAGTGCATGCATATGTATCGACTAGAACAGCTGTAAAAGAAACGATGTAAATTTTGATATCGTAAAAATGAAGGCAGAAAAAAACCCTTTCTTTCCCTTTCAAATCTCTGTCGTCTCGTTCAAAACAGAAACAAGCCATTACAGTAGGTTATTTAGTAGTAATAGATAATCTCCATAATACTGTATGTTTTGAACGTTAAAATACATTCATGACAAAATAATATTCTATAATTCGACCTCTGGTGAGCGACCGAGCGCAATGGTCTTGTGGACTCTATTCACTTATCATTGCAGCACCTCTCCTATGCAGATTAAATATCTGTTAAAGAACATGTTTCTTTAAGTTGAAACCTCAGGTTGCTTGGATCTTGCATATTTTCATCTGTAGGCAGTTTCGTGCAAATGCGAGACCACCGAGTCAGAGAACTTGAAGACATTCATATACAATGGGTAATTTAGAAAAATGAAGTAACTCTGAGAAGACTCCATCGGTTCGAACTTCGAGGCACTAAACTTTACATTACAGTGTCGATCAGTACTAAGTCGGTAGTATTTGTGAAAAAAAGCTTGAGCAAATTCCACTGAGTTGAACTTGACAAACATTCTCACGAGGAGAATCTACTTGTTTTAGGCTATCAAGAGAAATTAAAAACCATAAACAGTAAATATATGAAAAACAGATAAGGTGGTCATATGTCCGTCCAAAAATATATATGCAGTGAAATTTTTAGAAATGTAACTCATGCCAACGACGATTTATCGCTGACACATATTCAATCGAAAATAACACACATTACTAAAACGATGCTTTGACACTTTTCATATAACTTCAATGGCCCTAGCCGAAAGCATCTGATAAACAAAAAACTTAGAATGTATACCGGTAGTCTACATCATGAAACGAGTTGTGTGTGAATCTGAAAACATCGATTGAACATATTTTCTATGATGCTACGTCGTAACTCTCGTGCAACAACTGCAAAAGAGTTTAGATATGATTCTAACTGAGAGCCATGACTTGAAAAAAAAATTGACGTTGAGTATTTTCTGGTCAATAACGAGATCTTTCGTAGAGAATTTCATATCCGCACGATCTTTTTTTCACAACAGTATTCTTGACAAAAATCTAATGAAAAAATGCTGTAATTGATTTTACTACTTGCTTTCTATGATGTAAATCCCTCATCGCACGCCATCTTTTTGCCCCCAAAATTTATTCGCTGTATTGACGAACCATTTGGGTTTTGTCCTTCCCGACAGATGCAAAAAAGTGGGGTCAGCGTTCTTTTGTATATTTTTCGAACGAAAGAGAACGAAAGAAAATTTTCTTATCGAGCACAGCAGAATGTCTGTGACCCGAACCAGTACTTTTTGAACAACAAAGAACGAGAACGCTGATATTTCTATTGACTTACTTACATACAAGCTTGATTGTCGACAATCTATTTTCCAATTTGAATGCGACAATGCAGTATAAAATGAGACGTGCATTAGTGATACAGTCCATTCGATAACGTTGACAGCGAGAATCTTCCAAAGAATGACTTTATTATTTTTATGTCTTATCTCATTATTGTTTGTTGTTCAATCATCTTCACTGGATGTATTGTTCGTGAGTGACGGTGCAGCAGGTCATGTGACTACCGTGCTCGAATTGGCCAAAGTCATGAAACATCACAATGTAACATTTCTTACTCAACAGTTGGCCAAGAGTTATATAGATTTTGAAACATTGACTGGAATTCATGTGATCTATGCTAATGATTCAATACAAGCAGCCATCGACGAGAAGAAGATGGAACAAGAAATTATTGGACTCTACACTAATTATTCATTTATTGACTCGTTTGTCCACATGACTCCGATAATGATTCCACATGGTATGTTTCTCTTGAATAAAACGATCGATATTTTAATGAAACAACGCTTCGATGTGATCGTGAGCAGTGCCATGGTTTTTGGAATTCCAATTTTATGTGATACAATAAAAACACCATGCGTCATTCAAGGTCCGGTGTCTTTACCAAATGTTTTGAATTTGAATCTGCCGAATTATTTCTCGCTATTATCACCGACAGACATGACAAAAATGACAACTCGTCTATTCAATGCAGTTTTTACATTTCGCTTGATTTTGTCAACACTGATAAAATCTCTTCCTGTGTTCTATAAGGTTTTCAACTCACTTCCACGTGTTCCAGGACCTTTCTACAATAGTTTCACATCGAAAAATATTTTCTCTCCAAAATCGAATTGTTTACATCTGGTCAGCATGCCATCAACATTCTACACACCAATAGTGAAGGATCCTTACACGAAATATTTAGGTGCATTCATAGATGAAACACCAGCCAATGTTAGTGAGAATGATCTTACCCGTTGGTTGAAATCCAAAGAGACGAATTCTGTGTTATTTGCCGCATTCGGAAGTACGTCATTGATTCCTTACGGACGGATGTCGAGCCTCATCGGTGGTATCGCGGCGTTTCTCATCGAAACCCCTGACAGTTCTGTTTTATTGGCGCTTCGCAACGTCAATTATGAATTATATCAAAGAGTGCTCAACGAAATCGACAATGATCAAACCCGCGATCTGTTCAATTCTCCTGGACGAGTAAAAATTGAACCAGGATTTGTACCACAAAAATGGATTCTTCAACAACATTCCGTCAAGATCTTTCTGAGTCATTGTGGAATGGGTTCAATTATTGAGGCACTGTATTACGAGAAATCAATTCTTTGTATGCCATTTAATATGGATCAATTTGCTAATGCAGTTGCTATCGATCGTCGCGGTGTTGGACTTTCGTTATTCATTCCGAACTTGTCACGATGGGAATCACTAATTACTCCATATGATTATCGGCATTATACTTTTACCTCGAATGATGTTCAAGAGAAACTGTTGAAACTTTGGTTGAATATCACCTATCAACAAGAAGTTAAGCAAATGCACCTAGAAATGAAACATGCCGGAGGTGTCAAGAGAGCAGTGGAAGAAATTGAATTTTTTGTGCAATTGAATGGCAGTTTCGATCGCTTCATCCCTTTTCAAGATACATTGCCATTTTATCAACGATATCTTCTTGATATATTCGTCGTTTTTGTTGTTCTACCTGGAATATCTATTCTCTTTATTATTGTAAAATGTTGCCAAAGACGACGAAAACAAAAGACTGAATAGTAGACGAGAAAAGCATTATAAAATTAGATATCCTTCCTTGGAAATATATCAGCGTTCATAGTTTCTTTCTCATTAACTAATTAGATGCTTGTATCTGTGCAGAACTATTTAAATAAATGAAACGAAATACTTCAATTTTTGTTTGTAAGACGATCAGCATTGGTGTGAGTCTTGTTCATATCGTACAGATGAAAGCTTTACAAAAAAGTTCTCGTAAGAGAAATCATATCATTGAGATCTGATTCCAAATGATCAACTCACTCATGAAGTCACTGTTTGCTTCTCAATTTTTAGGTCGACTTATGCTTGCATTTTCTGTTTTAGCAACCGTTCTCATAAAACGTATTTCAACATCAATCTCATAAAAACAAAACTCTTCTTTGATTTATATTTTTCTTATTATTTTCTAATTCAGTTTTCGAAGAATCTAGCTCGTGAATATTCTTTCTATTGACCAGATGATCTTACCACATACAAAAGGTTGTTTGCATTGACAATAGTCAATAACAGGTATCGTGCGCTCGAAAGTGTATTCTCCAGTACTGTGAAGCATGTGTGACGAAAAAACTGATTTATATTCATTTGATTTTCGAGTAAGCTCAAGTTTGCCTCAGCAATATTCTTATTAGCTATTCTTTTCGGTTGCATTGCTATATAGTGTGTTGCAATTTGGATAGTTCTGCGTACTTTTGGGAGTATATGTGAACGTAAATCCCGAGTTAAGCATACAAAAAAGGATAGAAACTGTAAAAGTCTCATTCTGTCGCTAAAAGAACATAATAATTCTCATTTCGAATATTTTCGTACTGATCATTCAGTTGAACTCGCATACATTCAAGTCCAAACCGCAACACATCCCTTTGAAATGCAAGTGAAAGACAAAAGCATCATGAAACGCTCTGAAATATCAAAGCGAGATAGGTAAAAGCGTAATTTCGATCAATATCAATCATCATCCTATTAACCACACAGTCCTAGTAGCACAGTCAAACCAAAAAGTATTGGGACACTTAAGACCAATCCCATTCTTGTTCAAAATAAATTTTAGGTTAAGAACAAGCAAATTGCATGCAATTTTCAGGCCCACATTATGATGTTTTAGGGAGATAATGGCTCAACAAGCGTTTATTTGGCAACTCAAAACTCTCAACTGGCCTTCATTTTATATATTTAGTTTTTTTCTTGTTTGAAAGGGTATCTCACAATACAGGGCATATAAGAGTCATTTTTTCAAATTCTTACTTTTTAAGCGGAGAAAAGGAACAACAAATTCAACCACTAAAAACAATTGGAAAAACAAAAGGAATGTTTTGAGTTATTTGATTCATGATCCTGTTTCTCCGCTTAAAGAATAAGAATTTGAAACAAGGACTCTTGCATTCTCTGCATTGTGAGATACCCTGTCAAACAAGAAAAAAAACTAAATATATAAAATGAAGGCCAGTTGAGAGTTTTGAGTTGCCAAATAAACCCTTGTTGAGTCATTATCTCCCTAAAACATCATAATGTGGGCCTGAAAATTGCATGCAATTTGCTTGTTCTTAACCTAAAATTTATTTTGAACAAGGATGAGATTGGTCTTAAGTGTCCCAATACTTTTTGGTTTGACTATAAATTGAAACAAAAAACGACATAAAACAGCATCAATCCCTAAGGTAGAAAGATGATTTTTGTTGAATTATAAAGCTTACTACCAAGAAGAAATTGCAATGAAACCAAAATGTTTTTTTTTAAGTATGAGAGAAGTACAATGACTAACATGTTGTTAGTCTATTAGCATAAATTACTATTGAATGAGTGCTAAAAAATGTTATAAAAGCACCAATAAAAAGCAGGAAACTATGCCCCCTTTACATAGAAGCATAACTGTAGTCATTTAGCCGAAACCAATTAGCTCGACGTCACATAGAATATTATTGAGTCATCGTCTGTCGTCCATGTTCATGAAATCAACAAGACAAAGTATCATGATCTTTTATTTTCCAGTATATTTCTGTGTAAAAGTGTTAGTTTATTAATTCATATCTTGAATATAATTTACGTTGGACAATATTAAATGGTGACAACCCAATAGAAATTTTAGCAAGAAGTGATCGACTCATATTTTTATCTGAATTACTTTGGAAAAAATGGAACAATATATAATCAAAATGGACTAATCATAGTCTTACACCATTAGACATTTCTGTTGAAGGATGGAAAAAACCTGCTCAAGATACATTTTCAGTTTTTGGTATCAAGGATTTGATTCAACTATGGGTTTAGCTAAACAAAGTATATTTTCCACTTATTTCATGATTTTATATTTCTACATTTGTACTTGTTTATGCTTTTCTTTTTCTCTCAATTAAAACGTATTCCTTACATATGAATGAACAAATATATGTAATCTAGCAATTTATATTAGATAAATTATATTTTTGAGATTTTCAGTTTTTTGTGGTCATTGTATAGCCTGAAGTAGTATCAATCTACTGAGTTTTTTTGGAATCCACAGATTGTCTTTAAACGTTAAAAAAATTCGAGAATTCAACTATATGTAACTGAAATAATGAAAACTGTACATTGTTTCGCGTTTTTCTTAAACTAACTTTTTCATGAAAAAAAAAAGTGTGAAAATGGTTCTGTTTCTTCGGTCTAGGACGTTTGATCGAGCTAAAAAATTTTTTCATATATACTTGCACTGTTCGGAGTGGGTATTTATTTTGTTTCAAAAAATATTGTTCTACTGATTTTTGTTTGGTAGTTCTTACAAAAAAGCTCTCGTCAAAAAACAACACGCGTTTTTAGGATACCTTCAATATTTTGACTATTTTATTCGAAGAACAAAAAATAAAAAAATATCCATCGCAAACAGTGTCTAGTACCTACAAAAAACAAATTTCCAGCTCCATCAAACATAGCATCTGAGAACTTTGAATCTATGATAACTTTTGCTCAACTCGTCAAGATCTGCCTGTCCTGAAAATTTCAATTTTTTCTAATTAGTCGTTGTCCAGAAACGTTGATATTTTTTTTCAAACTTTTATTTTTATAGATATAATACCTATTCTAATGTCATAAAATAAATTATGTAAAAAAGTCTGCGATATTCCAATGTTTCACAGTTCAATTGTTCTTCTTCTAAATTAATTGATGTAGTTTTAAAAAAGATGACTAAATTGCTATTTACTTCTATATCTTAGAACCAAAAACATTTTTGAAAATTATGCTTGTCGTAAAAGCTACAAATTTTTCCAGTTATTGACTGTCGCTGATGTGAAATAATACTCGGATCCTGTTACCCGATCATACCGAATGAATCTAAATTTCCGCCGGAATTAAGGATCCTAACTCACAAAGTCGGTTATAAATTATTTTCTCTTATGATGACAAGCTGTATTTCGATCACTGATTATTCTCTTTTTTTCATATACAAAAAAAAAAGAAATAAGAGTCCAATCAACTGAATTAGAAAATAAACTAGATATAAGTTTTACATCAACTAATGAGTTAGCAGTTGCCTCTACTTTATAAAAAATTACGTAATAATAAATTAGATTACGAATATATATTCGTTGTAAAATTTCAAAAGAAGTTCATTTTCATGCAATCTTTGAAGACATAAAATAATTACTTTTGGATTTGTCGTCAAGTAAAATTCATATGAATAATTAATTGTCATATAATAGGAAACGAAAAGGAAATAAACAAAACGCACACATATACAGAGTAAAACAAAAAAAAAACAGATATCTATCACCTGTGACGCAACTCTTTCTATATTTGTTTCTTTTATCCATGATGATATAAATTCGAATGATGATTGATTAAATCTTGCATACGCATATTTCTTGTATATTCATCTTCTGTATTTTGATGTTGTTGTGGATATTGAGAATGAAATGACATTGTATTTTCCTCAAAAAAAAATCGTTAAATTTTTGAATAATTATTTTCTTTTGTTTATTAACTTACAATAGTTGAACGAGTATTAAAGTCACATGATGATGGTGGAAACGATGAATAAAACATCGAAGGATCCGTTGCCATCATAATACTTGTTGGAGATGAAGTTGATGCATTTGCTCGTCCATTAAACATTTGATGAAATGATGATGATGATGTTGGATTAGTTGAAAATGGTCTTGACGATAAACGAACCGATGATATTGATGTACTACCCGATGACGAAGAATTATGTGATTGTTTACGAGCTTTTGCACGTCGATTTTGAAACCATACCTTAAAACGAAATTGTGTTTTTTTTTGAACAATAATCATCGATGCATAAGCATAATTCAATTTGACATGTGGAAGAAGGTTATATTACAAGAACAGAAAAAAAAATGACACTATTCAAAAGGAAAAGTCCATATGTCCAAGTTTTATTTATCGATTTCTGAACAGTTGTTCAAAATGACACATCTTGATCTTATAAAGAAAAAAGTGAAAGAATGTAAAGAGAATATATATCCGCATGTGTGAAACAAGCTATATTCAATCTGGAAATTGTACCATCAAATGAACCGTGTTACCATAACAGACGGCATACAATTCAAGTGGAAAATCGCTATAAATGGAATTTATATGTACAAATTTTTCATGTCTATCTCAAGGGAGAATGATAAATAGATTTTTGTTTATAGTGAAAATATCTTAACAATTACCTGTATACGTGCTTCATTTAATTTTGTTGCTCGTGCCAATTCTTCACGTAAATATATATCAGGATAATGACCTTTCGCAAATGATGATTCAAGTTCATTAAGTTGTTCTTGTGTAAATGTTGTTCGATGTCGACGACGAGCTGATGAATGACTACGTTGTTGTTGATCTTGAGAATGAGGTAGAGATGATGTAAATGAATTATTTAATATTGTACCATCATTTTGTTTTGTACGTTTAAATGCACCAGTATTTACTAAAGAATATTGTCTTTATAATTAATAAAAAAAAAATAATCTTTCTTACATGCTGTAATAGAATAGTTGCTATTTTCTAACATTCTATTAGGGTTTTTTTTTATTGTATTTGGTTTATCTTTCAACAAGATCGGCTTCTTTTGTATCGGTCAGACCACTCAAGTATTTGTCGTTGAATGAGTAGAATGGAAAAATAATGTTGCGTAGGGTGGAAACGAGAAGTGACAAGAAGAAAAAAAAAACCGAAGAAAAAAAGATGAATGGCTGTTTAGAAGATGTGCTCTGTTCAACAAGATGATCAACAACCAATCGGCGAGATGTTTCATTCATCATTTTGATCTCGCATACTTTCACATATATATATATAGAAAAAGAAGACAATCAACTGCCGATTGTTATTTGGTCGGAAAGAAACGGTATACAATAATATATTCAAAGAACAATGTTTAAAAATCGAAAAATAACTCATACGAATGTTTTTTAATTATTCACCTGACAAAACTAATCAAAAGGAAATAAATTCATATATATTAGATTGAATTCAGAGAGATAGAGAGAGTATCAGTAAAAATGCTCGACTATTTCTATGTAGTTTGTGTTTTCTTCATTTATGTATGGCGTTTTTTTCTTCTTTTTCTTCCTGTCTATCAGAAGAATGTAGTGAAACAAAATTAGATTTTTGAACTGTCTCAAAATTTGATTACTCTTATTCAAGTTACATACACATTGGCAAGTACCAAGACAGTAGAAGAAAATGTGTTCACACTATTTGAAATGATTTTTTTAACTGAGAATAAAGAATATTAAAAATAATATACCATGTAGTCCTTGATCTATTCAACAAAACTAATATAATCACAACTGAATCATGACCTCAGTATTGTAATAGTTCACAAATATTTTAAGTAAGAGCTAATATTAAATTACTTCTTATTATAACAACGAAATTAACTAAGTCAGAACAAGAGAAAAAAAGAAACGAAAAATCTCTTTTTTTTATCTCTCCTCTTTTTTATTCTATTTTATTTATAGAGCAAAATGGCACATACATACAAACGAAAAAAAAAAGAAAAGGGAATATTTTCACTGTAAAAAGGTAAGACACACACGCGCGCACACTGTTCAAGCTGGATAGTGAAGCATTGACGTATGATCGACACGGAATGATGATAAACTTTTATTATACCAATCAGTATCTTGAAAAGGTAAAGGATTGTCCTAGAAAAAAATTTAAAAAAAATACTATAAAATTTTTTATTTAAAAAAATCGAACCTGTCGGATACCAGCAGCTGTAAGTGGTGAAAACTGTGAATACGCAACAGCTGTTGGTGGATAACGAATTTGATTCGATACAACATTATTTGTTCCACTTGTTGATGTTCCTGTTGTTGCATATTGATAGGGTCTTGCAGTAGATGTTTGATAAAAATTTCGCATCATTGCATTACATGGTGACAAAACCGGTGATAAAGCTTTTTGTAATTGTTTTTCTTGTTTTCGATATTTAGCTCTTCGATTTTGAAACCAAACCTTTTTAAGAAAAATATCTAACATAAAATTTTGCTTGTCTATTTTTTTCAATCAAACCCATTCAATTGTCAATGCACGGGCTAATCGACAAGACGCCTTGTCTTTTTCTCTCGTGTATTGATGTAGTTTCTTGTCGCTCGACTGCATATACTCATTAGAAATCTATTCTTACGCGACAACGGAGTGTGCCTGCATGATTCAATTATGAGACTATGTATATAAGCGCGAGCATTCGCTTCGGTCTGTCTATGTTCGATGCTTCATCCGACATTTCCTCTTATGCTTGTCAATCATATGACAAGATGTTGAATATAGTTTTTTTTTTTCGTTAAACATCACAAACCTGAATGCGAGCTTCATTTAATTTTGTGACTCGTGCTAATTCTTCTCGACAATATATATCTGGATAATGACTTTTTCCAAATGCTGATTCAAGTTCAGCTAATTGTTCTTGTGTAAATGTTGTTCGATGTCGTCGTCGTGCTGGTGTTGGGCATTGACTAGCAGGATTTGATAGTGAATGATGTGATGATTGACTTGAATTTGATGAATGTGTTGGAGAAAGATTATTTGCATTATTAGATGAAAGAGAAGATATTTGATGATAATGAGGATTATATGGTTGAAGTTGATGATAAGGATGAGTATTTAATAAAAGAGATTCATGTTTTATTTTCTTAAATGCACCACTATCAGAATGACCTATATATAAGAAATACTATGCAATATTTTCTTTTTCAGTAAATTGATATTAAAAAGTCAACCTGTTGGATTAGTAACAAATTGTAAATTATTATTTGATGATTGATTGATAATATGAAATGGAGATGTTCCTGTTGAAGATGGTGGTGGAGGTAATGTTCGATTTAGAGCATAAAAACTAGCATAATGATCATCGAGTTTTGATGATACATTACGTTTTGAATCACATTCTGTACTAGATGAATTTGATGATGTATTATTGGCTGTAACAGCAGCTAAACCCATTGCTGTTAATCCAAGTGTAGTTGATGTTGATGTTGTTGATGATGATATATCACCATCATTTGTTGTATTAGGAGTTTCATTAGTATTAATAAATGATGATGATTGAGAAAAGTTTGTATTATTTGATGAAGATGAGATTCGATTTCTAGTATTATTGGTTAATGTTGACATTTTGCTTGTGTATATATGGTTGGTCTAAATTGAATTATTTGTTATTCATTGATAATGATTATTATCTTAGTAAAGAGAAAAGTGAATGAGTGGTTGAAATATGATTTGCTCGTTTCTCTTTTTCTTTCTTCTTATATAATAATCATTATAGAGTTAGAGTTTTTTAAGACTCTTAATTTGAGGTGACTAATTTTGTTAGACGACAAATCAACACTTATACTTATTATATAGGATAGAAGAAGAGTAATAAATAATTGACGAAGGCAGATAAAATCTATAAACTACATGTCCGACAACTACTCGAATGCGAAACGAAGGAGACAACTTCGTTAGGGAAGAAGAGAAGTCGCAAGAGCTTCAGCTAACGAATGAAATTTACTTCCATTAAGCTAATGTTGTTCCCACTCACTTATACTCACGAACGGCATAGCTCACAAGGCTCTTGAGAATCGATGCATTTCTTCCTTCTTCTTTTTTTCTTCGTCTCTCTAGTTTAGTTTCTTCTTTTTCTTCTTCTTCTTCTTCTTTTTTCTTTTATTTTGTCATCCAATAGAAAATTATTGAATGAGAAAGACTAGTTATTATTGGTTGATAGAATAGAAATAGACAAGAAACTTATTTTTAGAAAAAACGATGTGGAAGGAACGATGTAAAAGAATAGTTTGTTTCTAAAGAAAAGAACGATATATTGATGCTCATGTTCGTTGAATTATTCGAGCAGATTTTGTGCTCGTTAGGGTGCTACCGACTGACCATCGATTCTCAGATGACAATGCCGACGAACAAGTTGCATTAATTGAGCGATTGCCACAAGCGTTTTTTTTTCTTCTCTTTCCTGTTCATCTGTCTAGCGTAATGCTTTAGGCAGAAGAGCTAAAGATTCTCACTTACTAGGCCACCTACTGTGACCATTCGGTAAAAATAGAACCTGCCAAATGGCAGACACTTTCGGTTAAATAAACGATTTTAAATAATAAATGGAAACTATTGACATTACTTACGACATGAGAAAATGTGTGAAAGAATGACACATTAATCATTATTCTCATTTCATAGAAATTATTCTAAACGGTAAGAGTGAAAAGTTTCATCATAGAAGAAAATTAAAATAAATTTTTCATCAAATAAAATCAATTGACTGGTATTGCAAATTTCTTTAGTGAGACAAGTAATGAAGGTATTCTTTACTTGACAATATCAAATCATCGGTTTTTATACATGGAACAATCATTTGTGGATATTACTGTAAATTTCAAAATAAAATTTTTTTTTATGTAAATGATGCCAAGAAAAAAAAATTTAGTGATTCCATGTTGAAGTATATAAGACTTTCTATTCCAATATCACAAACAAAATATCGGATGAACATAAGGGATTTCAACTGCAAGCAGTAATATCTTGATTTAATTCTGCCAAACTTATATTACAATATCGATTTCAGATTATGATAGAACATATGTACATATATGAATTTTTACAAAAATTCAGGTGTTATAGGTTGTTTTTGTTTTGCTGTGCTTTACCATGTTTATCATATTTCTAGTTTTAAATTTATGTAAACCAAGAAATTTTATTCAATTGAATAGAAACTTATGATTGTTGGTTATTTCGAACCAGATTTAGCTTCTTCTATTAGGTTTATTAGTTACAAATGGCTAAACTAGAAAATTTGAAGAGAAGAAAAATTACCTTATTTCACACTAGGCGTAGGAGGATGCGATGAAAACAAGAGTGTGGAAAAGGTGAAGAAGACATTTTCCAAATAGGTAAGAGAGTGCATATACAGGTTTTTAAAAGCGAGAAGGTGCAGGATTCCTTTTTGTTTTTCATTCTATGATCATTGTTTTTTAGTAAAAGAAAAAAATGATTTTTGCTGAGAAAAATTTTTTGAAGTTTTTTTGCTATTATGTAAAATTTTTGAATGGTTTAGCTAATTAGTTTGATATTTTCTTTTTTTATATTACAGTTGAATATACTCTACGCAATGGTTTATATCTTCACTGAAGATATTTTGAGAGATTTCTGATAACAGGTCTAGATTGGAGATGTGCGTGACCAAGTTTTTTGGTTCCGCTTCCGGCAATTTCTTTTCTAGTGGTTCCAGTGTCCTCTACAGAAAACTATTGCAGAATTTATTCGTATTACATCTAAAATAATTGTTCAATACTCATTTTTTTACTTATTTAATCGATGACTAGTATTTTTTGGGTCATCTCCCTTGTATAATGTTCTGATTCATATGATTTATAAGACGATTTGCTCCTAACCATAAAATATGTTATTTTAAGCTTGAGTTCCAGTGCCGGTCCCGGTAAAGTTTTACTTTTGATTCTGCAAATATCTAGTTCAGACACTTTGAATTTATGTCATCAGTAGACTTTTTATCGATCTCTTAGAAGCAATATGGTTGTAACAATTATTACGGCAACAGATATGCATTTGAATTCATGTTAGGTTAGATTGTTTTGTGAACAATATATGTTCACGTTTTTCAGCTTTGCTTTCGTTTTCGATTACTTTATGATTCTTTATCTATTTTCTACATTCATGATCGGAACTATCTTATGCATAATGTTGTGCTGTTTTCCATGTATTTGCTCTCTTTTATTAACTCTATATGATGTACTTTGTCGTTTTTTATTGCTTTTACTGGACAAACATGAGACCCAGTATGATGAAGCATATAATAAAAGATACAATGATACATGTTTCTTTTTTTTATTAATCAGATCTGAGATTGAAGCTTTTCAAATTTGACTAAAGCTCAAATCAATACATTCGCATGGATTCAGTCAATTGATAGCAAAGTTTAATAAAAGTCAAATGTGTCCAAGAATATATTTAAAAAGCAAAGGACAAGTGAACGCACTCAAGATCATTAAAATAACCATGATTTGACTTTTTTTCCAGATAATTTGAAAACAATACAAAAAAGAAAAAACAACAAAAAGAGACTTGTTCATTCCTTTATAAACATACCATAAACAAACACTAGACAGAGGAAATAAATATAAGATAGGTGACCTAACATAACAAAGTATTGACTATCACAAGTCTTTTTTATTTTTATCTGTTGTTGATTTGACATATTTATCTTTAACTTCATTAATACGTTTAATAAATTCTGATTTTTCAATAAAATCAGCAGCTTCACCCCAATCTGTTAAAATCTTTTTCAAATCTTTGACTTTCAGTTTATTCAAATCTACAGCATTTACATCAATTTGTTTTTCTAAAATAAAAACAAATTCAAATAAATAAATAAAAGAACAAAAGACATCTATCTTTACCATATTTTAAATCACATATTTGTGGATTAGTTTTTGAAAGTCTTTCACGACAAATTTTTTCTACAGGTATACCCCATGAAAGTGGTTTAGATAAATCACCAATAGCATACGTAGCTGATGTTTCTAATGCTCCAATATAATAACACTAAATAGAATTTCTTAATTTATTTTAAAATAAAAAAGTCAATAAAATTCTTATTCACCAATCGATGTTCTTTTGAATCAACTTTAACTTTACTACAATATTTTTTAAATGCTTTTTCAATTTTTTCCGTACTTGATTTTTCTTCATCAACTAAGCTATCAGAAAATGTACTGATAGTTTTTATACAAACTAACATAAAATAGAAATCAAAATTATGAATATATATGAAAAATTTTTGTTATATTTTTACCTTCACAATGTTGTTCATCAACTGGTTTTTTTGATTGTACTAATGAAAAAGTACATGAAATTACAATAAGAAGTATTGAATATGATAATAGCTGCATAGTCTTAGCTAAAGTAACTTGAACAATAAAACTATAAATATGAGAATAATGTGGAAGTTTATTATTTGATTGGGAATATATGTCGTGGCGAGAATGAACTTGATGATGTCAACTGTTGTCAAATCTTTATTTGATCTAATCAGAACCAATGAAAATATTCCGTGAAAGATTGCTTTAAATGTCGCTAGATTAATTAAATCGAGGAGGATGTTGCAATCGAAATATTACGAATTATGGTATCGAAAGTGAGTCATAAAAATAATAGACAAGAGATTCTAGCGTAAACTGTTGACATAACGATATTTTTTATTGCACACTTGTAAGATTATTCCTTTTACTGCATATCAACATGTACATTGGGACAATTTCAGCTGATACGGTACAAGTATTTCTTAATGTTGAAGAGCTGCAAGATACTTGATTGTTTGTCTCAAGAGTGTGTCAGAGTTGACAGTTAGTTAATTTATTAAAATAACCTTAGCGTTGAGAATAAAATGTCGCATTAATGTAAGTATAATTCTCTGAATGATACATATTCAAGTATCTGTGTACTGAGTATATTGTGTACAGATAGACAAGATCAAACAATGGAATCGTTAAATAGACAGAATAGTTCAGAAGTTATCTTATTGACGAGGGAATCACTAGAACTCATATCCACCATTTTGACTCATGCTGCATTTACAAGGATGCTTTGACAAAGCTAACAAAAGCCTGAGAAGGTTCGTTTTCTTGATTCTTTGGAGCTGATGAAGAAATCTCTCTAGGTGTCAAAATTGCTTTTTAGCAGAGATTATGTTACTTTGATGAGTGCAAATGAATAACAGAAAAGTCTAGAATGGTTTGGTTCTCCCTACTTTCTTTCTTATGATATCGAAACTTTACTAGATTTTTCAACATATATAAAGAAGGAGCAAACTAACTTCTACTCTAGAAATTAAAATTCACTGGAAATCATTATAATGCTTTTAGGATACACATCATGACTAAAAGTAGTTAGAAATTACTGGAAACCATCAGAGCTCATTAGCAACTCTAAGAAATCATTAGAAATTAATTAAAACCACTGCAAATCATAGAAAATCTCCAGTAATAAAATTAAAAGTAAAGTCAATGTTCTTAACGATTTTTATTGATTTTCATGACCTTCAATAATTGTCAATATTCTAGTGGTTGCTGTTGATTTCGAATGATTTCTCGTGATTTTCTTTCATTTCTAAACATTTCTGATGATACCTATTGAATTTCGGTGAATAAAGAAACATTAATTTTCAGTGTCAAAAGTCATCTGAGATCAAAGAAATCAGTTTGTTTTCCCTTGGAGAAAATCTAATCAATTTGTACTAATACAAAAGAAAGCAAGTTCGTCGTACTTTTCTTGATAATTGATTTGTAAGATGAGAAGTAAATTAAACTAAAGTCATATGAGTCGATAGAGAAATCAATACTCTATCTAGTCATATATGGATGTTAGAAAATCCAATTCTTAAACTATTTGTTTAAGAAAAAAAAGTTCACATGAAAACTTTAGGAAATTATCAGGTTTGTTATAAAATAACCGATGAATTCAACGGAAAATATACCTGTTTGACATAGTAACAAATATTCTATTTATTTCTATAAAAATAGAAAATTTTAGCGGTAAATGATGCCTATCGAATAAATTAACTAATAAATGATTCCATAACTGCGTGAAATAAAAAAGTATTACTGAGCATTTTTCGAAACTAATCGAATTTTTAGACACAAGCCCAGGTAAACATAATTAAAAATATATAATTCAATAGAGTAATAAATACTTTATTCATCTATATAGGAATAAGTGGCTCCCAAACGTTTATTAACTGACAAAAAATTAAAGAAAAGTATCTTAAAGAACGTAACTAACCTGTAGAAATGCTAAGATATAAACAGTCAGTGACTATATGTCAGATCTCGAAATTGAGTCGCTTTTTGATGACCTGACTTTGCTCAACTTAGAATGGCACTATGAAAAGCATATTTCTTGTATAAAAGGGATTTCTAAGCGATGAAACTCCACAATCATTGTAGTCATTTATTAGAACATTATAAAAGGTTTATTATCACAGTAATCACGAGTTGAAGAAAGTAGGACAATTTCAATGCTTGAAAAAAAAAGTATGAGAGATAAGTTGAATTTCTTATTCAGCCGAACGACCAAGATGCATTCGTGGGTATTCTAACTTTTTGAAGACAATCATTTATTAACATAATCTTTCACGAGTAACATATCTGCTGATCAATTTCAAATAATCATACGATTACTATTTTTATTTACGATTAACACTGTTTCACTTCTATGGCACTCATGCCACTTAATGCAGTTAATTGTATATTCGATCTGGTGTGTATATGAGATATATCATTGAACAAAATAAACGCTCTGCTTTTATTTATTAACTAAATGAAACCTCTGAACTTTCGCATAGAAAAAAATTCTGATTGTTATCAGTTACGAAGTGCGAAATCAGGATAAGAAATATTTGACGAAAATTAGAATAAAATCAATTAAATGGCACTATTTAGTTCAGATTTTTTTCAACTGTAAAGATAGATTTCAATTAATTTTAGTCTTTTAGGATCAATTAATGTACTTTTATCAATTGAAACTTTTTTAAAAATCAATTAACAACGATTAAAATCAAATAAACTCTATCTTCAATGTTGAAAAATCAGATTCTCTCCTTTTTTTTCTCACGTGAGAAATCTTCCCTGAAAAAAAAAGCAATAAAATTCGAACCAAGCCACATATTTCGAGATCTGATAAGTTTATTTAATCTCACTAAAATGATTTCTGACCCCTTTTAATGAAGATTTGAACTTAGCTAAATATAAATTAGATTTTGAGAAAAAAACCAGTTTCGTTCAAAGCTCAAAACCTAACATGTAAAGTTATTTTCAACATTTAATAATACATGAAAACTTTCAGTTTTTATTGAAACATTTTATTAAACGAAATTATCTAAAATAGAAAAGATCATCTAAATTGTCTACATGTATTACAATAGATAAAAATAAAATGTGATTTGATTTCATATTAACTCTTATCTTGCAAATAACTACTTTTTATTTCTTCATTTGTTAATCTTCTAATATTTTCCTTTTAGATTATTATAATTTTATTTTTATTTTGTATTTATTCTTGATAAAAAAAACTCTTTTCTAAATATGACAACATCAACATCATCTGAAACAAGTGAAGATCATGAAGAAAATGATTCGACTTTGAAATTTGGTTTAGCAACACTTGCATTAGGTGATAAAATTTCAAATCCAGAAACGACATTGAATGGTAATTCGGTTCCCGATGATGTGTCTTCTCTCAGTTCTAATAGTAGTGATCCCAATAAACATAATCATAATGAAACTCATGTCATGCGTCCATTTACTGATCCCGGTTTAGTTATACAACAACGTAAAAAAGTTACTGAAACTTGGTTGAGTGATTTTGTTTCACCCACATCAGCACCACAAGGTGCTTATTCACCATTATCTCAAGCTGTTAAAAAATTATTACCTGAACGAGCCGCTTGTCGATTAGGTAAATTATTGTCAGCGGCAAAATGTAATCCATCTCGATATTTTTTGAATATTTCGAGAATAAAAGTAGCTAGATACCTGCAGTTTTTACCATTTGAAAGAGAAATGCAGGGAAAGTAAAGATTTGCCAAATTATTTGATGTATGAATAGGTTAACTTGGTGAATTTTCTCTGTAGACTGTGATCAGTGGTTTTTGAAAAATATTTCTAAAGTAATAATGAGTTTCAAGATAGGGAATTGATAGTAAAGACAGCTCTCTGTCGATCTACACAAGACCAACCCTTCTAGTTTATTCCATCCAAGAGTTATAAGTGTTCTACTGGAAGCCTTGAAATCGGTCAACCGACCACTAGTTACTCTAAACTGTGTTGAGTTTGGTGTATTTGCCAATGCTGAAGCTAATGTTAATATTAGATGGGGTATTTTTAAAGTTCTGTTTTCCCAATGTTAGCTTCTTTTAAAACTAAAAGCAAATACTACCATTAGATTCAGCCTAGCCGAATACATCAATTTCAATATAGTTTAGAGTAACTAGTGGTCAGCTGACTGACTTCGAGAGTTACACTAAAACGCTTAAAACTGCTGAATGGAATAAGCTAGTAGAGTCAGCTTCGAACAGATCGAAAACAAAATGTCTTCACTATTGGATCCTTAAATTGAAACTCATTGTTACTTGAGAAAGGTTTTTCGAAAACTTCTAATCAATTTCTACAGCAAAAACTCAATAGCTTGATCAATACATAATTCAGATAATTCAGTAAAGTTTCATTTCTCCTACATTTCTCTTTCGAATAGTGAAATCGCAGGTTTCTATCTGTTTTCGTTATCGAGATATTCAAAATAGATCGAGGTGCATTATGTTTCGGTGGTAAGAATAGTCAGTTTAAACTTTAGGTTGTCGAGGTGCTAGTTGTAAATATGAAAGATCAGATTATTGGCGTCCAGAACAAATGGCTATTGATGGAATTTTTTCGCATTGGTAAAGATTTTCTAATTAATGAAAATGACGTTTTTGAAAAAAGATTATTTGTGTAGGATAACTGATAATATCTTAGCATGTTCTCGCCCAACTGTGCGTCATGGTAATTTGAAGAAATTATTTTATGAGTAAATATTCTTTTCAGCATAATGATAAATCTTTTTTGTGTTTTTACTCATTTTTTAGAGCAGGGATTCGTGCTATATTTAATTTAGAATCACCTAATGAACATATTTCTTGTGGTCATGGAAATCATTCATCAGGTTTTTCTTATAATCCAAGTGAATTTATGGATTGTGGAAGTAAGATCTACTAATCATTTCGTTAAGTTGAAGTCACTTAATTTTAACTTTTTAAAGTCTTTATTTATAATTATGCCATGGAAGATTACGGAACAGTTAAAGCCGACACAATACTTGATATAATGAAAGTAATGAGTTTTGCTATGAAACAAGGAAAAGTAAGTTTACTTGTTTTTGAAGAACATTAAATAATAAAAAGAATTACATGTAGATTGCAGTACATTGCCATGCTGGTCTTGGTCGTACAGGTTTTGTTATTTGTTCTTATCTTGTACATGAGTATCGTATGACTGCTCATGAATCAATTCATTATATTCGTGCAAAACGACCAGGCAGTGTACAAATGACAAAACAAATTGAAGGTATAGGTTTATAAAGTAATCGTTATTTTAGAAAATATTAACATTTTTTTCTTTGATTTTTTTAAGCTGTGGAAGAATATGAACGATTTCTAATTTCAAAACGACGTGTTTTTACCGATTGGTTAGTATTTTCTTATATTTTGTTTTTTATTTATTTATAATTAAATCCCTTTTAGTACGGATGTAAATGATAAACTTTCACTGGATGTACATTTAAAAAATCAACAAGCATTTATTCATGGTCGTGATGCATATATCTATCGATATATTTCAAGAGTAAGACTAATTTTTAAGTCAAATCGATTGAAGAAGATATTTGCATGTGTTTGAATCATTAGAACTATTTCTGTTGAATTTAAATCGATTATTTCATCAATTCTGACTCTTTATCTATGTTACCATCCAAACTGAGAATACGGCCAAACTCGGATCTGATAAGTTTTCGTTAAAATCTAAATTAGTTTCTAGACGGACGTTGGATTCGGATTCTTGCCTATAAACTGTGATAACACGATAGCATTGCAAATATTACAGAAATCTATGGAGTAAATAAGTTAGGATTCGTGAAATTATCGACAATCTTCCACAGGAGAACATTTTTTATAGAAAATTGTCCATAATTGTTTGAGCCCAAGCGTAATTTCTTTATTAGTGATTGTAATAACTGAAATGCTATTGTTTCATCACAGTTCATCGATAGTAATTCAAATCCAACATCGATCTAGAGACTAATTCTAATTTTAACGAAAACTTCTTCTCCGAACCCACATTGAACGCGTTCATTTTCGAATTCGAGATTGACTGTAATCTTACTTTGGATGCTGATATATATATATATATATCAATGAAACATCCACAGGTGTCATATGTTAATTTCAATTTCATTTATCGAACTAGTTAAATTCCATGAATACAATATTTAATATAATGCATTCATTTCTATAGCCGATTTTTAGTGAAGTTTGCAAAAAATAGTCATATTTATAATAAAGATAGTCCATGTTATACATTTATTCACACTTCCGCGGTACGCATAAGAACTGATGATGTACCGGCAGCATTTGTCGGTCGTGACAAATACTTTTGGTAGAGCGCACATTATACTGAGAGATCTACTGACGGTCTTTGTTCAGCGTGAATCACATGAGATACTTACACCTTGTATTCAAGCCTAGAATGTCAACATGTGTAATGGATGAAATCAAGGAACTTTTATTTATAGCTTCGTTAAATTCTTTATAAGATGTATGAAGACAAAAAACAATTGATGCTACATGTTATATTCTTCGAGATCGAGCAACTGATTTACACTAACGAAAAAAATGCCAGATTCCATCTACTTGCGGCGCGATTTGAAGTCACATCATTTTCGGAATCCCATAGAATCTTAATAGGTATTTTCAGTTCTAAACTATCATAATAACTGCTAACATCAATTCGGCTGCGTCGAAAAAAATCAACATTTCATTTAAATTTAAAATTTCAATTGAATTCTTATATCATTCCAAAATAAATGATTTGTATTCTTCAATATATATTATTTTGTTTAGGTAATATTTGTATGTGCTGCTCGTTTAATCGAATTATGTACTGGCTATATGATTGATACAATCTTAGTTACTCTTAATCGTCGAGCAAAAGATAGACCAGTATTTGTTCGTGAAAATCTCCAAAAATTAACTGAAGAAGAAAAAGCTACATGGTTGGATTTTGCACCATCATTTTTCTATGAACATGAACGTTTATCACATAATGATTTTAGTCCATATAAACAAATAATTAATTGTATGATTATGTCAATTCGAGAAGATTTTCTTACATCAGAACAACAAATGAAAATTTTTTCATGGAAACAAAAGATAAATAAAACGAATAATGGTATTGATGAAATTTTTGAAGAAACTGATTCATGTATAATCAGTGGACTTTTATGGGCATGGTTAAGACTATTAGAAGTAATAAAAAAAATTGTTATTCATTAAAATAAAATATTCATTTATTTTAGTATCCAATTATTAGGTTTGAAGATTTTCAATTATTTACTAAAACTGATGTTGAACAACCATTAATAATTTTATCCAAATTAAATAAAGTAATTGAATTTTTTTTTGAAAGTTTTCTTTTGAAATTTCGATTCATTTATAGTCTCAACGTGGTACAATTGAATTACTTGCAAAAATGTTTGCTTATATTCGCCGATTTACTACTGACAATGAAGATCGTTTATTAGTTTATTGTATTATACATTTTCTTACTCATCGCCCATTGGTTGACACAACTAAATTAAAAGCATTAACAGTAGATTATGATAAAATACGTTTATTTCTTATATCTGAACAAGCAAATTATCAAGATAAAACACAACAAAGTACTGTTGAACATATTGTTAGTAATGCAGCTCTTACTGAAGAATTATTAGAAAACCTTGAGATATTTTTCATTGGTATTACGAATCAATTTGAACAAAATTGATCATCGATATTTTAAAAAGCAACGAACAATTTATTTTTATGAAATATCGTTCAGATGTTTTTCTTTTTTTGACAGGCTTACCGGTGATGTGCATTTCTATATCCTTCGATGTATTGCTGCATTTGTTGTTTGAATAAAAAGAAAGAACAAATGGAAAACTAATGTAATATATTCAGATGAAGTTTAAATTATTATTTAAGTACAGAGTAGCTATCTAAACTTACACATACTAATAGAACCATCGAAAATAATCTTCATTGTTCTAAAGCTTTTATGCATAGGTTAACAGGAGAAAAATAAATAGTGTGACAAAAACAAAACGCAATAAAGTGGAAAAAGAAAAAAACGAACAAAAAATAGATTAAAAAGTTCCTGGGGACCCCACCAAGGGTCGAAAATCTCTTTCATTGAGCGTTTCAGTTGCAAGTGTCATACCATGAGAGGAGATCTACATTGTGACTACAGGAAATTCATCGATGTGTGTATCAGATTATTCTAATCTATGTAGACATCAAAATCGTTTTCTGCTTTCCTGTCATAAAGACCTATGAGTATTCAGTGACGTCTGCTTCAGTAGGTAAGGATGTTCTATTCTAGTTTACTGACTTCCGATTCAATGCAGTTAGTGAACACTACTGGCGGCACCAATTTTCACTGAAGCATTGAAACACAATACTACTACAAAAAGAGCATATTTTGATACAGTTGATGTCTCAATGTTGTAACGAAGGCAAATGTCAATGTAGTTAGTGGCACATTGGAATCTGTGTCGATGACTCATTATTCATTATTTACACTAGCACTGAAAATCGCTTCTAGTTAGATATAGCCATCGAATAATTCTGCCAAAGCTCTGGAAGTAGGGATGGTACAGGGTTAGGGTGTGGGATGTGGATGGGTGCGGGTTAGAGTCCGTCAGGTCCAACATTTTTGGACCCGAACCCTACCCCGACCCGATCTCGTCTGTGTCTGAGACCAAAGCAACGTGTTCTATTCAACACAAACAATTTATTTTCAATATTAAACAACCAAAAGCAACTAGCTCTTCAGAGAAAACTGAAGATTAGTAAAACTTCGAGAAATATTCGCATATACATCAAAGATTGCTTTAGACCCGAACCCGCTTTATAGAAACTTTCCAGACCCGAACCCGGACCCTACCCGGACCTGATGGGCTCTAGTGTGGGTCTTCCATTCAATCACACTCACACCTACACCGACACCCTTCCAAAAGCGAAGTGTTTTTTGAAGAAAAACAGGCACATTATCCTAGATATCTGCAGAACGTTATTGAATCAGATAATCGGCTCGAGCATGTTTTTAATTCTCTCGTTGTATATTTTTATCGTTGAGAATAACGTTAGAAATTAGCAATTGTTAAAATAATCTATGCTAATTGCAACTAGAGATTGGAGACAAGAATATGCAGTTGAGAGTACTCATGGGACACAAAAGGACTATTGTCCGAATGATACTAAATATTAAGCCAATTAGTATAGAAAAGATCTCATTTTGAAAGCTACGCACAAATAGATGAAACTCATCATTTTCAATGATTTAAACGAAATTGGCAAGATGTTTGTCAAAGAGAGGATGTAGGTGGATACGGGTATGGATGTCATGTTTTCTTCACCCACCTCAAACCCTAGTTAATTATGTGCTCTTGAAGATAATTTTAATGTAATAAACCAAAATGAGTTTGAATAATTAGTTAAGATCTTTTTTAGCGCTGATGAGGAAAATTTCCTAATTTTTGCTTACCAAACGAAAGACGACAAGAAAAACTTTATTATGATGTTTCAACTATTCTTCAAGATTTATTGAAACTCGATTCAAAATCTCGACATCTTTATAGTCGTTAGAAATTAATTATTGATGAATCAGAAGATGAAAGTGCTATTAATCTTTTGTTATAAATAAGTATTCTACATTCTGATCGTAATCAAACAACTATTTTTCGAATGTTAGTTTTTTCTCAGTTTATTAATAATGAATTAAGAAATATTATCAACAATAAAATTATATGTGGAAACTGGAAAAGCAATTGAAATTGTAAATACAAGTCGAATTCATGGTTCACTCTATGATGTTTTTAATCAAAATATTTCAATTATGGCAACAAGTGATATGAGAAAGATCTTTTTGAAAGTTACTATTGATCAAAAAACAATTGATGTTGCTGTTCATGTTAAACGAAGAGAATTTAAAGATATTCTAGCATCTTTTCTTCGGCGTTTTCAAAAATATTCATTAAGTGTCAAGCCATCATACATAAAGAACGTTCCACAAAAAATCCTATTTTATCACTTTCTCTTTTTCCTCCATCAGATATTGAGTACCGCCTGCAATGAAAGACAGCCTAAAAACTTTGAACGCTTGGACATAATAGCAGATTCAGGCTCTTCCAATGCGACGAGGAGGGTGAGGTGGGGGGTTATTCGTTTTCCCTAAATATTGAATTGGAAAAACTTCTTATAAAAAAAACAGTACTTGCTCGCATATACTGTTTTGTTCTATTAGATAATAGTATATTGATTAATCGTATCTATTGAAGCAATGATATACGAATGCAAGTTAGACTTATCCTCATTTAGATGCTGTGAAATATTATGAGTTTTATCTGCTTGTTGTCGGACGTAGTCACAATTTATTGTTTTGTAAATGTTAATGCTTTGGAGAATGCATCCTTTTCCGCGATGTTAAACATTGCGGAATCAGTTCCGCCCCCGGAATCAATTTCGGAAACTCGATCATGATTGTACAGAACAGGCCCGATCGATATTCATCGAGTGCCGTCAATTTCCGGAATTCCGGGAATTGTGTTATAACAGAATTCCATCTGATTCCGGAATTCCGGGAACTCCTTCCAATTTCGCAATTACTCGGAATTCCTAGGAATTTCGTCTTCACTCAATTTCCGGAATTCCGTACCGGAATTACTTCTCGCCCTCACCTTCACGCAGGGTTATGTGTTTGAAGATTAGTGCAGGGGATAAGTTAGTAACTTCGGTACGAAATTCCGGGAATTCAGTCGAGATGGAATTACTCGAAATTCCTAAGAATTCCTTCTGATTCCGGAATTCCATGAACTCCTTCCAATTTCGTATAATTCCGGAATTAGAAGGAATTTCTGGGCATTGGGAGTAATTCCATCTGCAATCAGTTCCTGGCATTCCGAGAATTGGCGGAACTCGATCGATGCCGAGTACGTCTCTTATGCTGAATGACGATCGAGTTCCCGGAATTGGATGAACCTGGTTCCGGAGGCGGAACTGATTCCGCAATGTTGAACATTGCGGAATAGAATGACTGCCCGTTCTAAGTCGAATGAACTCTAACACGTGCTGCGCTCATATATATAGGGTGGATCGAGTCTCAAAAAGACTCAAAAAAGATCTTTTATAGTATTTCAAGGATGTTTGAAAGATCTTTTATTGTATTGCAAAGATCTTTGAAATGCTATGAAAGATCTTTCAAAGATCTTTGAAAGACCTTTCATAGGATTTCAAAGATTTTTCATACGATTTCAAAGATGTTCCTAACGTGTTCTCGAGTTTTTTGGTGGGCAATGATCGCTTCCTTGTCGATTTCCCGCGTTTTCCTGCCGGTTTTGAATTTTTTCCGGCAGATTTCCGGTTCGAGAAATTTAGCGGAAACCCAGTTTCCAGGTATGAAAAACTTCCGGCGGAAATACTGCTACCATGATTCAGATTTGTTTCCAGCCGTTTCCGGCGTGAAAGACGCTGGAAACGACGGGAATACATCTGAAATTGCAACATTTTCGACGGGTTCCTGAAGGATTCCGAGTCTGGAATTATTGACCTGATAAGAAAAACTGAAAAAATCCGATTTTAATTCATTATTGACACTGAAAAGTCGTTTTTAATCCATGATACTTCTGCTTGTGTTCTGGCTCGAATGAACTGTTGTATGTCATGGAAACATATATATCGATGCCGCAGGTATGGTAATTATCCGTTTATCGCTTCGCAGAGAGACTCATAGCTTTGTTTGAGAGTATAAATGAGCGTGTGTTTTCTGGAATATGTGTTTCTGAGTGTTTAAAAATTTAGCTGTACGAAGTAAGATCAGCTACATAGAAGACGAATAGTGCTGTGTTCATGATTATCTATAGCTAACTTGGAGAGTAGCATGTGTTCTAATTTAAGTGCATGAATGATTTGGAGGACTTTTTCTGTAAATGGTGTCTCAACTGTACGTAACTGAAGTTGGCACCCCATTCGAGTAATTCCAGCAACGATTCACTCAGGAAGTGGTGCAGGTTGTTCCCACTGTGTTCCAACTAGAACTCAATGAGCTCTATCCAACGATGTAGTCAGCTTTTCCATTATTCAAGTTGTTGTCCCAAAAGTCTCAAAATACTGTTCTTTTCCATTGAAAGTGTAGCACCCGATTCGCGTATTTTCAGCACCGATCCGTTCAATGGCCTGTGCAAAGCATCCCAATGACTGTTACAAGTGCAACTCAACGAGCTCTATCAGATAGTATGCCCAAATTTTTGTAGCACAAACTAGAATACCAAAATTTTATTTTATGCTACCGAATATTTGCTCAATCCATTTGATAGAGCTTGTTCAGGCGTACTTGGCACAACCATAGGAACGCTTGGAGCAGGTCATTGAACGAATCGGTACTGAAAATACGCGAATTGGGTGCTGGACTTTCAATAGAAATAAACAGTATTTTGGAAGTTTTGGGACCATAGTTTGAGTTATAGAAAAGCTGATCCCACCATTGTATAGAGCTCTTTGAGTTCTAGTTGGAACACAGCTGGAAAAACCTGTAACACTTCCTGGGAGGATCGATGTTGGGGTTACTCGAATTGGATGCTAACTTCAATTACGTCTCAAATGTATTATAATAAATCCCTCGCAGCGTTCTCAATCAATGTGAAGCTAGCACGACGAGTAGCTACCATGACGGATTTAGATGAGCTTGGAATCCGTAACGCTGGGCGTTGTTGGGACTGCAGTTCGGGGAGGATGCTCGGCAATGTGTACCCAAGCACCCGCACCAAGATCCCACCCGCAAAAGTCCAAGTATTCAGGATTTTAGATTTACTTAAATCCGTCGTGGTAGCTGCTCGTCGTGCTAGCTTCACATCGATGCGTTCTCAAAGGTTTTTGCCTGAAATCTCTCTAAATAAGGCTGGTCTAAAATAAATTAATGAAACGTTGATATACAAATACATATAAGTTTATGCATAGATAGTATCTCAGTTGAAATAATCTGGTCGTGTTTTTATAGAATTTTTGATTTGAAAAAGTTCGTTAGCGCTTAGTTTGGACTCTTGTGGTTTGATGAATGTCGTTTTTTTAATGATTGTCAGTCAACATAGTCTGTTGCTTTTTTTCTCATTATGTTATTCACTCACACCCCTTGAAAAAGTTTGACTTACTTTGTTTTACCGCTGTAGTGTTGTAGATTATACAGCAATGAAGGATAACTCAGGGTGGAAGTGGGGGTGTGACTGTAGATTAAGAGGAGACTCATACCGATCCACACTCACATCCGCAGGAAACACTGAAAAAAATTGATACCATGCGAAACCATTTTTGGAACGAATTCAAAACCATCAAAAGAGTTCCGTAAAAAACCAACATAGTCTCAAAATGATTATCAAGAGCTCAGGAAACGTTTTCAAGGGTTTCGTAGAAAACCTACGAATCCTCAAAAGGTTCTAATTTCGCTAGAAAGTTCGAAACCTTTTTCAATTTTTGTAGCGAAGACGAAAAAGTTTTTGGCTCCGTATGGTACCTTATGTTTTTTTTCAGAGTACACCAGCACTCACACTCACACATTACACCAACACATCACGACACCGACACCCACACCCACACCCACACCCACACCCACACCCACCCACACCCACACCCACTCACACCCAGACCCACCCCCACCCACACCCTTCTGAAAAACCCTCTAGTTTTCAGGAAACAAATTTGTGTTTTTTCATTTGTATCATGACTAGAGACATCCTTCGACCCTGCTCTGAAAGTTTCGGCTCGGTTGACTGTAAAATGACTGAGCTGTGGCCATTTCATTAAAAGCCGTGTGGTACCGAAAACCCATCATCTTGTGAACCCTTGTGTAATGACCTTTTCTCGGTTCGAAGAAGAGAACAAACGTTGTCATAATGTTTAGCATTATCGAAAACCTATGTGTTCATGCGACTCCGAGCTCGGTCAAGTTGAAAAGCATTGTTTTCGGGGGTTCTGGTCCGTGAGGTCTGGTGTCCAAATGGAAGAATGAAAAAATCTCCGACTTCTGTGGCTGCCTAAGAAAGATTATAGGCTATCAAAAGACTTAATGTGGATCGAAAATCAACCAAAGTTTCCTCGATCGACGAGATGGTTTTTCAGAGATCCTTCTGGAAAACCTGTAGGAATACGATGGAAAATTTTCTTTTTCTTCAATACCTACGTCACCCAGTCTCCTCTTTCGAATGGTTAAAACCGCAGATCGCTAGTTGCTTGCGTTCCGGAGCTATTGCCATTTTCTTCGCTCATCTTCTATTTTGAAATGGATAGTAATTCTAACAACTGTGCCTTCTTCATCGAGACATCGAGCTTGATCTTATGCTGATCAAGTCATTTTTCTACTTGTACTTTTCACCACGATCGCTTAGGTGGCTCAACATCATCACACAACTCATTGTGCCAAGTGGCATTATCTATCACGATACAAATTCGACTAGGTTCAGGATGACGATGACGCAAGTGCGAGGCAGCCTTTCGGATCCAATTGATGAAGTGAATGCTGTTCATTGAATGTTCTTTATCGCACGTAAAAATATTAATCGTATCCTTTTTCAAAACCGTGCTCATCAATCACTACTGAGATAGCGAGGCGATTTCCTTTGCCGTTACTCTTTCGAAGCCGACCTTCACCAAGATCACTAAACCAAATCGAACGTTGTTCCTCACCGACGCGGCACCAAGTCTCATCGTGATAGTACACACGAGCATTGTCAGCACGCATATCATCAAGGATATGAAAATATGTGGTCCGCTGAGTCATGAACGCTATCGAACTAAACCGTAGAAAAAAATCAAGTGAACGTAGATGTATTTGTTGATATGGTTGATATTCATATTTTTCAAACTTACTCGAGAGCGATAGTGACTTTCGATGTCGTCCGATATTTGAAATCGAGTCACTTCATGTTTCTGAGAAGAATCGATTCGATTCAAATAGGGAAGTCCGGATGTTCCGCTTGTAATCGAGCAGAAGTGTGACTGTTGTTGGGTAGATTTTCTCGCTAAGCATTTGCTGAAACACACATCGAATGGTGTCTTCCGGCAAAGAACTCAAAATTATTGGCCTTCGACCAATATTGTCTTGTTTCTTCGGTGGTGGTGGCTCAGGAACGGAAATAAATGATTTCGCGTCCGAGCTTAAGAACTCACGTTTGCGATGACTTGCACTCTTATTGGCAGATGGTGATGTTGTGCGCGATGTTGTTGTGGTAATGATATTGGAAGCGGAGGTTGTTGATAAAGATTCGACAATCACAAAATCGACTGCGGAGAGCGTGTCCATGTCTATTTTTTCCTTCGTGTTCTTTTTGTTTCTGTTGCTGCTGTTGTTGTTCTTGCTCTTTGAATTCGCGCATCTCTTTCTTCAGGTTATTAATCGATGTTCTCGAAAGTCCAAGACAGGCTTGACAACGTTCTTTTGTATTGTTGAGAGGGATTTTTGCACCATTTTTCTCTGATTCCGTAAATGGAATGACGCGAAAATATATACGTTTCATTTCGATAGAAAATTCTTTACCCACCATTCTTGCTGTACACAAGCTCAACAAGATATATCACACAAATATACGAGTTTACACTGTCTGCTGAAAACTTTCATAACACAAGAAAAAACAGAAAATATATTGTACTTACTGTTGATAAGCCCTTGAGATTGGACGAAGCTGTGATGATCATAGAGCAGAAGTAGATCCTTGAAGGTAATTTATCTGTACGCAGGACCGTAAAATAAGTGGTTTATTCGACGAACTATACGCATATATATTATATCGGATGTTCCAAAAGTCCGCTGGTAAAGTAAATTCGTAGAATTCCTCTATTTATCAAACTTAATTTTTTTCAGATGATACATATCAGTGTGAAGTTTTGTTTGTACGAACAAACTTTACAAATACTACTCAAAGTTATACCTTTCAACTGAAACACCAAAACCAGTCCTTTTTCTACCTACTTCGCAGTGTTTCTCTTTCAATACCTCAACTTCGCGCTTTATTTTGTAACTTTTATATCAGTCATATCTTACGCTATCATTTATATGCATTCATTGTGATATGTCAGTGAAAAATAAGTCTAATAATGTCAAATTTCAAGATCACGAAGTTCACAAAATCGCTTCAACTTTTGAAACAGTGGCCGATGGGCTGAAGGAGAGAAACCGATCTCATAAGCTTCAAGATCTTGGAACTTGACGTTATTAGGTTTAGTTTTCACTGACATATCACAACGAATGCATATAAATGACAGCGTAAAATGTGACTGATATAAAAGTTACAAAAAAGAAACTTGCAAAATTGAGGTATTGAAAGAGAAACACTGTGAAGTAGGTAGAAAAATGACTGATTTTGCTGTTTCAGTCGAAAGTTATAACTTTGAACAGTATTTGTAAAGTTTGTTCATACAAACAAAACTTCACACTGAGATGTACCATCTGAAAAAAAATTGATTGATTAAGTTTGATAAATAGAGGAATTCTACGAATTTACTTTTCCGGCGGAGTTTTCGGATACCCTGTACATATATATAAACACTAAGGACAAAGAGAATGCACTGAAAAATATCCAGACAGAACATGAGGAAAAAGATATGGAATGTATCTGAACATACTCGAAACAAGACAGTATAGAAAGAGCGTGCCTACTGAGTGCGTACAATAACAGAACCGAAAAAATAGCAGACAGAGCAGAACTGTGAAAGGATGAGAGTCTCTCAGGTGGCTAACTCTAAAAATCAAAGCAGATCAATACCGGATTGACTGTCGTTCATAGTGGAATCACGTTCTATATATAGGAGGTGGATGCGAAGGAAATATCCATGCCGATGAACAAGCTTGGAGAATAACGAAATAAATGGTATCGAAATGCAACGAAATACTTTAAGATTTTATTTCAAATCACAAATTATTGTATCTCGAGCTTTCGAAAAATATCACTTGGCATCATCAGAAGAATGAATGAAAAACAAAATGTTTACATGTATTAATACAAAACGTATAAAAAGAAAGAAAGAAAAGATTTTTTTGAAAAAAAATCTTCTTTTTTGCTTTTTATACATTTTTGTATTAATACGTGTAAACTTTCAACAAAAGCGAGAACACACACCTATAGTGGAACTATAGTGTGCCACTGGTGTAACATTATTGGTGTACCAAATCTGAAAGTGCGTTAAGTCTGATAACCAATGGTGCTATGAAACCCAGCATAATCGAAAATTTATATTACCTTGTGAAATTCACCCAAACATGCATTTCTTGGTCTCAGTGCAAAAGTATTCATTCCTCGAGAGAACGTTGAAATAATTTGAAAATTTTATAGTAAATAGAGAGTCCCTGGCTAGGGGGAAACGGCGGATTTTTGGGATACCGGATCCCTGAAAAATCCAGTAAAAATCCCGGGAGTACGATGGAAATCCCGGGAGTACAATGGAAATCCCGGGAGTACAATGGAAATCCCGGGAGTACAATGGAAATCCCGGGAGTACAATGGGAATCCTGGGAGTACAGTGGGAATCCTGGGAGTACAATGTGAATCCCGGGAGTACAATGGGAATCCTGGGAGTACAGTGGAAATCCAGGGAGTACGATAAGAGTTCCAAAACCATACTAGAAATATACATAGAATACTACAAAGACATGAATCTGTATCANGATCTGGTCAAGATCTTAAGCACAGATTTATCTGATACAACTAAGATATGCACATACAAATAATCTTTTCAAGATCTTATTAAGATCTTGCTTATCGGTCCCAAGATTTCAAGATCTTGCTTACAAGATGTTCGACTAGGGATAAAAGTCATCTCACTTGTATTATTTAAACAGAGGAATAGATAAAAGTTGTTTCACATCTAACTATGATTCATTTTTAGATTTAGTGCAGCAATAGACAAGTATCTTGAGTTATATTTGTTTGTAAATGCTATTTTATGGATAACGTTGTTTTTGTAATAGCGTCTTCAATAAATAAATTCATCATCGATAGATACATCAAATGAAGATAAAGAAACTTATCAACTTCTCAAACAACTTGATCACACTTTTCAACGATCTGAAACATATTGGTTGAAATAAATCATGTCAACAAGTAAGATGATTATTTCTTCAAATTTTTTCTATAATTACTACTTATAGGAAATGCAGGTTCTTGATGAAAAAGCTGAAGAAGGACCAAAAATTATCAAAAAAGAAATTACCTATGTACCTGGTCTCGAGAAAATTTTTGATGAAATTCTCGGTAAAAAAAAAAACAATTTTCACTATTCAAAACTATTCCATAGACACTCTTTATATTCAATTTAGTAAATGCTACTGATAATAAACAACGTGATTCAACGATGACATTTATTGAAGTTGATATCAATCAGTAAGTTATTCTTCAACGAAAAAAGAAAAACAAATTCATTTCTATCATTTAGAGAAAAAGATGAAATAAAAATTTGTAATGATGGTCGTGGTATTCCTGTTCGTAAATGGGCTCAAAATCAATCAATTTATATTCCAACATTAATTTTTGGTAAACTTAAAACACCAGATAATTTCAACGATGATCAAAAACGGATTATCGGTATGATTTGAAATCATCACAAAGCTTTTTTTTTCTAAATTTTATTCTATTACAATAGGTGACGAGAAATGGTTATGGTGCAAAGGCAACAAATATTTTTAGTACAAAATTTACCGTTGAAACATGTTCAAAAGAATATAAAAACTTATTTAAACAAGTATGTTTTTTTCTCATTCTATCTATTTGAATATAAAAGTTATTTAGACTTGGACAAACAATATGCGTCACTCACAAGATACAATTATAACAAAAACAAGTGATAATCCAAAAGAATTTACTCATATCACATTTATTCCCGATTTAAAACAATTTCAAATGGATAAATTCGATGATGATCTTGTTGCATTATTTAAACGACGTGCTTATGATATAGCTGTATCAACTGATTGTAAAGTAACACTTAATGGCAAACGAATACCAATCAAAAATATGAAAGATTACATGTTAATGTACATCGAAACAACAGAAAAAGAAATTGTTTATAAAAAAGTAAATGATCGTTGGGAAATTGGTCTTGCTTAAAATGATCAAAATAATGGTTTTACACAAGTTAGTTTTGTTAATTCAATTTTAACATCAAAAGGTGGTAAACATGTTGATTATATAATAGAACAAATTTGTCCAAAACTTGTTGAACATATAAAAAAGAAAAGTAAAGCTGCCGCTGAAAATTTTAAATTAATGCAGGTTAAAAATCATTTGTTTATATTTGTTAATTGTTTAATTGAAAACCCGGACATTTGAATCACAACGCTAAAAAACAATTAGCAACTGAACGCAAACCTTTTTTGGTTTAACATGTCCATTAAAAGATGATGAAAGATATTATTTAAAAAACTGGTATTATTCAATCAGTTATTAATTGGCTTGAACATCGACAAGATGTCAAATTACAAAAACAAAGTCGTTCAAAAACATCGAAATTAAAAGGTATGATCGAAATTAGATGATGACAATGATGCTGGAACAAAAAAATTCTCAATATTCTACATTAATTGTAACTGAAGGAGATTCAGCTAAAGCACTTGCTGTAGTTGGCCTTGGTCTTATCGGTCGAGATCGTTATGATGTTTATCCATTAAAAGGTAAAATATTAAATGAGAGAGAAGCAACAATTTAAAAAAAAAATGACAGAAAATAGTGAAGTTTCACAATTAGTTAAAATTCTTGCTTTAAATTATGGTGAAAAATATGCCAATAGAAGTGATCTATCGAAATTACATTATAGAAAATAAATGATTATGAATGATCAAGATCAAGATGGTAGCCATATTAAAGGTGTGTATTTTTAATTTTATTCATTATAAATGGCCAAATTTACTCAAATATGATTATATTGAAGTATTCATTACAATCAATTCTTAAAGTAAGATATTAACCAACCATTTAAATTTTTACTATCTGATAACTTAGGTTAGAAAAGGCAATGATGTAATTCCATTTTATTCAATATCTCAATTTGAACAATGACAAGCATCAACACCAAATTGGCCAAAATGGAAATGCAAATACTATAAAGGTTTTTTTTATTAATTTACCATAATACTTGGAATAGCACGTTCAGTACTTGGTTTAGAAAAAAGAACAAGTTCTTTATTAATAAAATCATTAAAATTTATTTGTTTTGTANTACTATAAAGGTTTTTTTTCTTCCTCTCTTCATATAAATATAATAAAAATATATTTATTGAAAAATTGCAGGTTTGGGTACATCAACAGCTAAAGAAGCTAAAGAATATTTTTCGAATATGGATCGTCATCATATTATATTTAAATATGATTCAATAAAAGATGATTTAGCTATACAATTAGCATTTAATAGTGCATTAAGTGATGATCGTAAAGATTGGATTAAATGGCATACTGAAGACATTAATCAAAGACGTGAACAAAATTTACCAGCTGATTATTTATTTAAAAAAGATACAAAACAAATAAATTTTAATGATTTTATTAATAAAGAACTTGTTCTTTTTTCTAAACCAAGTACTGAACGTGCTATTCCAAGTATTATGGTAAATTAATAAAAAAAAATAACCTATTCTTTTTTCTTAAATTCTTATCTTTAAGGATGTTCTTAAACCTGATCAACGTAAAATCATGTTTGTTTGTTTTACAAAAAGTTTAATATGTGAAATAAAAGTTGCACAATTAGCTGGTAAAGTTGCTGAGAATTCAGATTATCATCATGATGAACAATCATTAACAAATACAATTGTTGGTCTTGCATAGAATTTTTTTCGTTCAAACAGCATCAATTTTCTAATACCAGATGATGAATTCGGTGCATGTTTACATACTGGTTTGATGCAACTTCAGCACATTATATTTTTACTCGACTTATGTTAAAAGAAAGAAATTTTTCTGTAGGTAAAACTTAACCTTTTGATTTTTTCTAGTCTTCTGGCTTTATTATTATTATTTAATAAAAATGATGAATTATTATTAACATATTTAAATGAAGATGGTATGAGTATTGAATCTGGATGGTATTGTCCAATTATTCCAAGTGTTCTTGTTAATGATACACATAGTATTGGTACTGGTTATTCAACTGATATGCCATCTTGTAATCCATTAACATAAAATAATAATATGAAATATTACATTCAACAATAAGGTCAATTAAATAATCGAATAAATCAGTCAAAAAAAAATATCCAGATGTAATAACATTAAAAAAATTAATTCCATGATATAAAAATTTTACTGGTAAAATTCATTTATTGGATAATGATCATTCACATGGTGTTATTAGTGGTGTTTCTATTAAACTTAATGAAATGTCTATTGAAATAACTGATTGACTAATTGCTACTTGGACACAACATCATGAAGAAAATGTTCTTGAAACTGCTTCATTCAAAACGAAATTGTATTGAACTAACAATTCTTCATTGTAAAGATAAATCATCAATCGGCAAAAATAAATTTATTTATTTTTAATTAGAAATATTATACTAATATAACCGTTTGTTTTGTTATTAAATTAGCTCAAACACAGTTTGATAAATTTAACAAACAATATCTTTTTTTTTAAGAGTTTGATTAATTGATAATAATTATTATCATTGAAAATAAAACATTTTTAAGTGCGATGCTTTATTTTCATAAANCACACCCACACCCACACCCACACCCACACCCACACCCACACCCCCACCCACACCCCCACCCACACCCACCCCCACACCCACACCCACACCCACACCCACACCCCGACAAAAATTGGACCCAACGGAAACGTAGTTATAATCGGTTAAAAATACTCCAGTTTGCGTTGTACTATTATTTTACAAGTTTATGGTATAGTTGTACCTGTTAAAAACAATGTTTCGTTAGATCCATTTTTTGTCGAAAATTCCTGAGGGGGAGTAGGGCGAATTTTTCGATAAAATTTAAAATATCGAAATAATATTCGAAACACACATAGGTTTGTTCCGTTTTTAATGCTGATTCAGAATATGATACTAGTTTTAATTCAGTCTTCTTTTATTCTAATCTAAATTCACTGAATACTAGTGAAAAACTACCATATGATTTTGCTTCTCAAGAGTCTTGCTTCAGTCAAAACACATCGGTCCAATGAAAAACAATTCTCTTGAAAGTGACTTCTGTAATCCTGGAACATTTTTAGTCCCATTTTCGGTCTAAAAAAATAATCCTTTATTCCTTTATATTTCCTTTATTTTTCAATGATAAATGATTCATTCACATTTACTTTTTCTAAAGATAAATGATTATTTATCTTTATTTTTTAAAAATAAAGCATTCATTTATCTTTATTTATTAAAGAAATACTAAATGACCACCCTAAGCAGGACTGCATCAGTTGGAGATAGTATGTAAATTGTAATCATTCTGTTATTTCTCCTTTCTCGTATATCTTTTGTGGTCTGATTGGTTTTTTCGTGTTCTTTGCGATGAGTTAATAATCTCGCATAATTCTCTTTCAAACAAAATATTTATTTTAATGAGTACGAAATTTATTTACCGACATTTATAACAGATTAGCGAGAGCATTAATCGAATTATGACGATAAGTAAGAGAAAATTTTTCATTTTCTATTTAGGTTTGGTGGCCTAATGAATGAAAAATAAGATACGTAAGCTGATGGCTTTCAATCACGATATTAGTTTCTCTGTTCTCATAACAATGACGTACCCATCTGTCATTTTTAGTAGAGATAAAAAAAACTATGCTGTTACATCTCTTATCGCATTTTCAGTTATGTATCATGACTGTAATAAGTTTTATTTTTAAAATCAGCTTATAATCTAGTTCTTGCCTCCAGTTTGAAAGAAAAAGTTTTTAGATCTCATTAGACTACGAAAGTTATATTGAGCACAGGGTGTCTGACAACTATGAATTTATTCAAATGTTATTCACAGGAGAATATTAATCAAGCGTTTTTGCTTTCATCGTAATCCACAGTGATGAAAATGAAAACAACATTAAAAACAAAGAACACAGAGTAAAAATTTAGAAGACAGGAGAATATATACTTAGAAGAAAAGAAACAAGGAATCTCTAGTAATTGTAGTGTTAATGATTGATTATTCAATAAAGAGATTGTCACAATACGAGATCCGCGTCTTCTAACCTACCTTTAGTTTTAAAACTTTTAGGGAGGTTTATATACCTTACGTTCCCAAAAAAAAAGTTCATGTCTGTTTCACATTATAATTTACAGTCACAGAGGTTTGACACTTTTAATATGTCAACCCTTTTACATTAATTAGTACAACAGCGATGCGGGGTGAATGGCATAATATTTGATCACTATGCTCGAGAAGATAGTATCTTACACAACCTTTGATAGTTATCAGTGATTTAGCAGTAGAAAACCGCGCACCATCCATCAAAAGCTTCTCTTTTCTGAAAACCTGATACTATTCTGTTTGATTTCAATTGTTTTAGATATGATGTCGTTAAACCATTTTCACGAGCCTTATCTGTATAATTGGTAATGCGGGTTTCGGTGAAAAAACGAACTTTTCATCGGATTATTACCATGCTCCAATGCTGACATTTACTCCAGTACTGAATTGATTCTTTGTTTAGGATTAACGAAACACAAACGTAAAATATAGTATCGAAAACTTTTTGTTATATAGTATTGTTCTACAAGGCAGAAAACCAAAACTTCTGTTTTTACATCACATCCTGACTTAGAAGTAATTGAAAACAAAAATAATTTTTTTAATAAGCCAGAAGAAAGATATAAAACTATTCTAGCTACGAAAACATACTTTTGAATTATATGGGTCGTGATCAATGTAGGAACGTTTTTGTAGTGAGAAATCATTGCTAAAATAATGCAACAATACAGAATTTTACTGTTCATAATTGTATGTATTATCACTAGTTCATTGGAAATATGTGGACAACAATATGAATGGCTTGGCGACTATCAATGGTCCGATAACGAATGTAATAAAACACAATGTTGTTGTCCACATGGAACATTATCTGTCATTGTTAATGAGACATCAATTGGATTTATTTCAAATTTGAGTGGTCGAGATTGTGAAAAGGAAACTTTAAATTTATGGGCACCATATTCGACAGATATTACTGAAGTTTTAGGAAGATTATATGGATTCATACTGATATATTTAACCATCAGTGAAAATAGTAGCATAATTACATTAACCAGATTGGATACATCAAATTGTAATTTAAAAGCTAAAAAAATACATAATTATTCTACTGGTACTACTGTGGAGATAACAAAATTTCAATCCCCTATATCAACGACTTCTGTAATGCCGGCGAACTTCACCACAATCTCTGTTAAGGTTAAGAGTAGCAGTATAATCATTGCCGTTATTGTTGTTTGCTCAATAATTGGTGCATTGATTGTGGGAGGAGTTTCTGTTCTTTTAATACGTAGACGTCGTCGACAATTATTATCATGTCCCTCATTTCTGCTACCGTCGTTTGAAAATATTGAATTATTGCCAATGCTTTCTGATCATCGGTCGGAAAATAAGGAACAGTTCACTGTCATCTGGTTAGGTCTGGAGTCTATTAAAAATTCTGATCGAATACAACTGCGTTCGATTATTGATTATTTTCGATCATTTGATGATCCAAAATCGTGCAAAAATTATATTAAAACGACTGAGTATGAAAGCGTTTTTCTCATTGTTTCGATAGAATTCGCTGAAAACATAGTCTCCGATATGTACGATCTACACCAAGTACGAGCAATTTACATTTACAATCCATATGATAACTATTTACCATTTCAGTGGTCCTTGACACAAATCAAAGTAAAAGTTGTTGATAGGAAGGTCCATTTTTGAAAGTAACTTTATTTAAATTCTAGATTAAAGGTGTATTCAAAATATGGAAAAATATTTTTCGACAGTTATCTGATGATGTCAGAAATTCAAACTATTTTCCTATGACAATTTTTGAACGAGTACCCGAAGAGAAAACAACGAATGAAGTTCATCGATATAAGATTGAATGGTTGTGGTTTCCCCTATTTATTGATGCTCTTCTAGAAATGACACCTGTTCACAATGCTAAGGAAGTATGTGTTGCTAAATTTAAAAGTTACTACAAAGGAAATACAGCTACCGAAAAAGCTTTGAATGAATTTAATGAAACTTACAGTTCTAATCGCGCAATATTATGGTACACAAAAGATACATTTCTATATCGGGTACTGAATAAAGCGCTTCGTCATCAAGATATTGAAGCAATTTTGCTGCTACATTTTTTTATAGTCGATTTACATAATCAGCTTAAACAAGAATATGGAAAAAAGCTGTACAACGAACCGACTGAACTTTATCGAGGACAATTAATGTCAAAGGAAGAAGTCGAAACATTGAAGAAAGCGCGCTATGATCATTTTATATATATAAATAGTTTTTTTTCGACTACATCAAACCGTGATTTAGCCCTTAATATTTTTGCGGGAGCAGATCAAGCTGGTAATGATGAGGGAAAACAATCTGTACTATTTGAACTGAAAATTGATAAAGAAACAACCAACAAAGTCTATGCGAATACTCAATATTTAAGTTCTGTACCCGATGAAAATGAAACATTGTTTACTGTTGGTACTATATTTCATAAATATGGTGATGTTAGATATGACGAAGTTCAACATGTTTCATTTGTTCAACTACAACTGATCAGTGACAAGGAGGCACAAGATCTTTGTAGTGGCGGATATTTTACGAGTGAATACGATCGTATTGGTAATGCAACCTCAATATATGCTCAATTTATTAAAGTTGGATATTTACTTCAAAACTACACACAAAATAATTTTGATTCGGTGAAAAAGTACTATACGCTACTCTATCCATTATCACCGCTTCTCTGTCATACAGGTTTAGGTTACGTCACCAGTGAAACTCGAGAATTTGATTTAGCGTGGGCACATCAAGAGGAAGCATTAAGAATTTACAAGTCATCGAAAGGGTTGCATGATTCACCTGATATTGAATTTCTTATTTATGATTGCTTGGGTCAAAGTTTTCGAAGAAGAAAAATTTGGGATTTAGCTTTAGAGTGTTATACGAACATAGCTCGAATAGGTTTCAATTTTTTTCTTCTTAATCGTTCCGCTACACTACATCGCTATTTTGACATTGCACAAGAGTGTGAACAAGGCGGTCAGACACAATTAGCAAGTGACTTGCTGGCAAAATTGAAACTAGCTGATCCCAATTATTATTCGAAAGTAAAATTGGATAAACCAAGAAAAACTAAGTTGATCAGACGCAGTTTTACATTGTTATATAGATGGTGGCACTCGACATAAATCCATCTATGTATGTCTTTCTAGACATGCATATGACTGTTTAATAATGACGCTATTGCTATCCAGATCGATGATTACGGTGACTGTAAACGATCGAAAACAATCGTATACGATAAAATTCTGATCGTAAATTGCCGTACTAATTATCGACAAAAAAGTCCATAATCCTGTACACTACCGATCCCCATTTGTCCTTTACAAAGTATCTAAGGCCTATTACCAGATCAAATTCATTTGTCTATTTCCGAACCATCTAAACCACCTCTGTTCATCATATAAAATGCTTCTCAACCTCTTACTCTGCTACAAACCATTCATTTCGATCTGGAAATTACACTATTTTCGTAGTAACCGACAAAAATGCTACGAAAATGCCTTTAGGGGGCTTTCAACCAAACACCTTTAAAAGTACTTTCAAGTTTTTTTCGAGAAAAGAACATCTCAAAACCTTTCCAGAACATAGGCCTTTCCAAGACCCTTCTACTGAACCTCATTCCAGGAGCTCCTTTAGTAAAAGTTCCTTTTTGCCATGAACATAACCCAACTTGAAGGTGATAATGATCTGAAAAACTTTTCAAAGTCTTATTCTATTTCTATGGATTCGTTTGGAAAACAAAACACTCCACAGGAAACTTCTCCAACATAACAGGTCTTTTAAGCCCTTATTCTACAACAAAACTTGTGTTTTCATTTAAAATCATCTATGTTCCACACGAAATCTACTCAAAAGCCTTACAAAACCTTATTCCATTCAGAGTGGGGTGTGGGTGTGGTAGAAATACACCCACACTCTAGCCATTCAGAATTAGCTATTTTTCCCTTCATTTTAATTTAAAAAAAAAACAGATAAAATCATTATATTAGAATTCATCCTGGTCTATCTTCTCCTTATTAATTATTTACATAGAAGGAAAAGCGATGCGATTTTATTTTTGTGCTTGAATTCTCATTAGAGTTTCTTTTTCTCTTATTCTAAACATTTCTTTTTTGTCAAATAAAATCTTAGAATTTAAAATGATTTTTATTTATAATCATCCGATAAACTAAGAAAAAAGGCATTGACTACTGTTAAACAGGCTGAATTCTGTCTTACGAGCTGTCATGCTGGTTCAAATGAAACAAGTCATACAGAGAAAAACTCTTGTGTCTACTCTCAGTATTTATACGCTAAATTGGCAAACATTACCTTTTTTGGCGAAAGGATGATTTTCCTTGGGCATCAAGTAAGTAGAGACTCATAGCTAAAAGAAATTTCTTTAAATAATATTTTTCTCTTCGACTAATTCTGAAATATATATATACATATATATTGTTGTACTTATTAAAATTCAAAGAAAATTTTCAATTATAATTAAAACGTGTTTTTATTTTTCATTTGGCAATCCTAAGATCAATATTATCTTTGATTGTCTAAAATTTAAATTGGGCAAACGCTTTGATTAAGGATGAATGAATTTTATCTTGTTAATAAACGTTCAATTTTGTTTAATTGAGAAAATTAGTGACATATCCACGATTTTTTTTTAGTAATAAGCAATTTTCTAATCAAACTGTTTTGGAAAATAAATATTAACGGGCAATCATCACGATCTCGAGAAAATTTTGAACAAATTTTTTTTATAGCTTAGGTGATTGCTTAATAATCATACATCTGATTACGTCACTATGATATATAAAATGTGTAAATATAACTATAATTGAAATACAACTATCGTTTGTTTTCGTTTACAGTCACTAGTGATTTATGTATTGAGTAAGCAGACTAGCTGACGTCCATCAACAAATATATAGTTTACTTGATAAAAACAAGTAGATTCATTTTATGTGTTTGACATAGTGGTGAACGATTGAGCAATCGGGTATTATTTGAATTTTCTGCGTATCAGACGTATGAGTTTTTTCTGACGAAATTTGCAACATTCTTCTCAACTCTCGGCAAATATTAGTCGATTTTTCACGTCACGTAGAAAGGCGTCCTTCCTATGTTTCTCTTGTAACTGTTGATCTTGATAAATATAAAATGAGCTATTTTCTACATAACTTAAATAACTTTGCTATATTTCTTCATTCATCCTTGTCTTAAATTGACAATATAACGTTTCTTACGTGAGAAGTTTCTTATAACTTTTAGTTGAAAACCGTTATATTGATCATTGTCTTATACAATATATATTGCTCTTTATAGTCATTCATAACTCAATGATAATATAACATGTCTTTTCCAAATAAAAACAAACAAAAAACTGAATGATACGAATAGTATTCATAAAAATTCAGTTCGACTGTTCATTGAATAGTCGATTATTCGTAGAGTCATAATAATAGATTACAACGAGCCTAAATCCGAAAAATCATTTTTCTATCGGGCTAATATTTTTGTCGATTTGCATACTTCACATAAAACATGTTCATTCTATTCAATTTCGTTACGATCCATCACTAAATAAATATCAGCAGGACAAAAGGATCTTCTATCAGATTTTAAAAGATAAGAAAATCTAGAGAACTCTGAAAATAATTCAACTAAAAAAAGTGAAATTAACGATAATTCAAATAATATTGTTAATAAAAATCTTTATTACATGGCAAAAAATTGATTAGCCAACAGCCTCTTCAAAAATCTCAATCACCCACTAGAAAAAGAAAATCTCGATAAAATATTGACAGTGAGACTCTTGATAAGAATGATTATTTGTTATATTTCGTTTGACTAGATTTAATAAAAGCTTTTCAACTGTTTGATCGTTTTGGAATTGAAATCTTCGGAGAATCATTGACTGAAAAATAATCTTTTCATATGAATAATCAAAGGTAAAATATTCTTTTGGTAGATTTTATGATACGCAATGTGCGTGCAAATTATCAGATTCATTAATTCAAAATGATCTCATAGTATTCTCTGTTGTGGATTTAAAAGTTCAATGTATCTTTCTATGAGTAAAATCTCAGGTAAAAATAATGTCCCTTGATTTGTTGATAGATATTAAAATATGAACTAAAATTCTAATAAAATGTCTTAAATTTTGAACATAAAACCAGAAATAAATTTATCCTTATGAATTTTTTCATACATTCTTGTGATCTATCTTATGCATAAAGCCCGAACTCGAAAACGATTTCAAAATTGGAAAGTGTCTCTGACGAGTTGATCGAAAGTTTTCTTTTTTATTAAAAGAATTTTTTCATAATAAAATTTATTATTGAAGTTATTTTCTTTGTTCAAATTCGCCTAGAATATCTAACAGGAGATTTCTGCCAAATTTTAACTACATAATGCATAAAAACTTCACAAACATCTGAATCTATCAGTATGTGCATGAAATAAAGAGTGAATCAGATTGAATTGCCACTCGTTGTATTCTAGATCTATGAGCAATTATTTAAACGTCTTTGAATTCCATATCGAAAACTAATTTACATGTAATATAAAAATATTTTCTGTTTAAAAATATCTAAAACATATGATGCATAAAAACTAACATTATTCATTAGTCTATTTTTAACGTAGAACACATACAAATTTTTGCAATTTCTCATCGCAAAATGTGATGACTCGAATGTTTTCTATAAGAAAAAAAAATCATTAAAAGAGAGCGTCATAGATATAACTATTTGAGTTATTTACATCGCCCTCGTTAGACAACATTTAGTTCTTAGCAATTTAGGCAGAGAAATATCTTGTACATTGAGTCTGTGAAATGTTTAACTGTTTGAAGAATAGATATTACTGACGTTATTGTTACTAAGAGGCTATGAAATAATGCTGAAAGAATAAAGTGTTTGTCACTAAAGTTAAAAAACTTTTTTCTACCAAATCATGAAAACTTTTCACAATATTGTCTTGATATTAATCATTCTATTAACAGCGAAACTTGTTGTATTCATTAGTTTCTACTTGGACAAATATGAGAGTAGCATATATTTAATACAACGATGGTTAGTGCTCGTATCTGTGACGTTTTTGTCAAAAAAGACTCGAATAATTCTATATTAAATTAGCTTTACAAAGACTAGGAATTTAATGCAACTCGCCTCTTAGGTTGATATATGAATTTTTCAGAAATTATTTTTATTCTTAGTGAAACATATTGCTATTTTTGAGCAAAATCTTCGTGAAATAATTGAACAATTGATTTATCTCGATATTTATGGAAATATCAGGCGCAAAAAAAAGTCGAATAGTATCGTTCTATGGTTGAAAGTTTACATCAATGTTAATCTATAGTCTCTATAAGGAATTTCTATTTTTTTTTTGTTTACTTTTTCTTGAATATTTATTTGATTATATTTTCCAAAAAATAAAACAATACTCAAATATTGAGGATGTGATTGAAGTTTCAATTAGAACTTGTATATTTAATGTACACTCAAACTTACACTCCAATTGAGACTTTTGTGTAAACTCTAGAAAACAATTTCTATTGTTTTGACCTTATTTCTCAGATAACTTTATGCATGCGTTCGTATTTGAACTAAAAAGATAGGTGTGGGTGTGAATGTGAAATTAATACTAACTTCCACACTCATCCTAAAAAAAGTGTTTCAAGTAAATATGAAATATTCTTACATTAGAACGAATTGAATCATTCTTTACATTTATTTATAATGTTTTATAAAAAAAATAATCACATTTATTATTTCTCAATAAATTAATAAAACAACAAGAGAATTCTGCATATGTGCATTGTTTCTGAGTGCATAAAACGGGAATAATCAAATAACTAATGAGAGATATCGTTTCCATTCGGTTTTATCAATTTATATTACCTATAGAAAAAAAAAGAAACAGTAAAGTAATGAAGTAAATTAAAAAAAACGATAGATTCTATTATAAGGAATTTTCCAAAATAAACCTCTTTTAGATTTTAGATATTTCATTTATATTTAGCATCACAGTAAGAAAAGCCTTTTTCAAATCTCAATTATCGGTTTCAACAATTTTTTGGATTCTTCATATCTTCTAATTAAAATCTTCATAAAAAATAAACATCGAATATTTCCATTTCATTTATCATCAATATAAATGAATCGATAATAGTTCAATTCTAATGAATTTAGCTTGTGTATTTCGTTTATTCTGATTATCTATTGACAAATGGAAGACTCTCAAATGTATTAAAAAAACAATAATTTTATATTTTATGAATATAACAATTCAATTTCACATTGAATAATTACAAATAATTCATATACTCTTAGTCAACTCTTATTTTTAATCATTCTTGTAATTTCAATGAACTTGTTTGCATCATTGTTTGACTTTCATGTACAGACATAAGGATGATCTGAATTATCAAATATAACACATCTTATGATAACTATACATATAAAACATATTAATAATATAAATTCGATAGTGAAATTTTAATATTCATGCAGAAGATGTATATTTTCTCAATGTTTCTTCGATGAGACAAATTATAAATTAAGTGTATTCAATACTGGATATATTACATTATCATTTCAAGTTGCAATAAACTAAAATTGATGTTGACGATACTATTGGATTTATTCTTGTAATTAAATAAAACAAAAATAATCGATTCAAAATCTTATTTCCTTTAACTTACATAAATAAGCGTAACACAGATTAATCATTTATAAGTTTTTAAAACATTAATATTTTTTTTTTTGCTATTAGTTTCATTTCTATGATAAATCATATTTCTCTGTGAAAGATTGTATTTCACTACACACAATTAAAACGATATTCGATTATAATGTTTATCCATTGTGAGAAGCAAAAAGATAAAACCTTCTTCGATTTATTTTTAATATACGCATAACAATCATGCTGTATAAAGAAGAAAATAGACAAAAGAATACACGAGTAATAGTCATGATATAAAAGCAACAGTAATTATTAGTATAAGTTAAAAAAAAAGTGTTTATCGTTTAAGTTTGATTACAATATTAAGAATAAATATCAGCAATAGATACGCATGAAAAGGTAAATATATTGTTTTTGTTGCAGAGCTACTAAATCCACTATCTAAACAAACAAGAAACACAGATAAAATTCTCTATCTAGTATTACTTCTTGATTGATATTATTACTTTTAAAAAATTCAATATATCAATTCAAGATAAAAAAGTAAACAAGAATAACTTACCACATTTTGTAATCATAGTATTGATTTGTAATACTCGATTTTTCGATTTATCTACTGCATATAAATATTGCTCATCTTTAGATAATCTTAATCCATAGATTTCATTGCCAAGATCATTTATTTTATTATCAATCAATACTTCAACCCATTTTCGATCAAACCACCATTTCAAAATACGACCCTGATCTGCTATATAAAGAATTTGACCATATCGATCGCTTGTAATTGATGTTGGACGATTTAAATTATATTGATAGATATTTATTTGTGATAGTCTAACTAAAGTTTTATTCTGTATATTATTTAGATTAATTCTTACGATTCGGCTATTGTTCGTATCAGCAATAAAGAGATAATTTCCAACGGCATGTATGCTTCTGGGATACGATAATTGATTCCATCCATTGCCATTACCCGAATTTCCAACTATAGTAATGACATCACCTAATTTTTTTAATGACCAACGACTAACACGATGATTATTGAAATCACTAACGTAGAGATAATTGGCATCTGCATCCACAGTGAGACCATAACAGTCAGTAATTTGACTAAGATTAGCTCCAAGACCATTTCCACCTGCGACAGTTTGTAATGAATATCGTGGTCCTCCAATAAGATATTTCTTGATTTCATTGGTTTTTGCATCAGCAGTATATAGCCATCCATTTTGATGAAGATGAAGTGCTGTAGGAATTACAGGTTTGGCGAAAGATATATCTTTCGATATCCACCAAAATGACTCGAATTTTTGTGCTTCTAGTATACGTTGTTTGTCCATATCCGCTAGATATATCGTATTGGTTTTTTCGTCAAGAACTAAATCATAAATGGAACCAAAGTTTATGCCATCACTTTCTAAAATAATTGTAAAAGAAGCACTTGTTGTCCAACACTGGAAACCATTAGAAGTCGTGGTGTTATCTAGAATGAAATGGTTGAAAGTGCCATTTTTAAAGTACAGAATCATAATTAATTTTCATTCACTATCATTATTTTTTTATTTGGATCTTTTTACATTTGCTTACACTAAAGTCAACTGAAAACAATAATTTATGATATTGTGAAATGTGAATTGTTTTTTGATTGGGATCAACTTAAGTTATTTTTGAATTACACTCTCTAAATTGACGCAAGCAAGTGAGCTATTAGAGTAGGTGTTTGTTTCGATAAATGTATGAATCAGACATTGAATTTTGAAAAGTATGACAATGAATACAAAATCGACTTGTATTCACGACATGCTTATATACAAGAAAAAATTTAGATAAGGATCACTATTTGAGAACTATAAAAGAAAAAAGAAAAATGTCATATATTCTGAGAACAAAATCAAAGCGATCTATTCGAGATTTCATCTTGAATCTCAATACATATACTTAGCGCTATCAATTGAGTCAGTAATACTTGGAATAAAATTTATCAAAGGATGAAACCAATAGTTAAATACTGCTAAAATGATTTTCATTATAGAGATGTTAAATGGTTATCGACTATTTATCAAAAATTTAATAAATTTACAATAATTATTTTCTCATCTACATGAAGCTACCAGTTTAATTGAATACATAACTCAAATATGATTTCGTCTTCAGAAATAGCATTCGATGAATACTTACACTGACTTGTTGTTACTTCAGGAGTTGGAGATGTGGTCACTGTCGTGTTATTCATATTATCTACTATAGAAGAATAACCAATTTTATCCTTTTTTGAAATATAAAGAGCCCTAAATCATATGAATAGAATGACATACCTGTGCACACTCTATTATCTAGCTTCATTTGCATAATCCGACGTGTTAGCATATCGGCAAAATAAAGATTGTTTTCATTATCGAAATTGATATCTAGTGGATACGATATAAAATTTGATGAAAAATTGCTTGTTGTTAGAAATCCAGTGAAGTTATTATCTCCGATTAGTATTCGTCCCTGCTGTGCCTCTTTCATCCAACGTATTATTCGACCGTAATCACCTATGTACATCGTTTGCTCTTGGTCTATTACGATAGACATAGGCCTGCGTAGTTGATTAAGATTCGTTCCTTCACTATTCCCTCCGGCAACAATTCGTACCAATCTTTGTGGATCCCGAAGTGAATAACAAACTATACGGTAGTTTAGATGATCAGCAATATAAAGATCATCGTTACGTTCATCTAAATGTAATCCATACGGATAATTTAACTCTGATAATAATGATCCGGCTTGACCATTTTGATTTCCAGCGATAACCATAGGATTTCCTGCACCATTTGCTAGCCATCTGACAACCCGATGGTTAAGTGAATCGCTTATATAAATATACTTTTCAGATTGATCTACCACAATACCACGACAATATTCACCGAGTTGATCCAAATTATTTCCTTTTATACCTGTGCCAGCTATATTTTGACGATCATTAAATGAAGTACCAATCGTCCATCTTTGTACATAACTATAATCACGATTATAATAGTAAAGCTTGTTTCCTTGTAAGAAAATTGCCTTTGGTGAAAAAAGTCCATCGCTGTACTGACGAAATAAAGTTGATGAACATGTTGGTGACCATCTTAAAATACCTCGGAGTTGAGTTGCAATATAGAAAGTCTCATTTCTATCATCATAGGCTACACCATCGAATAGAAAATTGTTCTCGATGAGTTGACCTTTGGGTGGATAAATCATAGGAGTTTCAGTATTCCATAGCGATTCGAAACATAATGCTGTTGATTGATTAATCATATTCATATTTGACGTTTCTAGGAAAAAGAAGAACAATGAGAATAAAGAAGTGGATTTAAAGTTTAAACGAAAAGTCCCTTTCAAGAACAAATCTTCAGTAAAACCCGACATAAGTTAGTGTAGAACATAGATGTCAACCATTAACGCTTTCCTAGAGTCTAAAATTGTCCTTAACCTTCTTAAAGCTGTAATTTCAATAGTGAGACAAAATCATCATTCCATTGAGACACTCTATGTTAAACTAATTTTCTATTTAAAAGCTATCGTCGGCAAGTCTAAAGAGTATATAAGGCACATCTATAGATGCAGTAGTGCTTACTAACATCTACATAGCTGCAATCATCTACCTTCTTTGTTTGCTATCCTTACAAGAGACAACGAGTACATATGACAAAAAAAGCAATAAAGAGAAAACGATTTAAAGAATTAAAAACAATTATTATTATCGACGAGATGAACATCTGAATATCTCAAATGAATTAGAAAATCGGGCGCAAAAACTCATTTAGTTTCACACTATTAAATTGAATAAAACATCACAGCAGTCTATAAGGTGTATATATACCTGACTATGTGGATATGGGCGCTCGTGGTAATAAACAACACCCTCATCGAGTCTCACATCTTCAAAAGATGTCTCTCGCTCTTTTGAAAACCATGACTTATTTCAATTGAAGACTGCTTTACAGCAGTAACGGTTCACAAGAGATTCCTACTTCAGTACTAATCAAATAATTATTGTCTCACAAGGGTGTGGGCATTTTCTACAAACTTCAAAAAATAGTTATCTACCCTTTTAAAAGCAGAACGGCGTAATGCATTGTTTTAGAAAACAATTTAGTAACGAACTCCAATATATTCTCAATATTTATCTCGTAGGTAGAACGATAAACATAGACAATAAAACTTTATCATTGAAAGTGATATATCTATTTATTAATGATCGGATCATTGACTAAACAGACCTTTGTCTTGTCAAAAGAGGAAAAGTAATTAGATATCAAAAACCATGATTGTTTTTTCGTTGAAAATTCTTCTCCAATCGATTAGGATTCGTCTATTTTTAAAGTATGAACAGTCTCTTACGAGAGAATATATAATGCTAAAGGAGACAAAGTGTCTTAGAAAATGTGAAATATATACAAAGAAAAGTAATGTCTTGAACTCTTGAAATAAAATGGCATGATATAAAGAAACATCCAAGTCTCCATATAAAACAGTTATTTTTCCTTAATAACAGATGTTTGAGTTGTTTAATTTAGGACTGTTTTCTAACTTTAAAACTTACATAAGCATACTCTCAAGAAGGTATATGTCATGATCAGTCTCGTCCAAAAGTTGTTTCTTCACTGTAATCAAGAAATTTTCTTTATTTGACTAAGAAAAAAACCCTACTTGGATTAGAGATGTCTTTGGTTGTCTCGTTCAGCAGTCGAGTACCAATGTTTGTGTTATTAGATACTAGAGAATAGTTTGAAAGAAATACAGAAAAGATATGAATTCGAAGCACGTGAAAACAACTTACAGCATCTTGTTTGATTGATATTATGTTGTTTTAAAACGTTTCCTAGTGCAAGTCTATTGTAAATATAAATATTACCCTGATTATCGAATCTTAGACGACCTGGAAACCACCTCAAATCATCAAACGGCATATCATCCATAATCGGTTCCGAATATTGGTTCGAATTTGAATCAATCAAATATTTAGACACAGTACTATGGGCACTAATGTATATATATCCACTAAGATCACCAACAATCGCATCTGGAGAGTCTAACAAATATGTCTTATTCCCATTAATCCGAACATCAGTAACAATAAGATCTCCTACAGATGCATTTGGCTTCCAACGCATGATACGTTGGTTGTCTTTGTCAGCAATATAAATAGATCCGTCACTCTTATTACCACGTGCAACATCAACATAGATTCCTGCTGGATGGTTTAATTGGGAATAATTCGTTCCAGCTCCTTGGCCACCAGCTACTAATTGAACAACGCCTGTTTTACTATTCCAACGTGTTACACGATGGTTAACTCGATCACTGACATAGATATTTCCTTCTAAATCAACATACAATCCACCACCAGGACAATAAGAAATTTGATTGATATTAGAACCATTACCATGATTTCCTGCAACAATCTCACGACTTGCAAGTGAGGAATTTCTTATCAACCACTTTTCCACACGATAATTCGTTCGATCAAATAAATATAGAAAGTCATATCTAATAAATAATGCAGAAATATTAATTTTTGGCATGTCCCATTGTATCATAGATTGGCAACCAATTGAATAACGTACTAATCGTTCATGTTCTATATCAGCCATGTAGATTAATCGTCCATACGAGTCATCTTCAACAATAACGTAATCGTTTATCCACCAAAATCGATTGTAGACGAATTCATCTAAGTAAGTAGATATCGTTTGATCTGGAGTAGTAGAATAATGCCAGGTTGCACATGATCCATTTATAAATGGAACAACTAAAGATAAGAGACAAAAACAATATGTCCTATAGCCAGATGAATAGTTTTGATTAAACATAGTCGACACTAAAAAGTTATAATGGATACCTTTTTTTGTTTTCTAAAGAATTCAACTCTTTTCTCGTTGTATACAAAGTTGAGAAAATGTCGAAAAATATACAATATTTGAGTAATAATCTATCGAGGAGTGCAGTTTAAGTCATCTAACAAATTTAATAAAAAAGTCAGCATGTTATCCAAGCGTACATCAACATCCTCAATTTCGAAAATAAATATTCTAATTTAATCCTGAAGGAAAAAGTATTTGATAGAGTGCACTTCAAAATCACAAGAAGATACTCTGATATTGAAGTGAACACATTTTGATTCGTAGCAGCGAACAAGATTTCGATCATTTTATAATCTAATATTTTATCTCAATGTGAATTAAAACTGTTTATCCTATAATACAAGAGAATTCATATAAAAGAATGTTTTCAAAAAACGATAGCGGTCTAATTGTGATTTCAATTTATAGATTATGATATTTAAAAATTTATTTGCAGAAGTGAATTATTATCAAGAGTATTGATAAAAACTGCATTTTTTGGTTCAGGATTGAGTTCAATATTAAGAAAATTTTTATTTGATATACATCATATCAATATTCCTTAGTGTTTCTCATAAATTTATAGAAGCATAAACATATTCAATAAATTGAAAATTTTCAAAAAATGAAAATATTTCCTGAAACATTAAAGTTTAATTTATCATAAACTTACCATCTGC
>CAJNSZ010000027.1:4684-162312 GCA_905329745.1 Rotaria sp. Silwood2
TTGTTAGATATTTAATTAAATCATCGAATACATCAGTTATTGACATAAAAAGTGGAATTTTATTAAATTCATTAAGAAATTATATAAGCGTCGTGCCATTGAAATGTTCAGCAATCATTTTAAGTACAAATACGTGTTATATAACTATCTACATTTAGATGATCTTGGATTTTTTTAAAATTTACTGTATTTAATTGTTCATCTATATCTTCTCCTATATGAAAATCAATATAGAATTGACATAATGTTTCTGATGTAATTGTATTCTTCGAAATGAATGCATAAAAATTTTTGGTAATAACCATAGTTGAGATAATATAGTACTTAAATCATTTACTGTAATTAGTTTTCTTTTCGATCTTTTGGTAAGTTGTAATAAGTAAGATTTTTTAATAGCTATTATTGCGTTTAGTAGTAAACGCTATTTTAAATCAATAAGAAAATAGATAATCAAACGTTATTTGATATATGATTGCTTACAAGAGATAATTATTGGCATATAAGGATGAGTCTCAGTTCTAGTCTTCTCTTCATTTATACTGACTCACAATATGGAAATATCACTTTTTTCAGTACGTATTCAATTTCGATATTTTTGTCTTTTGAATTTTCTACGATCAAGATCTCTCGAGAAAGAGAACGATTCAAATTTCTAACATGTACACATTACTACTCATTGTAGATTGTCTTTCACAAAGAAGTCTTTAGGATTGATCGAACAAAATCAAAGTTCTCGTACAAATTCTACAATTTATTAAAGTTTAAGAATATTTCACATACGTTTCAAAATATGATATTAGGATACAACTTGTTGTCTAACTATGAACTTTACTTTTTAATAATGAAATTAACAATTTTTTTATTAAATGTTATAAAGAGTATTCTGTTAACTACACATAGAATTCACAGAATTAGGATTTTTGTTTAGTATTACAAATAATTCTTAGAGACGTAATTGTAAAAAACGTAAAATACTATCGAGACATTGTTATTAATGTCAAATATTAGAATAAAATTTGTGGAAGAACATCAATAGAAATTTTTGTTTTACTTACCGAAAACATTTAGTATTTTTGTTGTTGAATTTCTTTAGAAGATTTAATTTAAATTGTCAATATTAATCAGGATTTTTCGATATCGGTGTTATATCAGTCTATTTGGTTCCACAGCAACACTCACACTCACACCCTCAAGAGTGTGAATGGACGTAAGTGTAGCTATGGCCTATTTCTTAATTCGCTAAACACACTAAACTCATAAATTTCTACGTCGTCATCATCGAACTAATCAACATTGACCAGCAACATTAAATGATACTTTATCTTCAAAACAAAACCCCTACTCAGGCAGTATTTATGTATATTTATGTAAATATCTATTTGCTTAAAAATTATTTTTCTTCTAAAAAAAAGCATTTCTAATCTAGCATTCTTGTATCAATCATATTTGATGAATGAAATAAATATATAATTGTGTTTTTCAAATACTGGATTTAAAGAAGAAAATGCAGAAAGAAATGATTTGAAATAATAACGAATTATTAAAATAATTGCCTAAACATTTAACTTGTTTAGCAGGTAAACATTTTTGATGTTGAACAGAAAAACGAAAACCAATTTCGCATGACGTATAATTAAATGTTCGACTATCAAGACACGTGTAATGATATTGACAATTTGATCGATATTGATCAACATAATTACCATTTGGTCTATCTCGACAATCAGGTAAAAACATACACAATGGAGAATAATCATAATCACCTGCATTTATAGAATAAATAATAAAAAAAGTCTTGTTCTGTAGAACGAAAAAAAAAAGAGATGTGCAGAATTTTCGCATTAGATCGAGCGATATTGTCATAATTTATCTGAAATTTTCTACTCGGAATTCAACAGTCACTTCGAAGATAGGGGATTCTTTTTCCTAGTCATTTTTATCCTGTGACTAGCTGACACTCCCCACTTCTCAGGTGATTAGAGTCTTGTGAATTCGAAAGTTTTGGACCTTGCTTCTTATTCGATCGACTGTAGAAAGAGTCAGATCTACCGAAATAGTAGGATAAATTCTGAAAAGCGACTTATTTTGAAGAGCAGCCATCCTATTCCGCAATGTTTCGGTATTAAAAATTCTAATATTATTCTATTATATCTTATCTATCTAGTGATAATCCGATTCTGGTCCGAAGTTTCGCAACTAGATAGAATTCTCAGAGCTTCTGACCAGTTGCCTATTGACTCAAAATTCGGAATTTCGCCTCTGGACTGTGACTGCAGTGAAATGCCGCAATTCCAGAATGGATGCAATGGATTCCGAGGGCGGAACTGATTTCGCAATGTTCAACATTGCGGAATAGGATGACATATTATGGGCACATAAAAGTTTTTCTTGGTACTTCAGCTTTTGTTTAGTAAAGAGACAAATATTACAATGTTTCTTAAACAAAGAACAGATATAGTCTCTTTGTCACTTGACATCTCTTTATTTCTATTGTATTCCATAAGAAAATCAAGGTTTTTATCTTTCATGTAGAAGAGAAAAATCGATGTTACTAGAAAATATAAAATAAAGTGTTCTATTATCTAAAAATGATAAAAATAAATTCCGATTAATTACTTCTTAGTTAGAGTACAAAGAAAAGCTTAATCTGCACATATCTAACGAAAAATTGAGAAGAAAAATCTTACAAGAATCGATACAATTTTTTCTTGCACCACAGTTGACAACTTGAAAATGTTCACATTTTTTCGTTTCAACTGAGAAAAGTTTATGTAATGGACAAACTTTTTCTTTTTGGTGACCATTGACACATTCATAGTAATGACAACAACTATGAGGAGCTACAAAACGTAATGATTCCCCATTTTGTGGACATTTATGTACACCTTTGAAATAAAAAATAATGGAAACTACATATAAACATTAAAGTCAATCACTCACAATTAGGAACATCTTTTGGCCATTGACAACCAAGTTCTAAAGAAAAATTAAACAGAAAAGTGATATAGAATTTTTCGACTTACTTTTATCCCAGAAAAGACCTGGTTCACAAAATCCTGGTTTATCAACGCCACCTATTAAATCATAAAATAGTAAAAGTAAAGTGTATTATTCAGTATACCATTGCAATAATGAAATGCTGAACAATCATATGGATCAGGAAAATGTCCTTGAACACTCTTTGGGCACGGAATCGGTGGATAAACAATATTTAGTTGAGAAAAATGAGTTGTTTCACTTTCATCAACGAGGTTTGTTGGCATTGATGATGTAAAGAAATGACCGGCTGCTCTACCTATATAAATTACAAAACCAAAAATTGTCTGGGCTCAATGGAAGAAAACTTTCAATATACATTTAGATTTTTCTGGCCATTCACATTCTTCTGATATTGGTGAAAACCAAAGATTATCAGCACATTGTAGTATTGTATGTACACCAATACCACAATAATGATAAATATGACAGTATTTTGTATCTAAAAGTAAATTGATTAATATTATTTAGTTTATTGAAATATCAATAAAATGAAATACCAGGAAAATATCCATCAGCATCATATTCACAGGTAAAATTTGAATCAACTTTAATTGGTGGACGAGTTGTGGTTGATTTCCTTGTTACTCGTGCAGCAAAAGCTGCAACATTAGCAAATAAGGTCACTAAATTTCACAAAAAAAACTGAAGATAAAATATAATTGAATATGATATATTTATTTTACCGCCTCGAATATCTGTTATTTGATCCCATTTACGAACACCTTTTTTACATTCAATTGTATTTTCCCATCCACAAATTTTCTTAGCTGGATCCCATGATGTACCTTCACCACAAGTAGCGGTTGTATCAATACCTGATGTACATATGTGATATATTCGACAATTTGCTGGATCAGGATAATAACCATCCTCTATAGATAAACGATAAAATAAATAGAAATAATTAAAATTTAAAAAAAGATTTACCTTTACAAACAAATTGAGTTGCATCTCGTTTATGTCGATCTAACTGAATATCATCATCGGGATTATATATATAAGAATTTGGTTTTGTTATAAGCAATTGAACATTAATATTTGTATTAGTTTTTAAAGATGTTGGAATAGACGATTCGTACTGAAAAAAATTGTTGATCGGTTTCGTTGATACATATTTTTGTTTTATTATATTCAATGGAATATATGACTCAGTCGAATCAGATAGAAAATTTAAAACACCTAAAAAGAGGCAATTATAGCTTTTAAACTAAAAAAAAAAGTAATACCCATTCTACCTATTATATAAATAATAAACCAGCACGATGACTTTGTATCCATTTCGTACATAAATTCATTGACGAGTATAATATATACGTGTAAATTCGAACATGTCATTTGTCTTCGTGCCCTTATAACCTTTTTTTTCTTCTTTATATTAAAATATGTATGTATATGCATGTATTGTTTAATTGACCTCGTAGATATACATGTGTAAACAATAAACTATGTGAATATGATCATAACTATATTATTGCATATTTGTTTGAGGGATTTGGTTTCTTTTCTCTTCTTTGCTCATCGCTATGTTGTCTCTCTTAGTCAAGGATATAGCAAGCGAAACAATGTGTAAATCAACTTACAATCATGTAATCGTACGTATGTATTCTTTTTTTTTCTGTAAATAATTGGTAAGATAGAGTATTAGATTAATTCAAGTTTCTCAAGGTCTCACCGAATGAAAACTCAAATGAATCATTGTCATCCTTTAGTTTAGAATGATTTTCTTGTGAATTTTCTGAAATACAATGATATGATTTCATACATAATGGAAAAAATACTCATATTGATTGAACACAATAATAGATGCATGAAATGATAATAGGAAAAAAAACGTGTTTATAATAAGTTTTTTTTTATTAAATTCATTGTAACTTAAATTATAATGAAAAGAATCATCGTTAAAATATCTGAATAGAAGTTTCAATATTTCGATAATCTAAACAATAAACACAAAAACAAATCAATGAGCCTTATTCCCATTTCGATTTTTGGCCACGAACATGTATAAAAGTGGCTACACAATAAATCACATGTTATTGAGGACGGTCTCTTTTCTTTTATCTCTCTTTATGAATCGTCTTCGTTGTTTAAACGCTGTTCATATATCACAATCTCTATTTCTTTTCCTTTTGAATTTTTTTCTTTGATTGTTTCTTTTTTTACTTTCCAGAAGAAATGTGTTTATCGAAAGACAAGAGTTACGTTAATACTTATCTTTCATCATCACATGTAAGGCAAAAATAAACTAATCAATATTATATTAATCATAAGTGTGCTGTCCCCATAATATTTTATATTTTTAGGTGCATGAATTTAGTATCATGAATGATTTAATCTATAAAAATAACAATCGCTATTCATCATCAATTTTTTTCATAGAAACATTGTTGCTACACAAAAATCAAATCTTCGAAAAACAATAGATTTACTAACTAAACTTTCAAGATTCTCCTTTCAAGTATATTGATTAGTTTATTTTTGCCTTATATGTGATAATGAAAGGGAGTATCCTCGTTTCGTCGAAAATTAACAAGTTTAAATAATATACTTCAAAGCACATCAAAGTCGGTGAGGGTGCGGGTGAGGATGATTTTCGACGAAACGAGAACTAACCGTTTAAACAACGAAGACAATTCATAAAGAGAGGTAAAAGAAAAGAGACCGTCCCCAATAACACATAATTTATTGTGTGGCCACTTTTATGCATGTTCATGACCAAAAATCGAAATGGGAATAAGGCTCATTTAGTGTACAAGTATTGAGTAATGCGTGCTTTTCGTTGCAACACCTCCAGGAACAAATGAATCATATGTTCCTATATAACTGCTAAATTGATGATAACTCACGTAAAAAAAATCGAATTTTAATCGATATTCATAGATAGTGACGATAAGCGCTCTTCATGAGACTCGAACAGGAAGCTCTAATTTTTCCACGATTTTTTAGATTTTTCTCATTAAGAAACTATGGGCTTACCACTGCACTAAAATCAAACGATCGAATAGAAGTTGGAACTCCTATATAAATTGTTTCAAAATTCAGATGGTGCAATAACACTAAGAATCGATTTAAATCCAACAGATTTTTAATCCATTATGGTGATTTCTTGGAAAAAAATTGGTCTTAGTCGATTAAAACTGATTTTTGAGAAATAAAATCGATTTTCATTAGTTTTTGTGTGAAATTTTATCAGATATAGTTATATTTAATCTGATCTTTATAAATCTTTTTTTGCATCAATATGATTAAAATCCAATGATTTTCTAATTCATTATTCCAATATCTAGGGAAAAAATCGATTATCATTGATTTCTGCCATATAAGAGTGATTAAAATCAATTATTACATCCATATTAATTGAAAATAGTCACTTTAATCGGTTCTTTTCGATTATTTCAGAAAAATTGATTTTCATCTAATTTTTCTGATTGTTCTATACATGTGCACATTATCGATAAAATCGATCTTTAGGTTTCTGGGGATAAAATCAGTTATTAGATCTAATTTAATCGATTTTTCGTGATTATTTTAGTGTAATCGATTTTAATCTGAATAGTTTCGATTCTTTTTTTTTTACATGGAAGTACTAAGATATTTAGCTTGACGCATTTTATTTTGCAATACACATCGATAATAGATATGACCATTACGTTCATTGCTATCCATTTGATGGTTCTAGAGAAAACCATTAATGATATTAGTCAATTAATTTACAATTGATTTTTATCATTTAAATCAATTTATCTTTTTCTATAAAAAAAACGCGTTCATATTCATTAGATTCACGTTTTTCATTATCAAAAAACTTCTTCTTCAGTACAATTGAATCGTGTTTGAAGATATTCGTCACATTAATATAATAGGAATTACATTCAGATGGATCAGGTAATGAATAAGTTCCGATTAGTTACACCTGAATAGCTGCTCAATCTCTACTATTATCTTTTCCATTTGTTGATAATACAGGTAGTACTGTATTAGATTTTGGGGTGTGGGTGTGGGATATTGGTCTCGGTCTGAGTGTGGTGTAGATGTATGGACGGGGTTGGATGTGACAAGAGATACGAACAACTACACTCACTCACAACCTACGCTAACCAACATTAAAAATGATATTTTTACATGTGCAAATCCAGAAAACAAATTTTCAGAGAGAAATTTTCTAATTATGAATAAATATATATTTTTAATGTGATAGTAAAGTCATATGAGGGTGTGACACTCAGTAAGGCTTTGTCCTCCATGTATCATTTAGGCTAACTTATAATTAATCTCTGGAGAAAATATATCTGCCTCTAGATAATGAGGGTTCATGGAAAAACGGCTTATCCGTACTTGTTGAACATACCCAGGACAAGCATTACTAGAGTGTGAGTGAAAGCGCACGTCTACTCTTGACACACACCCACATAGATCCAAAAAATCTTCAAGGATATTTATTTTGAAGTCTCTTAAGCATACAATCATGTAGACGAATTGATTTAGAGCGATGTTTTCGTAATTTGCATAATGTCACATTAAAAAGAGAACGCTTTTCATCGGATTTAATATTGAATGTATTTGGTGAAAAGAGATAGAAGAATTATGACGAAATAATTGACTATCTTCGGTATTGAAATGGAGCTTGATTCAAAATAAACAGCTAGTTTCATCGTTTTCATATAAAATTTTATTTGTTGAATTATGGTATGTTGATAAAACAAATATAGCAAAGTTACTCATCGATTTTTTTTAAACATTTTTGGTAATGTAAGGGTGTGGGGTGTGGGTGTGGGTGTGGGTGGGTGAAGATGTGGATCGTCTCTTTATCCACACACAGCCACCCGCACCGCCACCCACACCCACACACCCAAACCCAAAATGAGGCATTAGCAAAACCAAGATATGATGAGCAAGCAGCAAATAGTTGGTTGCTTGTAGAATAACATTGATAAGAGGGTTGACTTGCCTTTTATCTAGGCGTAACTGAATCAAAAGGGGAGACAAGAATGTTCCTTTAAAAACTCAGCCATAGTGTGTGTATCAGAGAAAAAGAGAGCGATCATAAAAATTTTCATTCATTTCAAAGTCATAATAATAATAATATTCACAACACAGACCAAAGTTAACGTAAGCCAAAATTCATGAGTAGCACAAATAGTTCAAAAGTGAGACCTGCAGGAAATAATTCAGGAGTCGATGATGGGACTTCACCTGGTAAAGACAATACAGGTAATCCAGTCAATATTGAAATCATCTGTCGGCAAAGTGAAGACGTCGCATGCGGTAACACAACATCCATCATTAGTGATCAAGAAGTAAAGCTCGATGATAAGAAAAGAAACAGCTTTCCTTCAATCCCTAAGGCTAATCTTTCACAAGACCAACAAATTCCTTCAACGAGCATCAATCCTGAATCAGGAACAAATACGTCTCAACCAATTAAAATTAAAGTTATAATTCTTTCAATTTTTGTTTCAATCATTGCGATTCTTATTAAGTATGGGTTTTTTCCTTCACTTGATGCATGTAATATGAAGAAAGCGGAAAATCGAGATTTTAACGAATATTATGGTATTGTTAATTTTAAAAATCATTTTACAATAACAAGTGCTGATGAATGCGATTCAAGTATTATATTTAAACCAGCATTACCACAAACCATATTAAAACCAGATCATTTACCAAGTTCATTTTTAATATTAACATCATATGGAACTGGTAAAACACTATTAAGATGTGAATATTTCAAATCATTACAATCCAATAATTATTTCAAAGTATTAATTTTAAACAAAGAAATTAGTGAATATTTAGAGAGATTTGTAAAAGAAACAGCAATGAGTAGAACAGATTGTGATATGAATAATTGCATCATGAAATGGTCAAAAAATGAATTTGGTCAACTACTTATCTCTCTACTAGTTACACAATTTGTTGACACATTTGAAAAAGAAGAATGGAATATTCCAGATCTTTCACTTGATGAAAAAATTGAATTAATAACTATCATATGTTATTATTATAATCAACAACATGTGAAGAAATTAGAAAAATTTGTTAATTATTTTCTGGAGAAAACAAACGATACAATGTATATTACAAATAACACAGAAGCACAACTTAAAGAGCACAATGTTTTCCACTTTAAACCCCTTTTTGCTCACTTCAAAAATGATATAAAAAACCTTAGTGCTGTTAGACCAGTTGATGACAAACTGCTTCTATTATTTGAAGTTGTTGAAGGTGAAGGTTTTGTAGTGAAAGCATTGGAAATAACAACGTCTAGTAATGTATTTAACGACTTGAGACATTTTGCACTGTTTATGAAAAATCATGTTAGAAGAACTCCAGTATCTATCACCGATGGTATTGATGAAAATCGATTCTTTTTTGTGAAGAATCAAGTCAATAAAAAATCATTAGAATTATTTTGTAATTCTACATTAGCCCAAGAGATTATCGCAATGGTTATGGCTCATAATTTTTATTTATCAATATTTTATCGTAAACTGAATGGTATTAATATTGAAGATACTATTATTCAAAGGGATAAATTTCCGATACTTACAATACGGTGGAATACGAAATCCTTATTTAATTATGCTGATTATGTTCTTCAAGAAATGAATAAAAATGCATCATCATCGCGATGTAAATCGTTTTCAGATTTTAAAACACTTGTAAACTATGGTAACAAGAAAAATGCTGAAATCATCGATAGAATTCCAACACCAAGAGCACTTCATTTCTTCATGAGCAAGCTAATTACAGAAATGAATGATAATGCCAGTGATGCTCAAACACCATTTATCGCAACGTTGGATAATGTTCATAATGCCTTTCAGAATTCATACGAATTTTTAATAAAGGTTACTACATTATGAATTGAAAATCAACAGTCAAACTCTTTTATTATACCTTGATTTTAAGAGTAAAAATATGTCGAATATGAACACTACCAAATATTATTGTACTTATTACGTATTTTACATATGAGAATAGAAAAAGAGTTGTTTTTCTTGTTTTGTTCTCGATAACAGAATATTACCTTGTGAATAATAAATGTGTTACACATGACGATTGAAAATTTCAATGGAAATATTATGTTTATTAAAATTCGTTAGCGCTACCCCCGAAACATCAGAAATTCTGAGAATAACAAAGTAATTGTAGATTTAAATGCGTCAACATTCAACGAGAAGTTTTAGAACAGCCATTTTGTTCTAATAAACCTTTATTCTTCAAATACAATTAAAACAGACACCATAATAATAACAACAATAATCATGAATTATTTCTATTGACGTTCCCGTCATTTTCTATTCATTTCATTTCTCTTTTTCTCATGCATTCCACGGATTATTCCTTTATCTGTATCACTACACTGTAAAAAAAAAAGGTTTTTTACCGAACCCTCGAAAAAGGTTCCGTAGTTTTGAAAAAGCCTGCAAATGCATTCAAATGCTCAAAAAACAATTTTTCAGCTCTATGAAACCTTTAAAGGTTCTTCTCCTGGACACACGGGAAGAGCCTTTTTCATGCGAAACCTTTTTTTAAGTTCCGTACAGCAAAAAAAGGTTTTGGAAAAAAAATACGAAACATTTAAGGTTTGGTATTAAATTATAACGGCTTTTTACTAAACACTAATGGTTTCGCACTAAACCAGTATAATTTAATACGAAACTTTAAAGGTTTCGTATTTTTTTTACAAAACCTTTTTTTGCTGTAGGGAACTTAAAAAAAGGTTTCGCAGGAAAAAGGCTCTTTCCGTGTGTCCAGGGGAAGAACCTTTAAAGGTTTCGTAGAACTGAAAAATCGTGTTTTGAGCATTTGAATGCATTTGCAAGCTTTTTCAAATCTACGGAACCTTTTTCGAGGATTCGGTAAAGAACCTTTTTTTTTACACTGTAGTAAGAGTTTCATTTCATTGATAGATAGATAAAAATTGTTACGACATAGCACTCATCGATGATTCTTTTCGCAAATGTAATAAGTAATATTTGAAATGAATCAACTATGTCAAACATTTGTCCTTTACTTTCGACATTAAGAAGAGCGAGTAAATATTTTACTTCTATAAACTTCATCAGTTCATATAATCAAATGAAATCTTATTAATTCGTTAGTTACTTATTACCTTAGATTCAAGTGTTTCTAGACACTGAAGCTTTCAAAACAAAGAATCTGCATAGACATATAGAGCGAATTCTAAAGGGTGTGGGTGTCCGTGTAGATAAATACAAGAATCATCGCGCACCCACACACTGACATCCACACACCCACACCGACATCCACACCCACACCCACATTCCCAAAATCAAAAAAGATACATTATTTACGGTTGTTATCATAATTGCATAAAATCTGCTGACCAAGAGACCTATAATGTCAAGAAAGGATTCTGTGCTCTACGAAAGATATCCTTACGCCAAATTTCATTGCTTGAAAGACCTTTCATAACTCTACTATAATCTTGGTATCTTTCTGTGTATTAATTCTTTTAAATCTAATTATAGGTTTGATGATTTTTTTAATGAATTTCAAAGTCTTTTTTTGTTTTTTTTATTGCGTACTCAAAAAGTGAGTACACTCTAGAAGCGGTCAGTATGTCCGGCCGTCCGGCCGACCGTTTACACGATAACTTTCGAAAGAACAGTCCGATCACGATGAACTTTTCTGCACAGTTCAGTCTTTAGAATATCTCGGTCGAGTTCGAAGATGAAAAGGATTGGCCGAGCTGTTCCTGAGTTATTGCAAAAATACCCATTTTTCCCTATAGCTTCCTATGGAAAAATCGACCCATCACTGCTTTCGTAAAAGACTTTTCCTATCGTAGTCAATTAAAACCCCAACTATTATATACCATTCGATAGAGAATTTCAAGAGCTACAAAATGGTATATAAAACATAAAGAAACAAGAAGGCTAAGTCACCTATTATAGAGATACTTAAATGAAAATTGCTTTGCACTTTTCTGAGTTAAGGAAAGATTTTCTTGAGAAAATAATGATTTTTTATAAAGGTTGGCGAAAGCAAATCGGGGTCGGGGAATCCGAAGCTGAAGTCAGATTTTAAAATTTTGAACTTAGGTTTTTGGGTTAAGGAAAGGATTTTTTGAGAAAATAATGATTTTCTATAAAGGTTGGCGAAAGTAAATCGGGGTCGCGGAATCTGAATCTGAAGTCAGATTTTAAAAATTNATGAAGCAGTTGAAATGCAAGTTCCTTTTGCATTTTGAGCTGTACATGCTGTTTGTGCTAATGCAATCACAGGTCCAAAGACAAGCAAATAAGCAACTGCTAATATCATGGCTTTCAGATTGATGTGAAGCAAAAAATGAATTGTATAATATCCATATGGAGAGTCAGATTTATATAGGTTTCATGTTATTTTTGTTTTTATATCAATTTTCACTTTTTTTTAATAACTAAATGAGGGTAAAAGATTAGAAATTTAATAGGGAAGATAGGTGGATACCGACCTAGTGAAAACAAAATCTAAAAGCAAATATTCGTTTAAAATACAACCGGCAATTCAATTAATTACTAACCTATGATAGATTTTGTTTCATTATACAGCTGAAATATGAAATTTATATTCTCACTTTACGAGTGGGTGCAATTTGTATCCAAACCCTTCTGCATGTTATTTATATATAAACCCAAAGAAATAGTGCCTCATATCTTTTATGCATTGATAACAATCATAAAATGCTAAAAAACAATATGGAATTATGAATGAACAATGAAGAAATTTTACCTGATATCAAGAATTCAAATTTATAACATAGCTGCCCAAGTCGACAAATTAGACAGTAAGATCTTATAAGATCCTACGTCTGATCTTATATGATCTTGTAAGATCAGACGAAAATCGTACAAAAAATCGTGGTTCATGCAATCTTATACTAAGTCGTACTATAAGATCCATCAAAGATCTTGTTGTTCGGGAAGATTTTACTATAAGATTATAGGAAATCTTATGTGACAGTAAGATCTTTGATGGTTCTTATAGTACGACTTAGTATAAGATTGCATGGACCACTATTTTTTGTACGATTTTTGCAAGATTTCGTATGATCAACAAGATCTTATGTCCGATTTTTTGACCTGGGTGAAGTAAATATTTTGTATACGATTCGTTCAGTCTTAATTACTGTTTTTTCTTGCAGAGAAATCAGCTTTCTCTAATAAAATCAATACAAAATGAAACACCTATTTTTGATATTATGGCATCTATAATAATGGTTTTACTTATATTTACAATAGAAGTAAATTTTAACAAACAAAATTGATTTCATAGAAAAAATATGATCAAAACTAGATGTAATTTCAAATAAAATTTTAAAGAGTATGAGCAGCTACAAACCATACATATATGTTAACTAGTCATATGACATTATCATCGGTGTTTTGTGAATCAATATTTATTAATATGGAAAAAAAAAATAGTAGTCTTCAGATGATGTTAAAACATATTGTTGAAAATTATAATTCAGAAATTGGTTATTTCTTTTTCGCCTATGAGAAACCGATCAAATAACTTCTGCAAGTTCATCTTTGACATAGCAAGAAAATCAAAATCCAACTAATAAACAAAATTTATGCTTAATAATTAAGTTCAATGAAATGTAATGAAAATAAGCACATGGATACTTGTCAGAAATTGATGATTTTTTAAATAGTAATATTTTATTGTCATCTAAATATCTACGTTGACATATTTCACATTATACTTTCTGTTAAAATTTTCTATTGATTATCATTTATATTTCTCAGAATGAATAGAATAAATATCTATTGCAAGATCATTTTTTCATGAGTGTAACATAGAAATCGATTGAAATTTTCTTTTTTATTGTGCAAGAGCTTTTATCATTCAAAATATATTTAATAATTCTGACATAATGTCATATTTTATTACAAATTATGAAAAGCTAGCACGACCAACACCGGCTCCACGAAATCCCCAATGCCATGGTTCTGATTTAACTGTACGAGTAAATCCGAATTTATGAGCATTTTTGTATAACCATTGATAGACTCGACTTCCACCACAATTTGGTCTAGCACGTGTTTGTTTGCCACAATTAGTATTCAAATCCAAAGCAATACCTTTACCATGATTTGATGTTCCAGGTCGAGCAGCTAAATTACCGCTGTTGCATCTTTTTGATACATAACAATTCCAGAAATATTGTTGTCGAGAAATAGTACGAAAACCTGAAGCAATTTTTATTGATACACCAGCTTTTCTAGCTGCTACAGCCATTTTATCAAAAGCACAAGCCGTTGAAGTTGTCATCGTGTTATCCGATGATGTTGGTGATAGTGAATATGAGCCTGGATTGGCAAGATGTGTTTGTTTAATTTTGACTACTGAATAAGCTTTATTTCCATTGCCCTTGATTGTTCGAACAGCAGCACCGGCATAACTTCCACAAACGCCACCACGAGGTTTGCTACTTCCACCGCTACTTTTGGGAATACAACATTGAATATTTGCTGCACCAGGACAATGTCCACGTACAGATGTACCTTTACAAGATGATGTTGATATACATGTTCCACTCTTTCCATTAGCTTTACAAGATGCTGCCCGTACTAAAATAAACAAATCCATTTATGCATACGAGTTGCAGAAGATGCTTGATAAAAAAAAAGCATATTGTAAATTTAAAAAATAATATTAGTGAAAACTTGTTAGGTCGATCGGTATACTTCTTTTATAAATTTTATTAGTATTTCTTGCGAAAGATTCTAGTCAAGTTTATAGTGAATCATACTGTATCGCGAAGGTTAAAACACTTTAAAATCAAAGCAAAGTCTTTTTCTTGGAATAAAGCTCTTGTGGAAAAATCTGATAATACGAATAGTGGATCCCGGACAGTTGCTTCCACATGGCACTAACTCTCATAACATTGGAATTAACAATGTTTAATTTCATTTCAATAAGCTTCTTATTTGCTTTTTATTTCTAAAAGTTCTAATTAAGTCCCGTTACAGATGAAATATCGCTGGGCTATCTATCTAGGAGAACAGCTGTCACAGATGCGAAAAATCATCAATGTAAAAATAAATATCGACTGTGTGTATTAAACTGATGCGACCATATGTTTTGATTTAAATATTCTAGAAGGCTTAACAAGTTATAAAACTCAATTGATAATTATCAAAAGTAATAATGATTTACCATTATTTCGAACCACTGTTTAAAACCAAATCTTAATACTTAGTACTTAAAAGTTCATTATTCAGAATAATAGTCAAACGAATTTATCTATCTTAAATTTTATAAAATCAAAATTCTCTAACCTATGTTTCGTCGTCGTCGTCGTCCTATTGTAAATTCTTCTCCATCTTCTGCATCAGCAAAAGGATCTTTTTCCATATCAACTTCTCCAAGTAGTGCCTGTTCTTTTTGTTGAAGTGCATCTAAGTCAACTGTTGAAGGATCAGGAAATTCATCAGTCTCAGTTTCTTCTTCTTCAATATCGTCTGTATCGTATAATTCTAAGTCTTCTACATCTTCTTCCGGAATTTCTTCATCTGGAATTTCCGAACATAGCCATTCAGGTGGACAATCTGGTCGACATTGAGAATACCATTGTGAACGAGGTTCACAAGGATAATCAAGACACCAAGTTGCTCCATTCCAACCTTCTCCACCACATTGTTCCCAGTTCGGTGCACCAGCATCATCTACACTTCCTCCGAGATAACTTCCAGATGAAGCACATTCCCAATCAAGACCTGGACATGATGTTTGACATGATGAAAACCAAACAGATCGTCGAAAGCATTGTAATGGCCAATCACATTCTGTTGGTCCTACATATCCTTCACCACCACATTGTCCAAACTGGCCAACTGATGAAACAATGGGCAAAAAACCAATAAACAAAATAGTAGTCCAATACATTGTCCTGCAACTAATGCAAATGGAAAAATGTCTGATTTATATGAAGAAAATTTAATGAATTTATATAGTATACAATTGTTTTCGATTTACTATCAAATTTCATTATGAAGAAATAGAGAAAATGTCTTAAAGGCTTTAATTTTCTTTTTTTTTTTCTTAAATTTCGATTTATACTCTTAGCACTTGATTTTACGAAGCACATGGGCATATTTGTATTGGCCATTTTCATCAAAGATAGAACATGTATCGGGACAATACAATGAATCGAAATTTTCCACGTAAACTGATCCAAAAAATAAGTATCGCAATATTTTACTTGTCTAACCTGTGATTGAAAGTACACTTTTTTTTACAAATTATTGTGAACTGCTTTTAGATTTTTTGAAAAAATGAAACAATAAATGAGTTTTTGCAAGCTTGGTTGAAACACATTACCTGTGTGTATATTATTAATTAGAAATTTGTACTTAAAACATTTATCGAATAATAAGAGCTTCGTAATAATATTGTACAAGTTTGTAGGTGACATACTTGTTTCATCAGGGCATTCTATTAAATTGACACAATTGAAAGCATTTTATTTCGCTTAAGATTTGCAATCCATTTTAACTATCGTTGCAACTCTTGTTTTCTCTTTATCTTACCCTGCATATCTTTCTAATCACTTTAAACGAGAAGACTTAAAGTGGTCATAAAAATGCAAGAAAATTTATAGTTCAACATTGTATCTATTATTCTTACAATAGACTTTTTTTAAAATAATATTTGAAGAAACAGTGGCATGAATAACATTAGCTGTAGATATTCTTATTGCCATAATTCTGATCGAATGATAGGAGTAATTTCATATTCATTTGTATTCTTGTTCAACTATTAATAGACTTTACATTTACTACAATTGGTTTTCAAGTGCTAAGCAATCACTCTATCATGATTCGATAGTAATTTATTGACGGTCAATAATAAGAAAATCAGAGCTAATGGCGATTTTTTACTAGGTTTTCAATTACTGATGCCATCTTACACAAAAAAGTCACATATAGATGCAAATAAATATAAAGTTGATTCGAAAAGATGTGTTTTTTTAATCTTTATTACTTTTGTTTTTGATTGAATTATCAGTAATCCCTGAGTAATTTATAAAGAAATCTGCATTATTTGATAATCTAAAATATGTTACTGTGTATTAATTATTCGGACTAAAACATTGTCTTGAAAATGACAAATCCGAAAAGAAAAATGTTATAAGTCGCTTCTGCTATCACATGCAATGTTTCGTATCTATCAATCATAAGTTTTTTAATTATCCGAAAAACTTCATATTAGACGAAATGGTTTTGGTATTTAGGACATGTATATATTTCTTATGATCATCTTGCTATATAGCTATTTCGATTAATGAATAAAATATTTTGAAACGAAAGAGATTCATTGTATATGAACAATCATTTTTTCAAAACCGATGTCATAGTTAAATCTGATTAGTTGATAGATTTATTATCTGAAAAAAAAAGAATCGAATTCTTGTTGGATATATTAACAATATCAAACAATCTCACAGCTGTAGTTCATTGAATAACAACTGTTTCTACATCTTCACTTCAGTATCTTTCCAATCGGTACTTGTACATCATATTTAATACGATGCAAATTGTTAAAGTTGTAGAAAACATTTTAATGATCAATCACATTCATTTAGACTTGTATAGTTTATTCACGACATTATACATAAATGCTGAATGATAAGATCAGAAACATAAAATGAGTAGCTTAATAATGGTCTCCATTCATGTCGATAAAAGAAACTGATTCTATTAAAACATTTTAGCAATTGAGGATATATTCTATGTTACGTTTTTTTTGTATATGATATCAAATTTCATTAATTTAGAATTTTTTTTCAAATTTTATATTAATTGAACAAAGAATTTGTTTTATTAACTATCTATTATTTGTAAAATCAATGAATAATAATTCACTTCTAATCCAGTAATATTCCTTTTCATATTAAAAATTAGTGAACAACAATTTTATCTATTTTGAATATATAAATAAAAATAAAATTTTCCTAAAGTTCAATGAACAATAACGTCTTTCATATATAAATGAAACCAGATGTATTATCAAGTAACATTGATGAGCATAAATATGGCTAAAAAACAATATCACTGTTGATTGATGAGGTTTTCTTATCTTTATTTCCATCATATGGCAAGTGTTCTCTTCCTCTTTGCTTGATGTGATTAACTTTGGACATTCTCTTTTTTTTTTATCCCATGTGTTTCAACTAAACACAAGAGAGCAAGATCGCAACAGATCATTGATTATTTTACTTGTCCGCAACGGGAGAACGAACACAAACAACAATGACGAGACTAATAATCGGAAATAAATTGTCGATTCCGCCGCTGCTGCATATCGTGCGCCGTACAAGATCAAACAAATCTTAACAAAAAAGGAAAAAAAATGAATAGCACATGTGTTGCAAGTGTACTGCCTGATTGCAATTAACCATTGACCACCTCGAAATAAATATGCATGCATACACGTCAAACAAGAAGAACAAGATGCGCTTATGCCTGAGGGGCTATTCATTCATTGTCTATAGATTCTAATCAATCACAACTGTACTGTCTTATCCAGAGGAGAAATCTTTGTGACATGCACTAAAGGAAATCACAACAACTTTAAAAAAGAAAAAAAAAGAAAGAGAATTTGTCAACCAAAAAGGTGTAAATGGAGAAAGTACGTCAGCTGGACTAGTTGATGTCAACAAGAAAAGAACGACTGGTGACTAAGTGTTCATTCACTCGACTTGATGTGAATTGATGAGAAACTAAGACACATGGAGCATTTAAATTACATGAAAAAAAAAATCAATTTCCTTTTGTTGTAGTCATACTAGCATTGCCCATTCGTATATAAAGCCTGAAGCTCTAATCAGAATGAGGAAGAAAATTTTTCTTTTTGTATTATTCTTCAAATTAAAACATTTTTCTAATGTGAGCAAGTTTACGCCTATCCAGGCTTCTATCCTAAAGATATAGACAAAGAGTAACAAAACGAACCAAAAAAAAAAATGAAATAACATCACGCTATGTCCATCAACATCATTATCTACTAATTAAACAATATTGAGTTCAAGCTTATCGTTTTTTTTTCTCGCACACTATATGTATACTTCAACACTTGACCAACATCAGTTGTTCTATACGTATAATATGATACATCTATTAATCATTCGAGCAAGGCTTTTTTTTTTTACTTTTTTCTATATACACATGATCAATGAGGCGAAACATCGAAAAGAGAGAAAACAAATAATTCTTACATACACTTATACATCACCTTTGTTCGATCATAGACTAACATCATCACGTTTCTCGACAATTTAATTGAAGTGTACGTGTGCATACTAACAATCTAAATCAAATATTTGAATCCATACGTCTAACACATTGTAGATCAATACAACGGATGAAGAAGAAAAAAAAAGCTGCGAAGGTTAAGTTTTTGTATAAGTTAGACGACGACGACGATACATCATTCATCATTGTCAAGACGAGTAAACATGAATAGTGAAGGTGCATATGAGGATCAACTTATTCGATTAACTTTGATTCGTCTATCTTAGTATGAGCATCACTATTTCTTTTCTTCTCATTTTTTTTTATATCGTTTATATATGCCGATTAGTCACTTCATATCTAGTATTGAGTAGGAAGACGTGACACAATGGAGTAGGAAAAAAAGAAGAAGAAGAAGAAGCTCGGCACTATTTTTTTCTTCATTTTGTTATCCTTGCTGAGAAAAAAAATGTTTGATGCCAGAGAAAGAAGGAGAAAAAAAAATAGTAATAACCAATAGGAAAATTTTCTTCTCGTCTATCTATATGCGTAATGCAATAACATAGCTAGAGAAAAACACCAATGATTATTTCAATGTATTATATTTAGATTTAGTCCAATATGGGCAATGATAATCAATTTGTCGAACAACCAGTACCTCCTTTTGTTAATCCAACAACAACACGAACAACAGTAGCAGCTAAAGATGGTATTGTTGCTATTCAAACACCAGTAGAACCGGTTGAAAGTCGTCGAACACTTCTTGATGAAGAAAAAATTTCAACGAAAACTCGTCGTTTATCTCCTTCATCGTTTATAACAGCCGATAAAATATTTGCTATAGCTCTTTTTATTTTACTAATTATTCTTATATCGTATATATTATTTCATGGAAAAATAACTGATGTTAAATTAAGTCGTTTAACAAATAATGATAATATAAAATCAAATGATATTCGTGCGTTACTTGAAGATATGAATCGTACACTTAAATCAATTGAAACATTACTTATTCAACAAACAAAACAAACAAATATTAATCTTCAATTAAATGGACAAGATATACGAGAATTTTATTCAAATAAAACAGTATTAAATGAATTTTTACGTCAATATAGAGAACGTTTATAAATTGATTTCTTCTTCTTCTTCTTCTTCTTTTTTAACTAATACAATCAATATTGGTTTTGTTTTCTTTCTATCCCGGCTTTAATTAAAATCTTGTCAAACATTTTCACATGTGTATTGTTTTCTAGTTTGTTCCATTTACATACGTACATACCAACAAATCTTTTATTATATGATTTAGTTTTTCGGAGAAAAATATACTTTCTTGTGAGTGTAATATATGATTTAGATTGGCAGTGTGTGACTAAAAAAAAAAAGTAACGAAGTCTATATATAGATGATGATTAATTCAGCCTACAGCTGCATGTGTAAGTAATGTCTCCGTCTCGTTTCACTTATTTAGCATAGTATGGTCACGCACGTACTATTGAAAAGGAAACAAGAAAGTGATAGGAGTGGTTCAACATCTGTTTTCATCTAGAGGAAAAGAAGAATTAATTTCCGTTGGTATGAAGTGTGACAGTTCTTCAGACACATTGACTTTTTAAAAAAAATAAGAATAACAAAAAGAAAATGAACAAATGAAACATATTGTCGGAACATACAGAAAAAAAAATGATTTTCTTTTTATGTATCTTTTTTTTTTCGATAAAATAAACATTTAAAACCAGAAACATTTAGTATTAAAATAAAACTCATAACTGAATGAGTCATTGTCAAGTAATATTTGAATTGTTATTAACATTAAAATTAACTATCAATGTTAAAAGAAAGTTTTTAAAGAAAAGATAATTTATTGAATATGCGAATATATTTACAATAAACTTTTTCATTTATCATTAGGAATATGTTGATTTATCTTTAATGTTTTATTAGAATAAAGAAATAAATATAAATAAAATACAGATAAATTAATATAATAAAAAACAAAGATTTTTTTTCCTATGAAAATCTAATCTTTCATTTTCTTCAAATAGTTCACAAAAAAATTTTAATATCATAAGTACAGAAAAGTATCGAGAAAATATTTTTGAACAACATCATATATTGAAGTGTTGTTAGTCATAAGAAAGAATGTTAATTAAAATATCCTATTGTTATATTAACTATTTGTCTATTTACCTATAAGAAAAAGAAATCTTTCTTTACTTTTTATTCATCTTTATTTTATAGAGTAAAGATAAATTAACACTCCTCCCTATCATAATGATTCATTTCTTTGTAACTAAGGATGAATAATTTTTTAAAAAAATGTTCCGAGTGGAAAATTACCATCGTTTCTTACAGATATTCAATTTCTAATGTTTGGGAAAAGTTTTTACATGAAAGAAAAAACAATGATCATTGTTACTTTCGTTTATTGGTTTTGTTTTAATTATGAATGTTTGCATATTATAGTTGATATGTATTTTCTATTCTAATGTTTAAAGTTTTTATATGACTTTCGTATATTGATGACTCAAATTTTATTCGGACATTAACTATTTCATCAGAGTTGATTAAAATTTGTTTATTCCGTTATATGAATCTATTCATTCAACTTGAATTCATCAATCTGATTATATTATTTATTTGTAAATGTGAGATGACTTAAATAATTTTATCGAACAGTTGAATATAAAATTATTGCTTTTCTTCATTGTGCTTCATTCTTCGATTCATAAACTTTATTGTTTGATTAGAACAGGTGGTTGCATTCTATTGTTTGACTTGTTATGAATACGCTGGCACAAGAGTTTTTGTTGCTTTTTTCTTATTCTTCAAACGAAAATAGCTTCTTTTGTAAACTTGTGTTGTTACGTTTTTGTGAAAAAAAAAACATTGGTCTAGGTTTTTGTTCGTTCTTCAAACGTAAGCATAATAGATATCAGTGTCCGACATGTGTTAGGCTTTTCTTAATCGAAGTTGAACTCTGCTTGAGACTCCAATTTTCTTTGACTTCACCGGAGCTGGACTTCGATAGATATTTTGTTTTACACTAAAATTAAGTTCATTCTTTTAGTTATCTTTGCTTCATTTCTATGCAGAGTTGCTAAAACATGCACTCATCGAATGGCACTACGATTCACTTGAAAGATCTATTCAAAATTATTCTCAAACATTGCTCGTTATCATCAATTGGGTTCTCCAACAAATCATTGATTTTGTCAGCAAGATTAAAGTTAATTTTCATTTTTCTTTTTTATTTACTTTGTAAACATGAATAGGATAAAAACAACCTAATTATTATTATTAATGGTTGGATTACCCTAGTGTAGTTAACATCCGAGAAAACCTAATATCTTTTTTGCATTATATACATAACGATATGGCATAATTACGAGTTAACATGAAAGCTGATAGAGTATGAAAATAAAACGAGTTTCAAACTCACTCATTTGAACACCGAATTTCTTTTTTTTTGGTATTAAAGTTAAGGTCGTTGTACAACACACTGGGAATATTTTAACCAAACAGTCTATGCAACATTACATTATTTCCATTTATAAATAACTCTTGATATCGAAAAAATTTTTATTGATCTCTTATTTTTGTTAAGAATGTCTGTTTCTTTTCGGATACATAAAATTATACATTGCAGTCTGAATCATTATCATATGATGAATCTGATATGTCAAAGAATAGGCTATACTTTGTTTTATAATGCTGTGGATGGGACGATACTTTACTGGAGTATGATAAACTAAAATATAGAAGATAAACTAGAACAGTTGAAAGTTGTCGTAATATTTTATAGGACTCGAATCTGAATATCTTTATTTTATATTTGAAGCGAAATTGAACTGATGATTGATATCGATTCTTCCTTATTTGAAGAAGTTAAGAGATATCATAAAGTAAAGATTAATTTGATGTACGATTATATCTTTGTAGACATCAATCTGACAATAGAAAGCAGTAAAGATCAATTAAATGCATATATATTAAGAATGTCGAATGGGATTTAGAAGATAGATTGTACAATTTTCTTGCACTTTATTTTGTTTATTCTGCTTTAGGTTTCTCCATTGTCAACAATGCTCTTTAATACAGTTATTGAACAACTTTATATCTATTCATCATTTTTATCATTCAAATCCGTTCACATTCTATTTACTGTGTTACAAGTCATAAATACATTTGTCACTGTCTTGCTTGGATACCACATATGAAGCAACCTGAATACAGTTTAACGTGGCGTTCTATTCATCATCCATGATCTCCCACAATTGTCCGAGCGAGTAGTATTAGTAAACATATTGATAAACAAAGTTCACTCTACTTCGTCAGCAGTGTCGAAAGCCTTTGTTAGTTCAGTATCAACGTTACGAGACACCTATGGTGATTAACACTTATTGGCAATATTATGTACATGTACAACGGATATCATTCATTCAAAATCGCACCCGATTGTTTCTCAATTTGCTATTCTTACGAACTACATATAATGACGAGACAATCATGATAATAAGTCACAAGATTGAATATTTGTAGCGATGATTATCAATCACATATTCTTCCATCACTCTCTCCAGATCAGATATCTCTATGACCCGGATCGGTGTCTGGCCCGGTCCATCGACTGAATCTTGTATCAGAAATAAAACTTTCAAAAAATGTTGCGTATTTTTAGTAAATTAGTTTTTTTGAGAAGTTCCACATAATGCTTCCGTCGACTAAAACTTTCCCGCAATGAACAACAAATGTATAAAACAAAAGATAATATTGTCTTCACCTTAAAAAACTTTTTTTTTTTGTATTCAGCAGCATGTTCTTGACGAGCTCTATACTCGTTCGTCAACAATTACAACATGATCTTTAACTACCCATTGCTACTTCATTATTATCTACAAAATAGGATACAGCCGTACGGATAGAATTTTTTTTTGAAACAATTATCCTCTATATATGCTGTTATTAGCAATCATAAAGCAAAACACATCTTTGATGTTAAAAAGTATTTGTTTTTCCAACTAAAAGAATCTGAATTGAAAGTTTTGAAAATTGTTAAATATGTTTAATTATTCACATGTGTTAGAAATTTATTCAAAGCAATTAGATGAGTGGTCGATGGACTGGCTTTCTATGACTTCGCTTGATCCATTGGGATCTCTGCTTTAGATTATTCTTATCTTCCATTATATAATTAAAAAAAATCATCAATCTATAGAAACGAAATTATAAATACTTGCAAAATAAACAAATATTAAAACAAAAGTCTCATTTGGGAAAATATGATCTACTGAACACAAAACGATACAATTGTTTTTATTCCTTTTTTTAACCGAATTTTAAATACAGTAAAAAAAAGCTGAATATTGACCTAGAATATATAAAAAAACAAAACTAAATTCTAGTTCTGACGAACAGACTGCCGTGTATTATTATCGACATGTTCTTGACCATTCTTGTCTTCCTCAATCATTTTTACTTCGTCTTGTTGTTGTGTGTCACCAGGCGTTAAAAGTCCTGCTATTACTGCATTTTCATAATCAACACCTTCAACTAAACATCCGGGTACATTTTCTTCAAAGATCATTGTCGCTGCTTCTTTACCATCAAAAGGTGGAAGATTGAAAAGACGAAGTTTTTTTAATGATCTAACGAAAAATAAATTTTAACATAAATACTTTTAAAAAAACATAAATACATACTTAAGACGGCTAAGTGCAAGTATTCCAGTAACACCAACTGATGGACATTCACTTATATCAAGAAATAATAATTGATCTTGAAATTCATAAGCAAGTCTCGATAGAAACCAATCATCGACATGACAACATTTAGTCAAATACATTCCTTTAATATTTGCACAACCAACTAAAATAAATAAATAAACAAATCTATGAATATATGTTATAATAAATAACAATCATACCTCGATATTTACCTACCGTAATGATCTAATCCATCAATATTAATAGCTGATTGTGAAAGATCAATAGCTTCCAATTGAAAATTCAAATTAAGTGTTAATGTACCCTTTGGTTTTTCTAATTTAGTTATCCATTTTTGACGACCACTCATACGAAATCTACCATCATATTCTATTGTTCGAGATGCTGCATAAACATCAGGTCCTTGTTCAAAAAAATCTTTTTCAGAAAATCTACATTTTAATAAATTTAATAAAAACATCAAGAAATAACTTAAAGAGTATTTGACATACTCATTTCGTTTTTTATAATTACGCATTAAAATTGTTCTTTTTAAAAAACCCGGTTCATTAACACGAGCTTTATATGATTGAATAACATCAACAATAGCACGAGATTTACCAGGAATCTCTAAATTTGATTTTGTTAACCAATAAGGTTTCTTTTTTGGTATTCTCTCTAAAAAGATCATAAGAAGAAAAAAAAACATTAGTATTAATTTGAGAATTCTTCTATCGTTCTCATATATTTTCTCACAAGTTACAATAAACTCTGAAGATATTTTTTCAAATCAATTCTCGCATTTTAAAATTTTAACGATAAAAATATGGATAAACTGATGGCTCAAGTCTACCAACACTCATAATACTCATTTGAACTGTTTCAATGAAAGAAGATGACTTTTAACAGTAATTTTGTGTTATGAGTTGTTTTACCAATTTTCTTCTTTGATCTCAATCCTTTCAAGTAATTAACACCTTACTTTGAAATCTTACCTTCCGTAACATTCTTTAAACTTCTTAATATAAATGAAAATCGCATTTTATTACTTTTATAACATCTAGAATATATTAAACAAAATCTGTAAGTTCAATTTCGGTGAGCTTTATCATGTTGAAGAAAAAAATATCATCAATAAACAAATACTGTACAATATAGACTATACATTAGAAAAAAGAAATAATAATAAATTTATCACGTTTTTTTTTTAAATTTTATTAGAGTGTTTCTTTCATTGATTTTGGACTTTGATTATCCCATTCTTGATTGACTACTGTTAACCAAGGTGTTGCATTTATTGGTAATATTTGCTCAATACCTTGAAAAGCTTTACAATCTGTATCATGACATTTTTGACGATATGTTCCTTTACGCATATCAACTACAAAACTAAATACAACAAATTGAAAGTTTTTAAAAGTTCAATAAAACAAATATATATATTTAATTTACTAGATATTATTATTTTTATGATGACGTTGAATTCGTTCACAATATTTATAATCACCCACATACATAAAACCAATTTCCCATCGAAAATCATTTTGAACTTCTTTTGCTTTATATAAACGACTTATACGAATAATATTATTACCATCATCTTTTTTATCTCGTGCTATATTCATCATAAAATTAACAAGTTCAGGATAATCTAATGTCACTTTTTGTAGATCCTCTGTTACATATGATGATTGATGAGAACGTGAAATAACAGATTTTGTACTAGTGGTTTTCACATCATCAACATAAATAAAACGTCGAATAGGTCTAAAAAATAAATCATTTTCTAAAACATGATCTAGACGAAGTATTGAAGTATAAGGGTAAAAATTTGGGTCTATCTCTCCTCACAGACTGTAACAAGCGCCAGCTGGAGATCGTCACAGATGTTGTTGATATCAGAATTCTGGAGAGTGAAACTTTTTCGTACCTTATATCCTATCCTAATTTTAATGGTACAAGGATTGCACTAACAATTTTATTATAGATAAAAGAATTTTATTCTATTTACTTATTGAAATAAACTAATGAAGCCATAAATGTTTGACGTTCAGCTTCACTTGGTTCACTTGATGAATATGGATGAGAACGTCGTATGTTTGGTCTCCATTCGTTTTCAGGCGCAACAGTAAAACACTCTTGTTTATCAAATTTACTTGAACGAAGTAATCGAAATGCACGATTTTTTGTATAAACACCTAAGAAGAAGACAAAAAGAAAATATGTGTTATATAATTATATAAAAAAATTTAAATGTATCTATTACTCATATCACAAAACCATGTTAATCCACTACCATCACTTTTTTTTACAATAAATTCAATAATATCTTTAAAACGAAGTTGGGAATAATCATCAATACATTTACATTGTTCAAATCGAAATAAACATGATTCAATTGTAACAAGAAGATTTTTAGCAAAAACTAATGAATCTGAATATGATTGTGTTTGTTGACTTTGAAATGATGAAATATTATGAACTGCTGAACATTGATGATTGATTAAGCAACCATGAATATCTTCTAGGATGAGATCAGCAAATTTACCAACAGAAAGATTATCTAAGAATGGATCTTTTGTTTGAAAAATTAAATGACGACTAAATTTTGCTGAAGATCTATAATATATAAACATTTTTTTTTATCAATGTTACACATTACCAAATACTTACGTCGAATCTAGAATGAGTACATCTTTCATAGAATAATTTAAATCATCACTTCGTTTTCGCATGAAATTGAGTACAAACTGGAAAGAGTTTATATGTCATTTTTCTATGAGTAGCAATATATATATATATATAACTAATGATATATATTCACACCTGTATGAAATTAGTTGTTAATTTAGATCCATTAATGTTCGGATTAGCAGCAATATCATATTCAAGATCAAAATAGAGTTTGGATGGTTTTTCTAGAAAATGAAATTTATATCATAATTATTGATCTAGGTTTTATTTTTTCTTTACTATCGATAATAATTTCATACGTATGACGTTGATTAGTAGGTAGTTGACTAAATCATTATTTTAAATAATCATAATGAAAATAAGAAATAATCTTACTAATATTCATGAATAAAAACATCAATATCTGCAACTTGATATCGTCGTCTTCCATCCGGTTGTGATTCAAAACTGAATAAATATAAAATTTCACCCTAATAAAAACAAAATATAACAATATCGAATAAATATGTTTATTTTCTATTTCCTGTATAAATATTATTTTCATTTTTTTGTCGTTCATTAATAAATTCAAGTGCTTCAGCTTGTGTCCAAAATGTCCTTGTTGCTTGTGCCATTTTTATTAATGATAGACGATTAAAATTCGGACGTTTTCTTGTTATACTATCATCAATATTAGCAAGTGGTAAGCGCCTTCTATTAAACAAAAAGAAAGGCAATAAAATATAATCGAATAATCAATTTTTTTTTTCTCTTAATCTTGCTTTGTCTGATTGTAAAATGTACTTGTTTCCATATTTAGCAAAGAAAGAAAAAGACTAAAACAAAATCTGCAAGTATAACTACACCCATATCAATAAATTATGTTTGAATGTCTTTTTTTTTCTTTTTAATGTATATACAAAATGGCATAATTCACAGCTCACTCTTTTACAGCATAGTAGAAAGAAAGAAAAAGAAGCAGATAATTCACCACACAGACATATATAATAAACATCAAACATTAAAGAACACGCATATATAAAGAGAAAGATGTTATATGATTTTAGTGTGATCATGCTGTTTTATGTTTCTTTTTTTGTGTGTGGGGTTGAAATGAAAGAATAAACAAAAGAAGAAAAAAAAAACAAGAAAAAAATCTATCTCTATGATACAGAGCACTGTTTAAGTAATGTATGTATGTATAATAATAATAGTAATAGTAATAATAATAATAATAATAGAGAGAGAAAAATCAAAAAGAAAAAAAACTGTAGTGAGACAACAACAACAACAAAAAAAAGTGAAACTTGTGTATGATTTGTTTCAATCTCAAAGAAAAAAAAGGGAGCAAAACAAAACACGCATAGAAAAGAGAGTAAACCAGTCAACCAAACAAAAAAATTATTAATTTCTTTCTCAATCATCTTTGTCTCTCTTGTACAATTAAATAGAAAATGAAATCAGAAAAAAAAATATTGTTCTACTGATAGACCAGATAATTACGCAATGACGTAGGTAATGTCAAATAATTAATCATATGTAGATTGGTTCGACCTAATCTTTTACGTATAACACGTCGACATGAATCCATTAATTGAAGTGGTTCAGCTATAATAAAATAAAAGATCTTCGATTTTTAAATAGAATTTTATTATTAACTTACGTTCTAATCCATTAATATAACGCATTGTTATTTCACAATGACCCCATACTGATGAAACCATTGGATAAAGTACACCCTTATCTTTAAGATCATTAAATGCTACACCTAAATATTGTCCATCAACAATATAAGCTAATGTTCCTTCTTCGAGATCGAGAACAACAAAAAATTTATCGGGTACTACAAAACATTCATCCGATTTCGATGGATATGATATACCATTATTGTTAATAGCATCAGCTGGATCAGTTAATGTCAATGTTGTAGTTGTTGGAGATAATAGAGAACTAGATGATGTTACTGTTGACGATGGATACTGTGTTGAAGCATAAACACTATTAACACCTTTATGATAAAGTTTATTTCGACCTAAATCCCATCCCCATGATTCTTGATTCATTCCAACAAGTGCTTGATAACCTGGACAATGAAGTGGTGCTTTTATTGTCCCAACTCCTACAACAGCATGTGTCCCGCGTTGTCTTGTGTTCCTGAAAATATATATATGAGTAAAATCATTTGTTAACAGTATAACTTTGAAAAATTAAAACATGTTTCGAGATGATGAACTTTCCTAGAGTTGATTCTTATGTATTAAGTTACTCTGTATACTGCGAAAAAAAATCAATTTACTTTTCCTTAGTGACGTGACGAAGTACGAACATACTAACGAACAAAGGCTTTGATAATCAAATGAAAAGTTTACAACTGATTCCGAAAGGTGAAAATCCTTCTTCCGGATCTCAAGATGACGATAAGAGAAAAGTTTTTGTTCTGGAACTTGACAGAATCTCTAGAAAATCGATGTTTTTCGAGTCCGGTCTTGCTGAAAATTTCATCATAGATATGGCTTGTGTCGTAGAGTTTTCGGATAGAGATATACAAAGAAACTTTACTCTGTAGATCTCTACCATGATGCTATATATTATGTTTAGAGTCTCACAATTAGGATAACATTAAGTGAGAGTCAGATAAGAGTCCATCTTAACACGTGAAAATGTGTTTTGATCGATTGTGCCTGACTAGGTAGATATTTCACAGGACACAGGTAAGAAAGTTTATATGAGAGAATATATCCAACTGTCGAATGCTGTTCAACTTCGTATTAAGACTACGATTAGGTCTCTATGAGACTAAGAAAAGATTAAAATGATTCGCATCCATGGTCTACTATTGAAGAGTTATGGCTGTTTTAATGAAATTTTTACTAATACTAGAGTATTTTCGAGAAACCTAAAACAAAGAGTTTTCAGCTGAAATTATGTCTATAGACAGACAAGCTTGATAGTTATTAGATAGTCCTGAAAGTTTCAACGAAAATGAACATGCCTTTCTCGAGATACTCAATATCTATAAACATAGCGGTTTACTACTGGAAAACATCGTAATCGAGTCTACTTGGAAATCGAATATATCAAGAAAGACATGTTTGTTTTCGTTGGAACTCTTTCTTTTGAATATTTCGAAAAAGTCTTGCCCCTCACTAAAAATTTCATTAAAACAACCGTAAATCTTCAACAGTAGTCCATGAACGCGAATCACTGATTCGTAGCATTTATTGCAAAGCCCAACAGCGTCCGATAGTTGGATATGTTCTCTCATCAGTCAGGTTATGGAAAAAAGTTTACCTTTGACATCTCTATTTTTCGGATTTATTTCTCTATGCTAAAAGAACTTATTCAGAAAAATAATCCTTGTAAAGAATTAAAGTTAAATGAAATGTGAGTATGTTCTGTTTTGCCTGAAATAACTCATATATAAAACTTATATTACCATTCAATTTCCCATACATGAATACCACTAGTAAAACCTTTTTTACAACGAACAGCATCTGTACTTTGTGCTACAGGCTAAAAAACAAAGAAAAAATAAAAATAAGATTTTTCAAGAAAAAATTTTATTTATTTACATGTCGATGAAAAGTACATGGATCATTATGTTTAACAAATATATTCATTGAACGATCATCATGATTCCATCCATATTCAATTTGTTTTTCACGTGATACAGGTGGTCGATCAAGGAGAATATCAAGTCGAACAGGAAAATATTTACTTGGATCTAATGATGGATGATTTGTAATATTTGAATAATGATATTGACATATTGTTAAATTTAAATCATTATTATTATTATTATTATTATTATTATTATTATTATTGTTATTATATGAATTTGTTAATGAATAAGATGTTGAATTATTTGTTTGATGATGTTGACGTGGTAATGGATTGAATGAAAGTAATGGAAGATTTGATGTTGTTAGTTCTTCGTTTGTTTGAGATGTTGTACCTGATATAGTGGAACGTAAATTAACTATTTTACCATTACGAAGACCCATCGATGATAATGATGTTGACAATAAATCTTGTTGTTTTGATATACGTGAACGACGATTTTTTGTTGTTGCTGTTGTTATCTGATTATTACTTGTCAATGATGTTCGTCGTAAACGTGATCGTAGTGGATAATTTTTTGTTATAGAATTTGAATTTGATGGAATAGAATTTGAAGAAGAAGGAAGAATTAAATTCGAAGTTGATTCACAAGATAAATTGGATAATTGTTTTTTCTTATTCGTTAAACGCCGACTTCGACGTAAAGTTATTGTATTTGTTGATGGATCGTTTAAATCCACACGCTAAATAAGAAAATCAAAATACATATTAATTCTTTTTATTTTAATTACTTTCGTTAATTTTTTTCGTTTTGTATAAAGTGGTTTTTGTTTACTGTTCGTTGCTATCGTCCTAGATTTTTTTGTACTATTATTTAATTCGTGTCGAATTCCAGTTGGTTTTGTTTTACGGGGTAACACCATTTGAACTGTAATTGATTATAATTAAATTTATTAACGACAATAAGATATTGTTGTTTTTGATGTACTGTTATAATTTTATTTATTAAATGAATATTTAAATTTTTATATGTGTTCATCGACGATGGAAAATGTATAGTGGAGAATGTGTATAGGTAATATGAACAGATTAACCATCGAGGGTATACGATAGCAACAACAACAACTGACAAGGGATAATTAATAAAATAAATAAGGATCTATAAAGAAAAAAAACACAAAGAAAGAAAATTAATTTGTTATTAATAGATAATGAAAACAAAGCTTCTGTGGTATACAAGTCAGTAGTACGTTTAAGGTACAAACAAATAAACAACAATATATCAAAAAACAAGACGACATTATTAGGTAGACAAGACGTAAATGTAATGTACATAATCGATCAATCGACATTAGTGAATTAATTACATTGGAGGAAATATACAAAATATAATAAAGTCATTATTTCATAAAATTAGATTTTAATAAACAATAAAATTTTAAAATTCGCATATATATAACTGAGAATCATTTCAATATAGATGTCACATCTTTACGAGAACATTAGTTTATTCTATGAGTCTACTAAATAAATATAAGGAAAGTGAACATGACATATGTAATATTGTATTGGCACTAAATTACCGAACATGACATCATCATATTACAACACTAAATAAATAATTATTTTATTTGCATAAATTGTTTTTATTGTTCGTCAGAGAAAATAATACGTCATAATGTTCGTGTACTAGAAATACGACATGAAAGCTTGTGTGGGTGTGAATGTTAGGCGAGGACAAGACTCATCCACACTCAATCCATATAATAGATGCTATTGAATATAGCTTAAAAAAAAGATTATGCAATTCGTCTGCCCACAGAAAAACCATGAATAATACTGCAGCTTTCAATTCACCTTAGTTTTCTGAAGCAACACTACAGTTTTAAAAAAATGATTAAATGTAAATCCAGTGTTACATATTGCGATTAGCTGAGGTTTTACATAGTATAGTAAATTTGATCAGAACTGTGGTTTTATTGTGATCTTTCTCTAAAAAATTCTTTCTTGGGTACCGCTCTCGCTAAGCCAGATTACCAATCCGTTGTTGGTGAGTATCGATTAATCTTAAAATAAGTACATAATGATGTTTTTATATTCCTATACTAAATCGGTAAATACTTCACATGAATAGAAAAATGTCAATGATATTAATAAGCCTATATAAAGGTGTGATGAATAATTGTTTATCTATCCCTACATGTTTATTCTCTTGAAAGTTATTTGCAAAAGAGAAAAAAAAACTTGAATCAGAAAATTCATCAAACATTAATGACTCATGATTATCATTTGAATGTAAGGAAACTTTTTGAGAGCTGAAAAAAGTACATGTAAAATTTAAAAATGAGGATTGTAGTTCGTTGAACACAAAATTTTCGGACCTGAATCCAGTCGAACCGTATTTTAATACTTCCAATGAAAATTTCTAATCTGAATAGGATAGTCGCCTTGAAGATACGAAACACTTTTTTCCCATTTTTTTTTGTATTCAACCACTAGTGCACCCTACAAAGTTCTCAGAGGACTATGAAGTTTGTCGAGTCCAAAGTTTTCGTACCCCATTTAGCTTGCGACCTACCTGATGCAGTCTAGTGAGGAGTGAGTGGGCACCCCATTCTCAATGTTCATATTTCTGTTAACAACCTATGATACTGCTAAACAATTTGAAATCAGTGTTACAAAGGAACATGAATATGCATTAAATTCACAGTCATGATAACTATATTTTACTCTATCACATCAATTCGTGAAAACCAATGCAAATTGTAAAACACAATGAACAAAGAAATGTATTCTTTGACAAATACTATCAATAAATAATACGATAACAAAATTCATTCTATCCAATCATTCTTAACATATAATATATAGATACAATTCTTTGCATGTAAGCACATTTTATTGTCAAGTACATACTATTAAACAAGCAACTAATTGAGTAATTTGTATGACAGATCCATAAAACAATATTGACATGTCAAAATGAAACTGTAAATGCTTGCCAGCAAAAAAAAGCTTCTTTATATCCATATTATAATAAGAAAAAAAAACCCATATGTATGATTAAATCATGCTTATTAATTCAAAATTCTATATTAATCTAGCAAAGAATTATTATAATCTAGTCAAAAACAAAAAAAAATCTCATCTTCAATTTTATGTGCATTCTATTATTTTATTAAATTAAAAAGAAAATTCGTACACAACGTTAGTAAAAAAAATAGGTAAAAAACTAATCATTACAAAAATAAAGGCATAAATATTATAATGATTGTTTAATTAAATGTCTACATATATTCACTCTGACATTCATATCTAGTTACTTTTTCTGAAAAGTGCAGTAGAGAAAAAGGTTAACTTACTTTGGTGGAGAAAAAAAAAAGGTGCAGGGTTTGTTATGTGTATATAAAACTAAAAAAAACGGTAAAACATATATAATTAAATGCAGATCTTCATTCCCATTCCGTTGTTGCTAGAAGAAGAAATTTATTAAATAAAATCTTTTTTGTTTGATATTTTACCTGGTGGTTTTGATGTCAAATCATATAGAATTCGACTTATACCTGGTACATTCGTTTTGATTGTTTGACATATATCATTTAACATTTCAGCAGGAAATGTTTCTCCAGGTAAAGCTGATTTTCCAGTCATGAAATCTTTAGTAAGAAATGTACGTAAAACAACTGAATGTTGACAACTATGAGTTATCGATTGAATATTTGTGTCCGGAATTATCTGTTCTTCTCCTTTATCATTCATTTTTTTAGTACATTCTCTATCAAATTCTATCGGTATTAATACAACTGGCATTTGACTTATTGAACTGTAAGCACCATATTTCTTCATAATTATCATAGCATGATAATCACAAGCACGAGCTTTATCAATAATATCTGGTGTTAATGTTGTACGTGTAACTTGTGATATTTCAGAATCAAGAATTTTCTTACCCTAAAAGAAAATATATTTAGAGAGGAGAAAAAGAAAAAAAGAAATAGATTGGAATAATTACAAGAATATAAACAACTCGATTAATATGATGACAAGCTTTAGTAATCATTCGAGCAAGAATAAATAATTCATTCCAATTAGGTTTTTCATCATTTGAACTAATCGCTGCAGCAAAACTATATGTACGAGCATCACCTTGTACGCCAACACTTCGAATCTATGACAAAAACAAAAAAGAACAGATTAGGTTTCAAATCAAAATTAAATTTCGTTTAATTAAACTTACGGGTAACAATACAGATGTATAATCATGTTGATCAGATGATGTAAGATTTTTCAAAAGTAACTGTTCATTCTGTGTAAAAACTTTATCTAATGTTGCTAATAAAGCATTTTGTTTTCCAACCATTGTTGAATAATTAATTATTGTTCTTAATAATGATGATGTTTGTGAAAAATATTCAATAGGCATATATGATTCATCAGTACATAAAATTCGTATAGCTAGACCTGGTCCAGGAAATGGATGACGATAAATTACATCAGGATGAAGACCTAATGTTACACCTATTTGTCTTACTTCATCTTTATGAAAATCTTTTAATGGTTCAATAACACGATTAAGTTTACGTAATTCACGTACCATTGGTGAATCATTATGATGTGTTTTAATAGCATCAGCATGACCACCTTGTGATGCTAAATGAGATGCACTTTCAATTAAATCAGGTCTTAATGTGCCTTGTGCTAAAATAATATCATCAAATGTAAAATTATTGTCGCGCAAAAATTCTTGTACAACTTTAATAAATGTGTCACCAATAATTTTACGTTTATGTTCAGGATCAACTTCTTCATTTAATGGTAAAGTTTCTTCGAGTAATATATCAGCATCGAATAAACTTAAAAAATTTGTTGATATCGATGGACGTCGTTGTGATACGGAAGCTTTTTCATTCGGTGATAATGTTGTTTTTACTCGAACATATGTTTTTGCTTTAGAAAACCGTTGACTAGCATCAATATAATTAACAGTTGCAAATTGTGATAAAGTTTCACGAATTTCATTACTTTCATTCTGTCGTAAAAATCCATTATCTATACTAACAAGTTTTACTTGTTCAGATGCTAAAGCACGAGTTAATAAAGCAGCACAAACAGAACTATCAACACCACCACTGCATAAGACAAAAACTGGTTGATCTTTAACAAATGATTGAATGGTGCTAAAAGAATCCTGTATTCGACAACCCATTGTAAATGTTGCTCGACAATGAGCGATTTCAAAGAGAAAATTTTTGAATACTTGTATACCATTGTCTGTTAGATCAACCTACATCAACAAAAAGAAAATGATTAATAAAATGCTAAATAATCATTGTGGAAATTATTTTATCGAAGTTTCCATATATACTAACGTCTCGTATTTATACTTAATGAATGAAGCTCGCACTAATATGAGAATTAAGCATGAAAAAGCAGTATTAATATATTCTAAATGATTTCTATTCAATCACGAAGAATAGAAATGATAATTTTGATAGAACAAAGATTCTACCTGGTAGTACATAATTATGATTCTAATGATTAATAAGACATTAAAAAACAAATTTTTCACGATATTAAACATACGAATGGTGCTATGATAATTCGTTGCATGACATATTAAAGTATCTTGAAGAAGGATCGAAATTGGGTGGGTTAGAGAGTCAGTGAGAGTACACAAAAGATCCACACTTACACTCACACACCCGCGATAAATTGTTCGATCACCAATTTTAGTTCGAAGTCACCATCTAGAATTTTAGGATTCCCGGACAACCCGACAATCGACACTTGTCGAATCCAATGAAACCTGATGGCATTAAAGTATTTGGTTTTGCTTTTTGTGATTATTAGGCAATATGTGAAATATATTTTTAATAGTTTCTATGATGGCGCAAAGGCATTTTCCATGAGTTTAGGTCAAACATTCATGTTCCTAAATGACTGATTATGGTAAGAATGGAAGCTATACAATTCAACGAACAGTAAGCATAAATTATTTATTTTTATTTCGAATGACATTAAAGCATGAAGCCAATCAAAAGTGAGTATAAATTATTAGTTCTATTTTGTTTCTTCACTTTAAATTTATTACTCAACAATTAAATGTAATAATAATTTAAAACGAAGTATACTTGAACCATTCATTTTTAGCTACTTGTAAGGCAATGATGGAGGGTAGGGACATAGCGATAATAACAAGGAGTCCGTATCACATGTTTGTTCTCATTACTACCAGTATATACTGCGGTACTCATAAGCACTGGTGACAGCGTGCTTATGGCTGTCGGTTCCATCTATAAATGATTGCCGAGAATGTTTTCTACTCGAATTCGAATTATTTTGTTAGGAAGAATTCAAATTAATCCAGAAGAAAACAGTTACTTGATATATTTTACAAATAAAAAGGTTTGCTGCGCCATCTATAATAAAAATTTATCTCATCACTGGGGCCGATTTGGGTTCTATGGCTAGTACAGGTAGCTCATACGCATCAACTTCATTCGAGATCATCGAAAACGACGCAATTCTGTTAGTTTTAACAGATTTCAAAAATATTCAGTCGTTTTGATACAATACATCATAATCCAACACCTTCAAAAAACAACATGCGGTAAACTGACGGTAGTTTTTAAGTAGTTATCACATGAGGGGGGGGGAGTCAAACAATGTCTAATATTCAAATCTAAATTTAGCATGATCCCATCGAATCCGACGGGATTTAACTTAAGAATTCTTTTTCCTGGACAGATAAATGTTTCAATCAGTATTAAGTTCAATATTAAAGATTCACATTCAAACAATTGATCACTACTTTGTGATCTTCATGCTAAATTTTCTTTATAAAATAACATAATGTTTATTAATAAACGAAATTATATACTAGTATATTTTGTTTACCTCCGGATGAAATTGAACTCCATAAATAGGTTTTTCTTTATCAGCACATGCAACAATAAAAGATTCACTTGTACCAATAGCTATTAAATTTTCTCCAAGTTGTTCAATACTATCTCCATGTGTTAATAAAACATTTTCTAATGGTTTCATATCTTTAAATAGAGGACATTCTGTTATATTAAGTTCTACTTGAAATTGACCATCTTCTCGTACAGATTGTCGTACAATAGTACCACCACGATGTTTAATTAACATTTGTAATCCATAACAAATACCTAATATTGGTAGATTACATTCAAATAATTGTGGATCATAATAAACTGGATTAGGATCGTTTACTGAACCTGGACTACCCGAAATAATAATCGCTTTATATTGACGTAAAAGTAATTCATTAACTGATATTTGTAATGGTACAAGTTCCGAATAAACTGATAGTTCACGTATACGACGATCAATTACTTTAGCATATTGTGAACCAGCATCAAGTATAGCCACTTTATCATAATCACCGATATATTGTTGACACTCATTCATGATATACTTATCGCTTGTCTAAAAACATCTGGAATATACACGGTTCAAGCTTTTTTTATATGTAAGATTTTATTTCAAAATCAAAATAGATTTAAAAAATATTTTCTTTACAATCAAATAAAATAGCATTATTATTAAGCATAGAAGAAAAATAAAGATTCGGTTATGTTTTTTATAGAAATAAAAAGAAATAGTGCACAGAATTTTTTTTTTTTTTGTGAATATGCAGAATTATAGAACAAATCGTTTGCTAGAAGATACGATATCGCTAATATTTGAATGACTTACAATTAAACTTTTATTGTAGTTTTACACAGACTCTCGATCCGAAAATCTTAATCAAAACTTTTCTCGTAAAACTGCAATAAAATTTCAACTATCAGTAATATAAATCTCACCGATGTCTTATTATCTAAAAAACTATTTGCTGTACAAATCTGAATTTTTAACAACATTCCATAATGTTTTACAACGTGAAGATAGCCAGTGTGCGAAAATACGAGAAAAAAAAATATATATAGAAAACTTTTCGATCTATGCCTTATTAATATATTACAAATGTACGAACAAAACATGAAAAATATGATACGAATAGAAACAAAAAATGGCATAATTGTTACTACTGATAAACGCTTTTTTTTTATCTAAATAATCCCCCTATTAAGTTTCCTATCTTTAAATATTTCCCTTTTTTCCTTCAATACAAACAAATAATATAAAACGAATAGTAATTTAAAGTCAGTTTACTTAAAAAGAATATAATTATTAACAGTTCTTAGAAAAAAACAGAAAAAAAAAATATCTAACTGTTCCCTAAGAAAATGACGATGGCATATCTAATGACCATCCTTTTCGTTCTTCTTCTTCAATTGTTTCCCAATTAGGTGAATGCACACTTGGTATCTTATGATTAAAATCTAAAACATCATTCCAATAGTCTATTGCCCAAATAAGACCACTTTGTGCAATATCATTTTGTTTTGATTGATATTCAACATTGTACGGAGCAAATCTACAATGATGACAATCTTCAATAATTGGTTTTGCTGTTATATGAATGTAAAAGTCACATTCTTCACTTGTATGTACACGTAATTGTTGACAAGCTAAAGCAAATTCGCATTGATAACATTCATCAATATCAACTGATCTTGAACAAGGACCAACAATTATAACGCAACCATGAAGATTTTTTATATGTAATGATGATGGAATACCTTTCATGAATATTTCACAATGATCTAAATTTTCTATTGCAACATCTTTTCCGTTAACATCATCGGGATTAAAATGTATAAGTTCACCATGTTTATTAGTAATATTCACTCTATTGACTGCAGTAGAATTCGTTTCTTCTGTTGTAGAAAGTTTATTGAATAAATGTTCAATTTGTGTTTTCATGTGGGTAGGTTCTTGTTTATCTTGTTTTGTTTGATGGCATGACTCATTTTCATCATTTGATTCCATGATTGAAAATACTAAAGTGCAAAAAAAAAATACGATATTATTTGAATAATAAAACAGGTTTTATAAAGATTGATAATGATGGTAATTTTCTGAGTCAAGATAGAGTAGGTGGATCACTCATTCATCTTCTCTATCTACGTACTTGACGCCTTAGAGTAGAATTTTTATTTCATCGGACTGTTTATTGTCCTTGAATGATCAAATGATTGACAAAAGGAAAAAAAGCAAGCATTGCCTCATGATGATGTCATTTGAAAGACCTTTCGCAATAGCGAACATGTTATTGGATAGTCATACTAACCAATTCGTTTATTTCATGACTCATTAACAGTCATTTCCTTTCCAGAAGTGTCATATCCATACGCCGATATTGACATAGAAACTTTCGAACTTCACCTCTTTTTTTTTGCGTATTTTAATTCTCATTTTCGGCGAATTCTTTATAGAATGTCAAAGAATATGTGTCAAAATCGATCAAAACTAAACATGTTTCTTGATGAAATAAGCAGTAAACATCATTCTATTATTTACTAAGAATATTAAATATTTGAATAAGAATATGCGTAGATTAGTATTTTTATTACGTCTGCTTCGGATTTATCAAAAGATAAAGATAGTCCAGTTTTGATTGAAAATTTTCAATAAATATATTGGACACTTATTCATGAAATAAAACAAAAGGTCCTTAAAATGAATGAATAAAGATGTTCAAACATAAGTGTGCTACTTAATTGAAGAGGAATAATAAAACATTATTTAAGCTCCCCTCCTCTCAGAAATTGACTTCATTTAGGTACAGTCAAATCGCATAAAATCTTCAGTATGTGTTCTGGCTGTAGTGGAAAGGCTATATTAAAATTTTCAGCCCTATGACATAATGTTTTCGTGAGATATTCAACTAATAAGGATTAAAAAAATCTCATTTGACAACCTAAACATCTCTGCAAGCCATTATTCTATAAATTTAATATTCTTTTCATTCGACAGAGCATGTCGAACAGAAACGCCTAACAGAGCCCATTTTTTTACAACTCTTACTGGAAAAGGATGACAAGTTCAATATTTTGAAAAGTGTTCATCTATTTATAGAAATGCTTTTTATATAATAATAACAATACTTAATTAAAAAAATTAGTCACTACAACTTCATATGATCTTTCAAACAGCAGAGACAGAGCAACTGGCAACAATGAAGCTCTTTCGAGAATTCAGGGATGCACGATCAGAAAAATATAAATAGAGAAAAAGATTTGCTGTTTTTTTCTTAAAACAAGATATTTTTCATGTAGCAGGTGACGGAAATCATTAATAATTTTGGCAAAACCAAAAACAAGGTGGTAACTAAGAATGTGATGTCGTTTATGAAAGATAGGACTTCAGACTATTTTCTCATGCATTTATCTCAATTGTGATTTTTCTGACGAAAATTGGCCTTTTTTTTTAGAGAGAACATGGAGGCCATGAAGTTGATTGGGGGCCGAAAATTTTGAAATTGGTGGGCTCTAGTCGTATGAGGAAGGTATAGGGTGCACTAGTCACCGAATAGGAAAAAAAATCTAGAAAAATGTATCTCATACTTTGATAGCGCCTATCCTATTCTAGTGAGAAAATTTCATTGAGAATATTCAAGTAGAGTGTGAGTGGATCTGAAAATTTTGGACCTGACGAACTGTGTAGGGAGAATGACGTAAAAAAAAGTTATTGACAAGAAAATCAAATATTTTCATGCAATAAATTGTGAATAATTTTTTTTCTTAATGTTAGAGATAATGTTAATATTTCTCAAAAAACAAAATTACGAAAATCATCTGCTATATTCAATTCTGTCTAGCGACGTCAAAGGCGAGACATCTATGTATTGACAAGCATAGGCTATTTCCAGAAACTATCAATAGCAAATGAAATTAGTCATTGAAAAATAAGTGCAAAAAAGAATGAAAATGAACTTCTTACATTCATTCACAACTGCAAGCAAGAATATAGAGAACATATTATAATGCTGCAGACAATCACAATTGATCAAGTTAAAGAAGCTCTTAATCAATTTAATAGAGTATATTCTGTTAATAGGTTTTGTTTTTATTAATTACGAACAAAAATTTCTTTTTAGGGTCAAAAATACTTGTATAATACATTAACAACAACTATTAAAGAAAATCAAACAAATGTAAATAAATAAATAGTTGTTCTTTTTTAAATTAAATATACTTTATTTAATTTTTTAAGGAAGGATGGTTTATTCATCTATTGGATGAATTACGTGATAATGTTGATTTATTTGAAAATCAGAATGAACAATTTCTGGATTTTCTACAAGTTGTATTTGTAGAAATTTTTGAATTTTTATAAATAGATATTTATTTATTTATTTAGTTACAAATCGATTGGATGAAATTATCAAAAACTGTACTTGATACATTCGGAGCATTTCAAATTAATCTTATTTCATGCAATACTAAACATGCACAACGTTATTTAAGCTTTCTATTTACTATTTTTACAATCCCCGGTAGATAAAATTTTCTTAAAAATCAATCGTTTCAACTTGCGAATATTTTTTTTTGCCCATGATAAAATTTTTATTTTTGTGAAAATTGTAAATAGAATAGAAGAAGTTTTTGCATTTTAAATTATTTATTGAACAAGATATAAAAAGAAATCTATTCTTATAAAAAAATAATACGACTAATGAAAGCTTGTTATTCATGATCATTTGATTATAATGATTTCTCTTGGGTGGAAAGTCTCGTAGCTCATAAATTTCTTTTGCGTTGAGACCATGTGTATTGTGTAGACCAAAAATAAGCTATAAATAATCTGAATAGAGTTCATGTTTTTAGCTTATTGCCGCTGAGATACTATAATTTTACGCTACTTTTTAAAATGAATATCATGATAACAGAAAACTTAATTTTCAAATTTTGACTTCAAACTTTGTACAGAGACCGCCCTGCACGATAGAACTTTCAGGTCTTTTTATCTATTTCTCTATTGAAATATGAACATCGAATCTACCGGTTAATATGAGTGATGTAAAAGACATGCTATTACTATAGTTGTATCTTAGAATGGAAACAGCAATAAGATTTGAAACATTCAAAAAACAAAACTATTCATGTTAAGATCTGTCTCTATGCAGAGTTTCAAGTTGAAATTCGAAAACCAGTTTTTATAGTATTCCTGAGGGGGACTACTAGAGACCATCGGATCCAATACCTATCCGATGGACTCTAAGAGCCACGGCATTTATTTAAAAAAATACCGAAAATGTTCACTATCTCCGCAAAAATAAGCTAACTATACGGACGTTTTTCAGGTGGTTCATATCTCATTCGAGTCTATCTAATGTACATGGTCTCGACTCAAAAGGCAATTTATCAATTTGAGAACTTTTCCCGTTGGTACAATATAAACAATTCGATATATTCTACTATTTGAATAGATTCAAACAGGGTTTTAGTCTAGAAAAACTACCTCCATGAAGGCTAGAGTTTACTTCATAACATACGCCAAGGACATTATTAACAATTAGAATAGACGTCATAAATTTTTATTCAACAAGTGACCTTACAGTGACAACATTTCTATTATTAGTTCCAAGTACTCAAAACAAAAAATTCTCGGCTATAAACTTTATTAGCCAATAAACACTTGAGATTGCTATTTATACATTAATTTGCTATAAATGCTTTTGTATTCCAATTATTTCAACAAACTAACTAATGAAACATCAGCAAGTATTCGTTGTTGAGGTATTGGATAAATGTTCGAGTACCCAATATGATATGCAAATGAGGTATTTACACTTAATGAACACTTTTGATTCATCATAAATTTGATGTTCAATATCTTACTTTTGAATTCATGACAATTTTGAGGTGACCCACAAATTGATTGAATACTTAAAGTTAGAAGGAATAATCTTCGGACTTATTGTTTTCTGTCAATTTTGAGAATGTAAGATTTACTTTATTTTTTTTTCCAATTTAGAAATTTCCATAAATCGTCTTCCGCTTCATGATTTTGCTCATGAAACTTTGCAACATCTTGTTCTTATCGTTCCGCTGTATGCTTTTTCTTTCAATTATGATAAATTTTTTTGATTGATTTATTTTTTTTTATCAGAGCTTCAACTCTTTTAAGTCCGGTTGGTGAACAACACTTCCCATTTATGACGAAAGACATTAATGTTCAAATAACTTATGTAAAAAATTTACTCCGATCATTATCTTATTTACCAATACAACGTTCACGTTTTCTTGAAATAATTCTTTCGAAATTACTTCGTCTTGATGTATGTTTCTTATTAAACAAAGAAAGAAAATCAAATTTTCTTAAAACTTAAAATATTTCTCTTTCAAAGGTTCATGCTTCTCGGCAAGATATAATTCGTGAAGAAAATTCAAATATTGAAGCAGAACTTGTTTTTTCACTTGAACAACTTGATACAAATGATAATAATACGAAAGGAATGAAACTTGATCAAGCTGATAAACTTGATTGTCTTATGTTTGTTATGTTTGAATATATAATAAGTATATGTATTGAAAATGGTAAAATGAAAAAAAAAGAAACAGAAATTTTAATATATAAATCATTAATATAATTTAGGAACAGTAAATTATGAACCAGCAAAATCTTTATTTCGTGATTTATTAAGTATATTTAACAAAATTTTATTACCTACGCATGATTCATCACATGTACAATTTCTAATATTTTATATTTGTAGTTTTCATACGGTAAATTAATGCTTTGTTTTTTTTTTTATTTGAAAAAAAAATAAGAAGAATTTTCTTGAATCTTTCTTTTTATTAGGATTTTAGCGATGAATTTATGAATAATTGTTGGAAAACATTTGTATCACCATCAGTTTCAATGACATTTCGACAAGCATCGATTTGTTATTTATGTAGTTTAATAGCTCGAGCGAAATATATATCCATTAGGTAAATAATTAATTTCATGATGTTATATTTCAGGTGCAGACAATTTGAAAATTAAGTAATATTTTGTTTTTCATGGTTAGGTAGAGCTCATCGAGTTACCTATATTTACAAATATTCAGGTGGTGAATTTTGTTGTGAAACTTAGGAAAATCCTATAAAAATTGAAATACATCAAAAAGTATCAAGTCGTCTCTGAATAATCTTTTTGATTTCACTCGTTGTATAATTAGGAAGAAAATTCTGCATACTTTTTGAAAAGCTTCACTTTCAAATCAACCAAATAAAACCTTAAGAATCAGCACAAAATCTGCGTCGAATAATATACTCAATACTTGAAACTAATTTTTGTCAAATTTTGATCTTAGGCGAAGCGCAGGTCTGCATATTCGAAAATAATAGAGAAAGAGTATAAAGGATTTGTAGAAAACTAGTTTTGAGTATGCTATTCGATGCAGCTTTTTACAATGATTATGAATATGATATTCGTTTGATTTGGAACTAAAGTACTGATCATCAAAATCGTTCAACACAAATCCGTATTTATCACGTTTTTATTGTCATATCGAAAAAATTGATTTTCTGAACAATCAGTATTTTTCAAAAAGCATGCGTCAAATTTTAGCCGATTTATATGAAGAGTAAAATATAGATGAAAATTCAGATAAATATTGATGCTACCAAGATTTGATGCTTTTAGTGTATTTCAACTTTTATAGGATTTTCTGATTCTTTTTCATACAATTGTCCTCAATTTCGCTTAGTAGGGTCAACACATTAGGGCTCTCTTGGTTTGGTTAAGCTGCGGCAGATGACACCGTTACAAAGTGCATCGTATTACCAAGAATGAACAGTGCTAATAAAGTAGCTGCATTCTCCACTAACCTTTACAGAACAAGAGAGAAGCTAGGTTCCTAGTTTCGCTGTTAGCTCTTCTACTAGTCATTTCCATCTTGGATAATATAGCATATGTAGTGACGGCATTACCTATCACTGTCCAACCAAAACAAGTGAGATGCTAGTGTTCTGGTTTTGGCACTAACTTTGCTACGAAAACATCGTCTCAATTTGTCAAAAATCGTATTTTTATAGATAATGCGACGAGCTCTATCCAATCATGCGAAATAATAAACGCAACGAAAAACTTTGATTAAATGGCAACTATAAGTTTTTCGATGGCTTTTGACTACACAAAGGGATATATGTAGAATCCTGAGACTGACTTCCTCTATCTAATAGCGTATGTAGTAGCTTAGCCACCCATGGGATATTGAGCCATTACCAATTGGTCAAAAAGTGATTGTCCACACCGAAAAAGTTCCTCACTACGCTACTGAGTATATGTGTTATCAGGTTCTATTGCATACTATTAACAGATCAAAGGTACGTAGTAGAACCTGATACTGCAAAGATTGTTAGATAGAGAAATTCTTTCTCTAGAAGCCTACATATATTTCGTTGTGTACTGACAATTTTTTAGTTGTCTTTCGGATTGACGGCATGTTATACAGAATTATAATTTAGATCTGTATTAAATATCACACAATTAATGGTCGATTGGTTACATGCTTATGTTACTACAACAGAGACAACTAGTGGAAATTCAAATCCAAATCGTCATTTACCATTTTATGCCATTTGTCAAGCAGTTCTTTATATATTTATTTATCGACATCAAGAAATCGCTCGATTACCTGATGGTATATACATACACAAGAAAAAAAACGAACATGATTCTTTATGTAAGAGTTTTCTTTTTCTTTTATGTTATAGGAATTGAGATTGTGTTAAAATGGAGAATTGGTCGTATTATATCTTCAGAACTAAATCCACTTAAATATAGTTTACCAGCTATTACACATCGATTTGCACAATTAGCAAGGTAGAATAATAACTTTATTGTTTTTTTTTTTTTGTTATTTAATTATTTTTTAATTAGAAATTATCAAATTGTTTTTTGTTATTCAATTATTGAAACAAATAATCGTTATACATTACCTGAAACATTTTCACCAAATGATTATCTAAATGGAAATTTACCTTCAAATATTCTTTATTCCTATTTTCCATTTGATCCTTATGTATTAAAACGATCATTAATATTTATTCACTCAATTTACAATGATTATCGAGATGAAAATGATGAATCAAATATTCCTAAAGATTCTGATGATAATGACGTAAGCGTTTAGTATTTATACATCAGAGAAATATTACACATATTTTGAAATATCCCGACGTCATCAGGATTGAAAAGAAAGATCGATGACTCACGAGTAGAGACCATCAGATCCGATGGGTTGTACTCATGACGTTGATCGGAAGATTTTTGCTAAAGTTGATCGGATTTTGGGAAGGGAGAGTGAACGTATTTTTGACAATTGAGAAATAAAAAAGCAACAAAATAATAAAATTCTGTTATAGAAAAACGTAGTTTACAACAGGAAGAAAGAAAAAACATTTCTATGTTTTGTTTTTTTTTAAGCGTCAAGAAATTGATGATTCTGATGATGTTTTAACATCAATGATGATGAGTACAACACCGGGTAGTTCTGATTCACTCGATCAATTACCAATAACAACAATGTCAACATCATTAAAAAATTCTCGAAACCCTCCGTCAATATTACCATTTGGCCGTTCACCTGGCTTTCGAAATGCAATAAATTAAAAATTCTTTTTTCTTTTTGTTGTGTTTCATTCTTTTTTTTTTTTCTGCACCTAGTCACTCATTCCATAGTTATTCATAATATTACTGTAAAGTAATGTTTGTGTTTCTCTATATTCTTGAATGAGAAAAGAAAAGCCTAAAGATATTATTGTTTTGTTTTCGAATAAAGACGAATAAAACAAGAAACGTTGGATAAAATATTCACAAATATAGAAAAATAACATTTGATGCATACAATAAATAATGATGAATTACCGAGTGAACGAATATCATCATGCAACAAATTGTTTATATATATATATTAAGTGAAAAAATAACCGAACGACCGGAAAGAAAAAAACCAAGATAGAAGCACCAGCGATTATATATGAATAAACAAGCTGAAATCGAACGAGAGAAAAAAGCATGCAGATAATAAATCATATCAGTTCGGGATTGAATTTCTTGTTTTTCTTCGTTTTATTTAAATGTTATTGATGCATCAAGTAATGCAGCAGATACCTATATAAATAACAAAAAATTTCGATTGAATTCATAGATTTTTAAATAATTTACTTTTTCATAAAATTGAATTTGTTCATCAACAAGTGTTTTCATATATGCTTTAAGATCAGTAACTTTTTCTCTTTGAAAAAAATTTATTTCAGCTAATACAACATGATTAAGTACATGACCACGATGAATAGCATTGGAGAAATCTGGTGGTGCACGTTGTGAGACAGTTTTTATAAAATCCGCTGCACTCTATTTTTTATCGAAATAATTAATTTATAAAAAAAAAATAAATATTTTTTTTTTAAGTGCTTTACTTACTCGTTGAATACTTAATATCGACGGGAAACAAGCAAGAATTCCAATATATTCTTGAATACGTTCATTAAAATCTCGTAAACCTTCACTTGCCTAAATGAAATATATTTTAAGAATCTTTCTTATTAATTTATGAAGTCTCTGATTATCTCGAGTGTCGCCTAGATTTGTCTCTTATAATTAATGCAAAGTACGTGTCAATCAAAGCTTTGTAATTAAAAATTGTGTTGTTCAATTTATTATTCTTCAAATTTCATAATTAATCATGTAACTTGATATAGACTCTAATTATCTCATCGCTTTCAACAAAAAAGAAAAATAATACTGTCGAAAACTAACGAATTCCGTCAATAGGATCCGATGACATTCGACAGTGGGAATTTGTCGCGTGAAACAAAGTTCGATCGTATCAAAGTATCTAGTTTTGCTTTTTATGGTAATCAGACAATATGTGAAATATATTTTTAATACTTTTTATGGCGATGCAAAGACATTTTCAGCTAACCCAAGTAAAATATTCATGCTCCTAACGACTATTTACGATAACAAAAGAAACACTACACAATCAAACGAATAGTATGCATAAATTATTGATTCTATTTTGTTCTTTATTAAAAATTTATTAATGAACAATTGAATGTAATAATAAGGTAAAACAAAAGTACGACTAAATTGTTAATTTTCAACTAGTTTTACGAGAGCGCAAAGCAATAGGAAGAGGCCAATGATAAGGAAGATCAAACAATGTCTAATGTCCAAATGTAAATTCAATGTCATCTCATCGGATTTGACTTTAGGATTCTTCGTTCGGGGTTTCTATGCTTAAACAGCTATTGTAGAAAATCATAAATATTACAATTTCATAATTTGATTTGTCTATTCTTATCAATTCAATATTTTTCTAAAATGTTAAAAGTCATACTTTAGTTTTATATAAGTCAGCTATACCACCATATGATCCACTAATTTTCGATATCGAATTTGAAAGGTCTTTATTACCTAAAACACAAAAGAAAAGAATATTCTTCGATTACAAAAACAATCAATAATTATAATTTAAAAATTGTACCAGGTGTAGTAGTATCTACTACAACAGCTTGATGAACTCTCGAAAATAATTCACTTATTCGTTGAATATCACGTTCATAAACTTCCGTATGTCTTTCAAGATATTTCATTACACCTTGACAGAGATATTTTAATTGTGATTCAAGACCTGGTTGTTGTTGCGCAAATGTTTCAATTTGTGATGCACTAAATAGTTTTTTTGAAATAAAGATTTAATGGTAATAGAAAAAAAGAAAAATATAAGTACATTTCTGATTCAGATAATCCTGTACTTGTTAAAGTAACACATGAAAGCCATGATGCTTCACGTAAGTCATCTTTTTCAACTTTTCGTTTTCCTCCTTTCCAATCCTAAAAGTGAAAAAAAAAAGCAACACACTAAATTCTATTTATTAGTTTTATATTTAATACTTTTTTATTCTTGTCACTAGTTTCACATGTAATAAAATGTTGAACAGCATATGAAGCACAAAGTACTGGATGACGGCATATACGATTAAGCCATAATTCAAGTAGTCGTCGACGTTCTTCAACAAATTCGTGTTCAAATCGTCCTAAAAAAAAACAAAAGAAACTTAATTATTTCAATGAAAAAACTTCATAAATTGTTACTTTATTACCAGCTATTTGTTTTCCAGGTAATGGTGGTATACAAATAAAACGAAATTTATTAACAAGTTGTTCATGCAACCAATCAAATTGTTTATAACGTCTACTAACGTATCGACCTCCTGAAATCTAAATTAAAAAAAAAAATGTTTTCTTTCTTTTTTCAATTAATAATAAAATATTTACTTGTGGGTGTATTTTATATTCTGTAAAAGCTTTTAATCCTCCTAATTTAGTTCCTTTTGCTGGATCTTCAACTCTACAACTAAATGGTGGTAAACCAGGATTAGGTGACCAATAAACACCACCTTCTCTTTCATTGAACTTTAAAAGAAAGAGACAAAAAAAAAAACATTATTAATAATAAATATAAAATCAAACAAAAACAATAAATAATATTTTCTTACACTTATTTCAACATGATCATCACATTTTGCTTTAGATCCATTTAATAAATAACTATCTAAACCATGTTTATCAAAAAATCTAAATAAATAATTTATAATTTTAATTTACAAAAAGAGTAAAATAACTTACCGAGCTCGTGGTGTAGTTCTATTAGCTTCACTATTAGGCATTGAAGTTCTATTATTATTTTGGAGTGTTGAGTTTGGTGTTAACTAAAAAAGATGATTATTATTATTATTATATATATAGATAATTATAATTGATTGTCAATGAAAGCAAAACCACAAAAGTGCATGCAATCGATACACACGATAGACATAAAGGAAAATAATTCATTTTCTCAACTGACCGTTTTTGTTTCTTTAAATGAATGATGTTTCGATAGCTGAAATATTATGATTAATTTACTTGTAAAGATATTAATTTCTGTTATTTTTCTGATATGATGAAAAAAAAAAAAATATGTATAAAAATTCTTACTGTAGATGAATTCATAGTTTGTGATGATTGTTGTGGATATTCAGAATCACTAAAACTATCATCAGAATCAGTATCTCTTCTTGTCGATTGACGTGATACCTAAATAAATAAATAAATAAAAATTAAGTTAATAATAAATAAAATTAATTCAGCAATAAAAAGAAAATAATCAACAATACATATGATGAATATTGCAATAATTTTAAACGAATTATTATATTCTAATCTAAATACTGAGCTAGAATCTATGTGCATCAATTGCTGACCTCATTATTATTTTCATAATTTGCTATTTTATTGTTGTATTTTCGTGATAAGGTTAAAAATTTAAGTAAACTTTTCTTTTTTTTTCTTTTTTTCTTTGTTGTTTGCAAAAATGAAGTAAATTTGGATACTAATGTTGCGGACTTTAGATTCGTATCAATAGAAGAAAAATAATCCATAGATGATGATGACGAGAGTAGAGGCATTGATTGTGCTTTTGTCTGTTTATTGATAGGATAAGCTAGTAATATTTGGACATTATCTATTGAATCATAAATTGATTCAGCTGATGATGATGGTACCGGAATGAAACTATCATTTGACTTTGTCGTCTGTTGTTGTGTAGATGATGAAATATTTGGAAAAGTAAATGAAGATGGTTGATTTGTTTTTAATAAAATAGGAGCCGGAGTAATTGGAAGATTACCATACCAGTCATCTGGTCGCTCATTTAATGAATCTTTGAGTAATGAATTTGAATCTGAATTTGTAATGGGAAGAAAATCAAATTCTGATGAAACATTTATGACATCTATGACTTTGATATATTCATCATATGAATTAGTTGCTACAACTTTAGCATTGACGGACGTTTTCTCGATTTCTGTAGGAAATTTTAAAGATTGAATAAAATTAGTTAAGTTGTCTTCGTTTACTTGCTATAAAAATAGCAAGAAACAAGAATTTTCACAAAAAAAAAACAGAGACAAATAAATAGAAGGACTCAATAAAAATATATCTTACAGTGGGCTGTACTGGTGATGGCGATGATGGCCATGCCGATGGCTCTACCGGTTGCCAACTATTAATCGTTGTCGGATTCATGTATTGCGGTGGATCATATGGTGGTGGATGACTTGGTGGTATTGCTGGTTTAGATACATTGTTATTGGGATTAAAAAGATCTTTATTCAGATAAGTATTATTTGGGTTTGAAAATGTAAATAATGGTGGTGGTGGTGGTGGTTCATTAGGCTCTGGCGGATCAGCTAAAGCTTGAACATAATTTTCTGGAATAACACCAACTTGTCCAGCCGAATTTTTTGCATACCTTTTATTTTTATAAATAATTTAAAAAAATGATTTAATACTAAAACAACCTTAATTAAAAAAAAAAAAAATCTTACCACCACCCATGGCCAGCAGTGTTAGATGTTATTGTAAGAATATCATTTGCATTAAAACTAAGTTCATTCGGACCTTCAGCAACGAAATCATAAAGTGCACGTGCTTTGAATTCACTATTAGACATTCTCTCACGAATACAATATAGACATTTAATCTAAGTCAACAGCAATCTGAATTAAGAACCTGAAGGAGAAAAAAATAATCGTGAAGGATAGAAAGAAAGGAAGGTAGACAAACACAAGTGTTTGTAATTAATAAAAAATAAAAATAAAAAAAAAATGATGAATCATTGAAAAAATACTAGCTTTTCATTCGTTGAATTAGATAACCAATCGATAGTGCAACACCATGAACAATGATTAATTGAAATTGATAGTAGCTGTTTATTGATAAAAGATTTGTTTGATTTTTGAAGTTTTTATTTCACTGAATATAAGAATATAGTTTATTTAAATTGAAAGAAATGAGTATGCCGAAATCAAATGGAACTGAAGCTCATGTGCAAGTTGCTGTTCGAGCAAGACCACTTAATCAACGAGAAGTAAATGATTTAATTTCTTTTCTTTTTTTTTTTTAGTTTGAAATGATCTTATTTTAATCTTACTTTTTTAAAATTAGATTGATCTTAAATCTCCTGTTATTATTACAATTCATGGCTCACAAATTTTCGTTAATAAATCTCAAGAAAAGTAAAATATCTTTTGGTATTTATTCATAAAATATTGTTTTTTTTTTTATTTTGTTATTAGACATCATACACCTAAAGCATTTTCATATGATTTTTGTTTTGACTCAATGCGTTTAGATAATTCTAATTATGCTAGTAAGTTATTTTTTAATAGAACTAATTAATTTTATTTGTTTAATGTCAAGGTCAAGAATTTATATTCAATAAACTTGGTATAGAAATTGTTAAACATGCATTTGAAGGTTATAATGCTTGTATATTTGCTTATGGTCAAACAGGTTTGATTAAAATTGTTTGTTTTTTTATTTGTTTATAAGAAAGACAAAATTTAATTGATTGTTTAGGCTCTGGAAAATCTTATACAATGATGGGAATACATAATGATCGAGGTATAATTCCACGTCTTAGTCAATCGGTGTTTGATGGAATAGAAAATGAATTACAACAAGATGAAAATAATGATAGAAATATTGAATCAATTGATAATGAAAAAATAAATGATATATTATCATTAAAATTTTCATCAACTTATCGTGTTGAAGTTTCGTATTTTGAAATTTATAATGAAAAAGTACGAGATTTATTAAATCCAAATAAGTAAGTTATTTATATTTAATATTGATATTATTATTTTATTTTATTTTATTTTAATTTAGTAATCATCATGCATTAAAAGTACGAGAAAATAAAATTCTTGGACCATATGTAGATGGACTTTCACAACTTGTTGTTACATCTTATCAGGTAATTTGTTTTATTGAATAATCATATTCGAAATGTATATTTAAAGAGTAAAGAAACGAGTATGTTAGTTATAAAATATAGAACAAATAAATTTCATTTGTAATCATACGTTGAAGAATTAGTCATTAGTAAATGATTAATTGTAAGACAATATTAATCATTACTCAATTGTGATTGATAAAGACTTGTAAAGTTTGTTGCTGTATAAGATTATAAATCTACTACTTTTTTATATCTCATTTCCGATAGAATAGAAAGATAAAGCATGAAACTCTTCACATTTCTGTGTATTTATTTATGGTTTTATTGGATGTAAAGCAAAATTTCAAGGTCTCAATAGTGTGAGAAAGGTCTATCAGTTTCGGACATTTTCGATAATAACTATGGTAATCATAAGTCTTTTATTCTTCACAAAGTGACATGTTGATTAGTTTATCTAGGGTCAGACAAGTATGATATCGTATCTGTCTGAGTCTATATAAACTGTATCGATTTACGTTATTAGTTTTCAAGTTGAGTTTGTAATAGAAAAATGACAGATATCACAGTTGTTATTCGAATTGCTCGAAAGTAACAGATGCATTTGGCAAAAAACAAAATAACTAGACGAAAATATGAAGTATTTTATGTTCTATCTAAGAGTGACAGATTTACGATTGTATCTGACGGTATACATCGTGTAATCATTGATAACAACGAATGCTAATTGTTGAACATGGCAAAGACTCTTTCCTGGATGATTTGTGACATATAAATATTTGATTTCTGTTTATCAAAATGTAACTATGTCCGATAATTTCTTAATTACAACTGTTTTTTTTACGATCGATCATCACTTTTGAAGTATGAGGTTCTTTTCTGCAAAATGAGAGATATTATTGACACAAAGTCTAGAGGTTACTAGTATATGATTCGAGAAATCCATTGAAAATGAACATTTACGATTGATATTATGCATAAGAAGATAAGAGTACGAAATCAAGAGTCGTTCATTCTACCATATTTTCTGTAATTAATGATCATCATAATCATGAAAAAGTATAATAACAAAAATCTAGATAAAAAATACCCATAAGTTATATAGTGTGGGAAAATGCCATAGTCACTCGAGCCCAAGGTCATGTAGCTTATTTTGCATCTTTTTCACTTCTGATATACTTGCAAGCAAAATAAATAGATTATATTTTTGAAATTAGTCAAAGAAAAACTATATTATTATATCTCGATTCTCTTGATTTTGTGAGGTATATAAAAATTAGGGATCTCTAAAAGAATAAAAAGTATGCTTAATTCTGTACGCTGGTCTTCGAGCGATAAACATAAGTCGATATTCATTAAACAAGAGTCAAAAATTACTACTTTGGTAATTTGAAATTCTCTGTGAACCTTTATTCTATATGTTTAGTTATTTCTTTTATGAAAGAGCACGCCAAACTGAAGTGCTTGGCATAATTCTTTTATTTAAATTCTAACTTGTTATACTAAGAAAAGTTATGCTAAATTCAATGACTCGAAAACTTGTTAGTGTGGCTTCACGTAGGGCTAATCGGTTGAAGTCACAAAACTGCGACTATTATAAATGTATGGTATATGATCGGACGAGTCAAAAATAATTTATTTAAAAATATGTCAAATGAATGAATAAATCAAAATGATAATAATTTTTATGGTTGATACATGTGCTCCGAAATGTCATCATTCCGAAAATGTTTGCATTTAGAATTCCTATTCTATCAATTTATTTGATTCATTTAATATTGTTATACTGAACGAACCTTATTTGTATTGTCATGTACATTTTCAATGCATAATTTCTTTTCTCCTAATGATAATATACGCGATACATGTCATGGGGAGTGGCAAATATCATTTTAATCGTTCACAATTCTTTCTCTCGATGAGCTTTTATGTATACTGTTGAGTTTTGCCCAGATTTAGAATTCCATTAGTTCATTATGTTCTGACTCAGCTAGATCAATAATACCTTGCCATACTGATTGATACCTACCATAAAATCCTTTCGTTGCATTACATACCAAAACCTGAAATATGTACATTAATTAGAATCTATAGTAGAAATCTTAGATTTTTAGAATGCTTGGGAAGATTTCAGAATGATCTAAGTACTGTTATTGCTAACGCGCCTTCTTTCATTGCTATGGAAACGTATCCAGTAATATTTGGCTTCTCCCTCTTCCCTCGGTTGCTAGGGCTGAGAGAGAAAACCAAAAAGAAAACGAAAAGAACATATTTCAAATAGGATGTGCCAGGGTTTGAAAAAAAAAATAATATGCCCAATAGAAAATCCTAATTTCGATTATTCTATCATCTACAACACAAAAACTTTAATTAAACTTATTCGTATAAAAACTACACATCATATTGACTTTGATTTTATTATTAAATTCTGATGTCTAATTAATAATAAATCTATTTCTAGGAAATAGAAACTCTATTAATAGAAGGTAATAATTATCGAACAGTAGCATCAACAAATATGAATAATGAAAGTTCAAGATCACATGCTGTATTTACTCTTAAATTAACTCAAACATTATCAACTGAAGCATCAGAAGTACAATCAAATATTTTTTTCTATTATATTTTTTTTAGTATTATTTATTTTTATATCTTAGACACAAAGTGTAAAAGTAAGCAAAATAAGTTTAGTTGACTTAGCTGGATCAGAACGTGTATCAAAAAGTGGTATTCAAATAGAACAAATTCGTTTTCGAGAAGGATGCAATATAAATAAGTATAAATTATAAACAAATGAATGAAAATTTTTGTAGAATTTTATTATTCTCTTTTTTTTAAAGATCTCTTTCAACATTAGGTCTTGTTATTTCCGCATTAGCTACACGTCAATCACATGAAAATAATCCAAAATCAACAAAAAAAACTTTTGTTCCATATCGAGATTCTGTATTAACTTGGTTATTAAAAGTAAAATTAATATTTTTGTGGTTTTTTTTAAAGATATTTAACATATTTGTTTTCTTTTAGGATAGTTTAGGTGGAAATTCATTTACAATAATGTTAGCAACAATATCACCAGCATATGATAATTATGAAGAAACAATATCAACATTACGTTATGCTGATCAAGCTAAGAAAATTGTTAATCATGCTATTATTAATGAAGATGAACCAGGAAAAATAATACGAGAATTAAGAAATGAAATTGATAAATTACGAAAAGAATTAGCTGATGCTAAAGCTGAAAAATCAGCTGATGCTAAAGATGAAAAATCAGCTGAAAAACTTAATGCTGAAATAAAAGAAAATGAAAAATTAATGCAAACAATAACTAAAGATTGGCAACAACGTATTGCTGAAACAGATAAAATAAGCAAAGTATAAAAAAGAAAATTTTATTTTTTCGATGTTAAAGCTTGTTAGCTTCTTTTTTTTTTTTATTCATAGGAACGTCATGAATTACTTGAAAAAAGTGGTATTTCTGTATGTAGTTCTGGTATTGGTCTTGAAAAAGATCGATTATATCTTGTTAATTTAAATCCTGATCCAGCACTTAATGAATTATTAGTTTATTATTTAAAAGTAAATATTCAATTAAAGAAATGAAGTTTGATTTTTTTGTTCTTTTTTTGCAATTTTTAATTTTAGCCAAAAACATCAATCGGTAGACCTGATGCATCAATACAACAAGATATTGAATTAATTGGAGTTGGTATTTCACCAGAACATTGTGTTATTGAAATAAGAAATCAAAATCAAATATTTCTTATACCTTTAAATAAATCGAAGTTTGAATGAAAATTTCAAAAGAAAAATACAAAAAAAAAAGAATTTTTTTTTTCTGTTTTGTATAGAACATATGTTAATGGTCAACTGATTGATAATGAAAGACAATTAAGACATGGTGATCGAATACTTTTGGGTTGTTCACATTTCTTTCGTTTAAATTCACCAGGAGATAAAAGTAAGTTCTACTTATCATTTCAATGATAATAGGCGTGTTAGAATAGATATCTTGCGAATTATTTTCTCAGTATTACCAAGCATCAATCATTTTTTGCTTTTAAAAGATTCATGATTTAGTCTTCTACAAAATATTAAGTAAAAGAAATAGATAAATAAGTAGGTGTGTGCAAGATGGATCTGGTTCCGGTGGAAGTGGGAACAAATTTTTTCGGCGAAGATCGGGAATAAATTTTCTTTTGATCGGCAATGGAACCGAATGTTCTTATGACCGAGACCGGAACCGAATTTTTTCCTCTTCGGATCTCGGGCCAAAAATTTCCTTTCGATCGTGATCGGAGTCAAATTTTTTTCTGTTCGAGTTCAGGGTCAAATTTTCTTTTGATTGAGGCTGGAGACAAAAATCATTGATCTCGTATATATCTATAAATAACACTTTGAGACTTCAATTTAGTTAACTTTTACATATAAAAAATAGTCTGTTCAGGTCTATTCGTTAGAATTTTAAATTAATGAAAAACAAGAAGATAGCAATTTTGTAGGACTTGAAAAAGCTCTATCTTGTAAACATATTAGTGTAAATTATGTATTAATACCTACCGTATGAATGAATCATTTATTTTTCCAAACTTTACAAAAACAATAATGTATCTTTTTTGAGTCTATGTAAGAACTTGAATTAATCGACGAAAAAAAATGAGTCAATATACTTCAACTTTATTTCAATTTCAAGACAAATGAATGATGCATCTGATTGAAACGTCAGAATTTGAGTAGGACTCTTTATTCGGATATATCGTACAAAACAAGCAAAGTTTTGTGTTCTTGACTGAGCTTTTAATAGAGTAATGTTTGCATAAAAAAAAAACGACCTTCAGGGTACATCATGTGGAAAGATGCATTTAGTCATCCTTTTAAACGTACGTACTCGATCATGTTATAGTTAGACAAAGTTAGAAAACAATGCTAATTTATTATAAAACAAAAAAAAAACAAATTTTGAACATTGGGCGTGTCAGAGTCTTACGCAGTATTGTTATCTAACATTTTGTAGTAAAACTTATGATACGTTCTTGTAAAAAAATTGACTTATGAATCTTTTTTTCAAAAGAAAAGATTAAGGCATAGTGATAAGCCTTGATGGTGATATTTTAAAAATACTTAGAGAAACTTTTATAAAGTATGGGACAAATTTATATTATTGAATAGAGAATTTTTTGCTCTACGGAACTGTATTATTCTGTTTTTCAAATAACTTTTTCTTGTCGGCGAAATAAATTAAAAGATTGTAAGCTAATTCAACTGCAATGATAAAAATAATGACAGAATTTTTCTTGAAATGAGAACTTCGAAAAAATTACAAAAGATTCTTTTCTGATAGACCTTATATCATTATTCGTCTTTTTTTTATATTGAGTAAAATCTAAAGACTTTCATTTGTTCAAAATTAAATTGCTTCAGAGTAAAAATAGTAGAAGCCTTGAAAACTTCGAGTATACAATTCTCTGTGTATTGATGCTAAATACTTTACTTTTACCATCGAACTTTATTTTTCTGATCAACGGCTGACAAAAGTTCATAAATGTCTGTAAGAAATAGGAGATCGCAGTTACTTTATTGAATAGATGTTAATTTTTTTCTTCATTCGAAGAAAAATATAATAAAATAGTTTTGTTGAAACCTATTAAATTGTATAAAAGAAAAGTCTTTTAACTATGATTGTACTACTAAAAAAAGAAATAAAAGTGTCTACTTCTTAATACGCCATTTGTTAGTTCATATAAGAATTGGTAGGAGTGATTATGAAAGACCAACGAGTCATTTTTCTCAATTTAAAGTGGATTATTTCGGAACCAACATAAAAGAAAAGAAAAAGGAGGAAATTGTTTGTATTCAATGAACTACAAGCTTGTTAAATAGTATATATTTGTATTAGTCCGATTATTACATATTATGTGTTAGGTAAAGAGTTTTTCACCGATACAATTAGAGAAAGTATATTGTTTAGTTTATTTCATCTTACAAGATGAAAAAAGAACAAATTAGTTTATCAGAATTTTAATCTAAAATCGGTAAATAACTAAATTATGATTCTAATGATTGACCGGAAATTGTTTTTTTTTTTTTTATAACTTATAATGCGAAAGTCTTGACACAAAATGTTCATTCATTTCTTTCTGGGGTAAGATTGAACAATTATCAGTAGATTTTGTAAAAAAAAATATCAAAACTATGTTTGTACTAAGCAAAATAATAGTTTGCGCGCAGTTCTAAATTGAATAGATTTACCTCAGAATTATTGTAGAATAATAAATCAAATATTACAATAAGTGAAATCTCATTTATACATTTACATTAAAGAGCTACGTTCTATGGAAACATTAATGAACAAATTAAAGAAATACAAAAAATAGTTTTATGTGGATATGTCTACATTGACATAAAAAATTGAATAGAGGTCTGACTCGTTTAAAGTATAAGCCTCTTGTTATCAAACGAAAAGTCTAAATTCAAGTGTGATTGGGTGTGAATGTGAACCTTCTGTCTACCTACATATATGAACACTCGCACATGATATTGATCTTATGTCTTGCTTCATTAATCAACGAAGGCTCAAGTATCGGGCGGCTCATCTATTGGGACTCATTTGTCGAAGATTTAACTCTCGGAAATTATCTGTCGGAAGGCTCATCCGTCGAGAACTTATTTGTCGTGTCACCTTTAAAAAAAGAAAAGTAAATAGCACACTTTGTAAAACAAACATGACTCTATAAAGCTGTTTCATTAAAAACTACTACGAATTAAAATTGACCAAAATAGTATTCTATGCACACAATCTTCTTTATCTCTTGGAATAATCTGATGATAATGGTCCAATTTGATTCCAACAGGAAATTCTGAATGTATGTTCGAAAAGAGTGAAAATGTCTCATTCTAATCAGTTGTCTTTTACTGACCGGAGAATGAGTGAATATTTTATATAGGTAGATAAGAAAAGAACAATTAATTATTCAAATCATAAGACTATTAATCTATAATATTAACAATTTTATTTTAATAGATTCCACAAATAATAATTCTGTTCTATCATCAATTATGAATACATCATCGCATTTATCATTTACAGACGCACAAAATGAATTTTTATTGAATCAATTAGCAACAGATCCAATGACTAAAGAATTAAGATTATTTTTAAAACAAGATGATAATAATCAAGAAACAAATCGTAAAAAAAAACAAAAAACAATATTAATAATTTAATTTCTAGAATTTAATTTTTAATATTATTTAGAAATTATTCCAAAGAAAACATCTGATGTTTATGAAAGAGAAATCGAATATCTTAAAACACAATTAATGCGTAGTGAAAGTCGTTCATCATCAATTAATTCCAGAAGTCATGCTTTTGAAGAATCACTTTCAAAATGGCGTTTTTCAAATAAACTTCTTAATGAGTATTAAATTGAAAACAAATATTTTATCAATATTATTTTTCTTATTCATTAGATCAGAAGAAAGTCGATCATTTTTTAATCGTCTTAAACAAGAATTAATACGTGTTAATGCTCTTGTATCTGAAGCAAATACAATTGCAAGTGAGATGCAACGACAGACAACTTACAGTGTTATGTTACAAATTCCTGTTTCATATTTAAAACCAAGCGAACGTGTAATAGAAATAAAAGAAGATAAATTTAATTTTACGAAACAGTTTTCTCAACTGATCGATCACTTTCTCATTAAAAGCTAATGGATTGTCAGTTATTGATCATCCTAATTTTGAATATCATCATAAGGAATCTCTTTAAGTCTTTATATATTGGTTTTTTAGGCAAACAATTTTTTGTCTAGCCCAGATCATAGAGAATATCGAATTTCGTAGACAACAGTATTTTTTTCTGCTGCAAATAGATTTTTTTTTGCAGAAAGTAAAGCCATATTAATGTATAAAACAGACGCACATTAACATTTCAATGTGAAAGTCTTCAAGATGATATTATTGTAGGTAAAATTCATTTTTGGAGAACAGAAAAGATTATTGTCTTATAAAAAACTAGATATGCTATGTAATCTGATGAGGGAAGTCCTGCAAATGATGGATCGCTTTTGAGTCAGGACTGTGTGCCTTATGTTAGAATCCGTCCGATTTATCGCGGATCGGAGTTCGAAAATTTTGGACTGACCGACTATACTTGGTGGAGACTTCAATGAACTATGAATATCCTAAAGAAGAGGTCAAGCTCTTAGTGTAATATTGTTGAGATACTGAAATTTAACGTTAAATTTTAAATGAATGCTGTGGTTCCCTTCAGAAACATCAGAAAAACTGATTTTCGAATTTTTACTCAAAACTCTAAATAGAGACAGGTCTTAATGAGAATAGATTTCTCTGAATATTTCAGCTCTTGTCGTTGTTTCTATTCTAAGATACAGCTATGATATAAGCGTATCTTTTACATTGCTCATATAAATCGACAAATTTAATGCTCGTATTTCAGGATAGAAGCAAATAAAAAGTCCTAAAATTCCTCTTGTTAATATCTTCCTCTATGCGAAATTTCAAGTGAAAATTCGAAAACTAATTTTTTTGTTATCACATCATTCATTTAAGCCCCCCTCCCCCCGTCCCTAAAAAAATCGATCTCAGCCCAGGTACGCTCAAATGGGCTAAAGTGAGGAGACTGTGGTGAAATTTTCAGCTCGATACCCTGACGTTTGACAGAGATATGAACCAAACGAGCGTCGAAAAATAGCTCATCTCATCTCCAAGAATTCTCTGTGGACCCTCATTATATATATATATAATTTTTTTTTGTTTGAAAGCTTGTCTCTAGGACTAGCCTACTTCGTGGTCCTTTTTTTTTAAATTCATACTTTTTAAGCGAAGGAAAGGGATGACAAGTCCAATGACTAAAAAAACCCCTAAAAAATAGGGCTTTTTCTATAGAGATGGCTTTTTATATAATAATAAAAGGGCTTATTTTAAAAAAAGGGTCATGAGGTAGGCTAGCCCCAAACACGAGCTTTCAAACAAAAAAAATGTTTGACTTTATATAGTACCGCGATGGAATGGCGTTGGAGATACTCCGTCGAACCCATGTTGTGAGAAAAACGTGAAACAAGTTTGAAATAGCAGGTGCGGGTGTGGGTGTGCGAGAAGAAAATATCCACACCCACACCCACACGCACACCCATCCCCACACCCACCCACACCCTGGAGACTTTTTCCTACAAAATCCTCTTTTTGAAAAAAAATTCAATTTTTGAAAAAAATATGTATGTGATGACGACAGTACACTTTTTTTGCGAAAATCCATTTTTTTGAAGGACGAAACCTTAAAATGATGCTGATTCTTAATGTTCAGGCCGCATAGTATTTAGCTATGCGTTTCTCTCAGATTTCGTTTTTTGACGAAATTTGACATTTTTTTTGGGGGAGGGGAGGGCCTTAAAAAAATCCCCAAAAAATGTAGTATCATCGTAGCAATAAACTCCGGTTATGAACTCGCTTCACGATATTCAAAGCTCATTTGGGTCTATATAATGCATTTCCTTCCAACTCAAAAATAATTAACCAGTTGGAGGACTTGACTCATTAGATCAAAAGTGATTTTGACAGAATATTTGTTAATCTGTAAAATCAAAGATCTAAGAAATTTTCTTATGTCCATGTCCAAAACTAGCATGGCTGATAACCGATAATTGAACAGTTTTTGATGAGAAAATGATTGATTAATTGAAAATGTTACCTTCCTAGTAGATATTGTTTCTTTCTTAAGGCTACAACAAATTTATGTGAGCCAACTATTCAAGTAAAACGACGAAATTTATCACCACAAATATGGAATATTGAAAAATTTGAATCGAAATTAAATGACATGAGAGATGTTTATTATGAATGGCAAATGTCAGAAAATAAAGTAAAAAAGGAAAAAATAATTTTTATTTATTAATAGAATTTCTCTTGAATTTTTAGGAACAATTATTAACACAACAACAAAAACGAAATGATCCATTTTTTGATATTGAAGAATATAATAGTCTAATTGGTGTGGCAAATATTTTTTTAAAAGCTTTATTTTATGATTCGAAACTTGATTATCCTGCACCAATTATTAATACACAAGGAGAGGTAATGTAAACATAAAAACTGAATCAAATTATTTATGATCAGCTATTTTTCAAATAAACTTCACTACTGAATACTTCATAGTAAGTTTATGAGAGTTCCGTTTCAAGTCCTGTAATTTGAATTGTACATGTGAACTGAAATGGAACTTTGGCTAATATATATTGGATAGGGTAAAATGAATTTTTCAGTAATCGCAGTTCATTTAAAAAGATCTGATCAGCAGATTCTACTCATGCGCTAGGAGATAGCCCATCAAAATCATCTACATTAGTCAATATGGAACTGTGACATACCTAATATACGCTCTATTTCAATTTGTTTAGATATTTCGAGAGAGCAAAAGCTTGTGTTTAAATAAGTTTGATTAGTAAAATCTAAATATCATATTGTTCATCGAATTGATTGTTTTTTTTTTGACTCTTTTCTTCAAAAATAAAACACTAAGCATTTATTTTAATTTATAGATGCAATAAAAGTATGTAATATTGCTATATTTGTTCTATTTTAATTCTGCCTTTTTCTTTCTTTCTTTTTTATTCAATACGAAAGATAGAATAGCACATTCCATATATTTCTTTTAAACAGATGTAAATTGCAAAAATAACATATACAAGTAGTCAACTTGAATTATATTTATTTTATCACAGTTTTTTTCATAATCACAAATTTAGCATTTACATCAATGATAATTAGAAAAAACTAAATTGATATAATCATCTTATATACTTGAATCTTTAAGGTATATCGAAAGAATTGCAGGGATTCATGCCGATCCTAATAAATAAAATACATTTAATATATGAACTTCTTCTTAATTTATTACGAACATGTGAAAACTTGATTACAAGAAGAATAAACAGAAAAGTAATTAGTTTGAACTATATTTATCTAATACTTTTTCATGGTCTTATCATGTTCTATTATCGAGAAGTTTGCAATCATTCATCACTGTTTACATATACTTTGAATTGCTCTACACGAGAAGAACAGCTGCGTTCCGTTGATTGATGTAATCAATGTATTGTACTCAGTCTTTTCAACGCATACATAAAAGGACATGGTTCGATACATTGTTATGAATGCATAATACAATAATGAATCTCTCTGGGGGTCTAGGCGGAAATCGTGCAGTTGACAGGTGTTCATATGTAATTTGGCATGATCTATTCATATAAATAATTGTTAGGCGTAATTGGCAGACATCATAAGTATAGGTTTCACTAGAACATATCGGGAAAATGAACGGTTTCATCTAATATTATTTATAAATGTGATAAAATTGGTTGGGGCTCTGTATGGATCTTCCGGTAGTGATGTTAGAGTTAAAGTGAATGCAAAGCTCTTGCAAGACAAACGAGATTCAAAAAAGTTCTGAATATAAAATGCTTATGTTTTTTTAATAACTAAAATATTCGATATTACTAATCTCTGCACCAGATTTACAGAAGAGTAAATGTAGATTACATAACTCAACAACGGCAATATCTAGTGACCTGCAGTTTTCAACAATCGAAAGAGAAGAACTCTGAAAGTCTTTTTATCTAATAGTACATGAGACAAAATTATTTTAAAGCTCATTATTTTCGTAAAACAAATGCATGAAAGCCATGCTTCGTTTTAATATAATTTTGATTTTAATACGTATCTCAAGTTTATAGGATTCTTTTGATTATTAGCAAATTTTCTTTTTTTTATCAAAATTTTCTTGAAATAGACCACTTTTTCACGTATTTGGTTTGCGAAGTTGATAGCTTTTAAAATAATTTTGTCTTGTATAATGTTATAGGAGGCGGGCAAAGTACTCGAGGCTTAAGTACTTGAAATTCGAGATAAGTACACATCATATCAAAATGATGCTTGATAAAAAATTGAAGTTTGTATTTTCCCAGAATGAAACGAATAGCTCAATTTCTTCTTTTTTGTTTGTTTTATTCATGTATACATCTAGATAAATCCATAGACGCCACATCATGATATGATAACAGGCGTTCTCTTTTTTTCTTAGCACCTTTGACTAGTAACATAATATGTAATCAGTGCCTGATTCGTCTCTGTATGTTTTATCGTTCTTCTTTTATTTCGTAATCATGATTCATTCTCATTAGATAAAATAAATTCCTTGTTGTAAACATACGGCTCAATTAGGACACAGGTACTGGTGAAAACAAGACCCACACCCACAATCTTCTATCGAAAAAAAAGTAGTTTACTTGCCCTGAAGAGAAATCTTTATCTTTCTCCCTCTATGAACTTGAACTGAGATATTTGTCCGTGTCGGCTACATCAGCTCCTATTGGAAGAATATTTTCTCAAGGCGAATTTGCAATGCATCTATATAGCGCATCGTTAACCTCAACAAATCTATGCTTACTTACTTTTCTTAAATGTTATGATATTTTGGTATAGTTCGATTGCATGAAACTTGATAATAAAACAAATTATTATAGGAACGTATTGAGTCATGATTCTTATAATGTCTCGATCTCAGAATGGATATGTCATTTCTAAATCTACTAATTAAATTTTCTGTCGTGTGATAACTCACTCGTACTCGAGAAAGTCCGTACTTACTCAGCTTTGTAATATCAGATAAAAAGATATTAGGAGTTCTTTCTTTTCGATTGCTGAAAATCGCAGATCACTATATGTTATCATGGTTGAGTTATTGAGATTACACCTATTCCTTTGTAATTCTGGTGTGAACATTAGTTGAAATTGCTAAAGGCTATAAACCTATGATTAACTTATTTTTCTATAAAACATTTATTTAATTACAGATATCTGGTTTACTTCATGTAATTCTTGTTCAAATGGGTACATCTTCAATGAAGAAATTAAGTGATTTTCAATCAAATAATATTCCACGAGCTAGTATTAGTGAAGGTATAATTCTCGATGTTAATGAAAACAGTTTAAGTGAACGTAGTGACAGTCAAAATAGTCTTGATGATGAAAGTATGGATGATTCACCAGGAATATCTAATAATAATAGAACCGATCAAATAACAGTTAAAGTATGTATTAAAATGAATTTAATAATATAATCGAATTTCTTTTTTTGTTTTATTTTTTTACTTATATAGTTTATAATTAAAGAAGTTCGAGATTTACCTCCATGTGATGCTGAAAATATTATGTGTCGATATAGATTTATAAATCAAAAAGAAGATCAAACAATTATTTCAATAAAATCTTCATCGACTGATAATGAAGATGATGAAAAAAAACCATCTATATTTTCTTTTAATCATGAAAAAGTACAAAAATAAATTTCAAATCAAATACTTTTATTATCATATTTTTCTTTTCTTAAGGAATATACATTAACTATAACGGAAAATTTTATATCAACATGTTTTGAAAATGCTATTTCAATTGAAGTATGGTATCATTATAATACTATACCATTATTAATAAATACAACAGCCAATAATGAACGTAATCGACGTGATGCTGAAATTCGAGCATTAAGTAATCGATGGAAAGAAGTTAAACGACATATACAATATGCTGTTGAAATACATGAATTAGATGCATCTGGACGATGGGAACCAGTTGAAGTTGATGCACAACAATCACAAAATATCAGTGGCGGAGTTTATCGTTTACGACAAGTAAAATAAAATAAAAAAAAGTTTTAATAATTTATTATTATTGATTTATCTATGAATATATAGGGTCAATCGAAACGTTTAGTAGCACGTTTACGTGTTTTACCACAATCAGGTACAATGCCACTTGTTTTACATGCTATACGATCAGTTGAAATTGGTTCAATAAGTACAAGAAAAATGAATGCACCACGTCAATTAGATTCATATCAAGATGAAGAATTACAATGTTTAAGACATGAATGGCTTGATTTGATTGAAAAACGTAAACTTTATCTTGAATCCGAAGTTAAAATGTTAAGTCAACAAACAAGTAATTATTATTATTATTATTATTATTTTAATAAACAAAAAAAAACATTAAATTTTAATTATTAATTTTATTAGATAAAACATCGAATGATATTGAAAGAGAAACAACATTACTTGAACAACTTGTTCGTTTAGCTGAAGAAAGAAATTTTGCAGAATTTCCACCACCAGGAAGTGGAATACCTGGTAATAAGAATTTAAATAAAAGAATATTATAATTGACTTTTTACTTTTTTTTCTTTCTTTCTAATAGGTTCACCACCTTGTTGGACACCACCAGTTACAATTGAAGAACATCGTCCATTGATATTTCTTAATCTTGATCCAGTTAATATGAATACAGAAAATGATACAGCTGGTCTTAAAGCTACATTAAGTGAAGAAAATAAAAATGATATGTTTAGATTACCATTACTTCATCATGCATCGGATGAGGTTTAACTACCCATTTTGTTTTTTTCTCTTTATGAAAAAATATCTGGCTTTTGTTTTAAGGTTCGTGCTGTTGCTCAATGGGATCCATCTATACATGAAGCAACTGAAATGTAAGGTTTACTTCTTTTTCTTTTTTATCTTATGAAAGAAGTCTTCCGACTGTTAAATCACTTTTGAGTCGAGACTATGTGTATTATGTAGATCTAAATGAGTTACAAATTCCCCTGAAAAGAGTTCGTATTTTGAGTTTATTGCTGGGGATATATTGTATTTTTACGAGATTTTTAAAATGAATATATCCTATTTCCATAGTTCTATCTCATAATAAGAACACTAACAAGATCCGAAACGTTAACAGAAAACTATTCTCGTTAAAGTTTGTCTCTGTTCAAAATGTCAAGTTAAAATTCGAAAATCAGTTTTTCTCTTGTTCCCGCATTCATCTAACAAATACCGTAAATGTGAAGTAACTTCGCAATAGTAAGCTAAAGAACATGAACTATTTTCAGAATATTTATAACTTAAAACTTTCGTATTTGTTTAGGAATCGAGTAACTTCAAGTAATACAATTATTTATATGATTGTAAAAATAATTGTATTAATATCTCAACCTGTCCGAATGGAACTTGTTTTACGTAAACGTATTGCAACAACAATTGGTAAAACAGAAGGATGGTGGTCTGGAAAAGCAATGAAATATCTTCTTGGTTATGTAAGATTTATTTAAATTTTCTTATAATTAATAGAATATATATTATTGTAATTGTTAATATTTTTATTGAATATTTAGAAACCATATAAACGAACAAGCGTTGTTTATGAAATTGTTTCAAGTATACCAAAATATATTCATGAAATTGAAGATCGAAAAAGTCTTGCATTAGTTGCTGGTTCTGAGTGTCATACACAAAGTTATGTACAAAAATATATTCAATATGCATCAGCTGTTGATTCTCTACTTTTACTTGATAAACTCAGACAAGTAAAATTATTTTTGTATAAAATAAAAACAAAAAAAAAAACTTTTATTTTATTTTATTAGGAAGTTTCATTAACAGAAAGTTCTGCCAAACAACAAACTATTCGAAAAGCAACAAGTGTACCTAATATTGCTAATCAACAAGGAAATACCGTAAGTTTACATTTACATTATCAAACTTGTTTTATACATCAGATTCTTTGATTTCAGATATTAGTCCGCTGAATAGGTCATAGACAGACATGAAAAACACCTTGGTCCGGCATGTGTCTAATCCTAGATAGAGTCTGTTGGATTGATCTCGGGTCCGAAAATTTTCGATCTGACAATCTTTAATCGTCTGAGAAATCTGTAAAGTGCGATAGTAACCAGTTAAAAAAGAAAAACCCGGAAAAAGAGTCTCGCATCTTCAGAGCGACTATCCAATTTCAATTAGAAAACTTCATTGAAAGTATCAAACTATGGTTCAAGTCCGGGTCCGACAGGTTCTAGTAATATACTTCGAAATCTTTTAAAGAGTATGATCGATTACTATTTTCAGTTATACTGCTAATTATAATATGCAATGTGTTAATGCTGTTCTCCTTCAGTGACACTTATGCTCACTTAATGTCGTTGATAATTCATTCAACCTTGTGTGTAGATGAAAAATGTCATCGAATCAAATAAATACTCTGCTTTTATTGATTGGCTAATTGACATTTCCAAAACATTTGCATTATAAAGATTTTTGATTGTTATATAAAATTTTAACAAAAAAATCAGATTTATTTTCTTACAAAGAAAATCTTCTTTGAAAAAAAAAACCAAAAAAAAAGAAAAACTTGGGAATCTGTCGATCTGACAAGAATTCAGGTTTCCTTGACCCAAAAGATAACATCTCTTTCTAGGCCAGATCAGGACGATTTAATCCGAGACTTGTTGTGCGATAATTCATTCTAAAATTATTGTAAAAATAATTATTTTTTTCTTAATATAATTTAATATTCTTTACTAAGAAAATCGAAAACATATCATCAATGATTAGTTTTGACATAATTTAATAATCTTATCATTTAAAATAGTGATCAATATAAAATCCTTAATTAAACTAATTTATTATACAAATAATATGTATCTATATGTGAAACATTCAATATTCTTTATATAGACTCTATCAATAGCACCAATAAATATTCGTCGAGAAAGTGATGATGAACAATCTTCAATAAAGAAATCTCCTTCAATACAAAATGATTCATCTAATCGACAAAATCCATTTTATGATGAAAATAAAATAGCTAAATCATCATTTCTTTATCCAAATAATGATACAACACCATCACAAACAAAAACAATCAATCCACCATTTTCAACATTTAGTCGATCAGAAGTAAATGTATCAACACCAATATCAACACATATTGATAATATAAATCATAATGAAAATCAACATTCATATTTTGAATCGACAACACCAAGTATGTTATCACGTTCATTATTTATTAAACAAGAACAATTACAACCAGTTCAAACATCAAGTATACGTATGCGACATACATTTAATATAGACGATCATGAAAATATAAATAATAAAAAACAAGATAATGATCAAGCATTATTATCTATAAGTACACTTGAAGAAAAATATCCTATAACAACAACTCCTCGATCTATTGGATCATCATCAACATCAATTAATGATCAAATAACAGAACCAATAATAAAAAAAATTGTTGATATTAATGATGATGAATATCCAATTGGTTGTCGTGTTATTGTTAATACAGATCATCATATATTTAATAAAGTTGGTTTTATTCGTTTTGTTGGTAAAACATATTTTAAAGAAGGTACTTGGTATGGTATTGAACTTGAAGAACCAGTTGGTAAATAAAAGTTTTTTTTTTTGTTTTTAATCTTCTTTTTACTTCAATCGTTTTTTTTTTGTTTCTAAGGCAAAAATAATGGTACATTTGGTGGACATTCTTATTTTCAATGTCCTGATAAACATGGTGTTTTTGTTCGTCGTGATAAACTTCGACGAATAATAGAAAAAAACGAATTAAATTCATATTAAATTTTTTTTTCGATTTCATTTTGTTACTTTATATCTTTAAACGATCTCTAGTCGTTCTAAGCACGAACCTTTTCTTTCTTTTTCAAATATTTATTTCATGATTTACATTTCATTAATTATTATTGAATTATAGACACACACACATGCACACATTATACTACTCTCCTCTGTCAGATTATAATCTTTCTCGCACGCGCATACCCATATTATTATTATTGTCTTAATTGTTTCATTAATACATAACAAAAAAGAAAAACTTGTGTGTGTATAATTTAATTCATTCTCGTTGATCTTTTTTTTTTTCTTCTTCTTCTTCTTCTTCTGGTTTTCGGTGATATCTGTTGACTTCCACCCTCCTTTACAACGGCATATCTTTCTTTATTTCTTGTAATGTGAATGTGTCTAATATGATTTTTTTTTGCATATTTATTATACAAAAATAATATAAAGAAAAAAAAATTTTGATATTCTAATAAATATTAACATGATTATAGAATTCAACTGGTTGTGTATATGTTCCGGTCAAGGATAATGTAGTGTAACGATCTATATTTGATGAGAATGTCGAACATACATATTTATTTATAGTACATTTGGTTAAAAGTATCATTTTTTTCATTGATGAGGTTTCTGTCGTCAAGCGATTACATATATGCATATATATATATGTCTATATATATACATATGCAGAAACTGGAAATGGAATGTCTTTTCTTTTTCTTTATGTTCTATCAATCGAAGTGTTGAGAGAGTGGGAGGATTGTGTTAGAATACCCGTTCACATATACACGAGTCAATCAATAATGAATGAAGCAGAAAATTAGATAATGGACTATCTCAAACACTAGCTTACTATGTTTCTTGTCACTTGTTTAGTGAAGCTTACCATATTCTTTTAGTCTATATTACGATTGAAATGTTTTGTCGTTATTGTTATTATTATTATTATTATTATTATTATTACTATTACTATCATCATCATTGCTATTGAATAGCTTAAGGGTGAAATCAGTTTTTGGAGAAAGAGTTAGAGAAAAAAGAGAAGATGATATTTACACATAAATTGAATCAACTGAATTGAATAATCACTGTTACTACTCATATTCATGTGAATAGTAAAGAATGAGTATGTATAAGAGAGTGCAAACGCATAGAATCTCAAGTAAATTAATAGTGATTGATGATTTCCTCTGTCTTTCTTCTTTTTTTTCTTGACTATATACGCCATCAAAATCAGCATCGTTGCATCGACAGGGCAAGTAATTCTATCTACTTGTAAAGCAAAAAACATCAATTCATAACAAACAAACAAAAAATGACGAATCAGTTCATCTATACTAGATTGAACATTATATTTATGAATTAAGCTCTTATTATATATATATCAATGTAGAAAGAAAGAGAACTCTAGAAAGTCAATAGTACGTCAATAGTAGAATTCAATATTGTTTGTAATTTCTCACTCGTCTTTTCTCCACACACACTATTTGATATATATATGAATATAATAAAAATCTTTCTATTTGATTTCTCTATTATCCTCTTTTTCTTTTTAATATGTTTCTTTTTTTGTCCTTCAATTCTACTATTCGTAAGTACAAATTATTAATAAATAAAAATTCATTTTAATTATTTTTATATTCTTGTATCCTATATATAGACTAAACAGATACTGATATAAATCAATTTTTTCTATTACGACGAAAGAATTATTAAGATTTATTAATAAAAAAAATTGACAAATCATTTGTAACCTTTCTACATAAATCATCTCTAACCCATACGTATAGGGATATGTATGTATATGATAGTGATGATTTATGCCGTTAGGATGCATGAGTGCCAGATTTTTTTTATTACAGACTGTTGCATTTGATAGCCAATTTATTCGTGCGATGAGAAATAAACAAAAATCGTTCTCGAGTGCATCTTTTAATGTGAGACAATAGTTCAAGATCAATGTGAATATTTTTCTCAAAAGGAAATACGCTTGCTATTTGTTTGCGTGGATGAGTATTACCAATAACAGCATCACTAAGACTAACATTACCGCCACCGCAAAAGCATTCGTCATCAGGATCACATGAAACACTAACAAAAACATAGAAGAAAAGAAGGAAAAAGCAAGAGAGTTACAGAAGGCAAAATCTTCTTTTTCTATGTCTTTGCTTCTCATTCTTTCGTTTCTATTCTTCCTAGCGGTGAAGAAATGATAGAAAAACTCACAGGCAGTAGCAGTAGTAATGGCAGGAAAAGTCGAAGCTCTCTTTGTGTGTATATATATGTGTATGTGTGTGTGTGTGTGTGCATTGAAGAGAGAGCAGAGCAAAAAAACACGATGATGAGAAGAAACGAAGAATAAGAAGAAGTAACACGGTACATTTTCTTTTTTCTATCCATTCAACGTCCAACTGGGCTGTTCTCCTCGAGCCTCAAGCAACATCCCTCATTATTATTGTGATTATCGTGTTCGAGCTATGTTACTGCTAGACACACGCACACACAAACACATTGGCACGCATGAAAGAAAAGAAGAAAGAGAGAAACAGAAAGGGGGAGCGAGAGAGAGAGAGAGAATATGCACACTTGATAGTATTGAAAACAAAAATCGACGGCAACAACACATAATAATCTCAAACTCGAGTACAAAAGTAATATTTTTTATTTATGTTCTCAGGTAGTTAGCTTAATTTTCTTCTTTTTTTATTATTCTTTAATTATTTTATTCTAAGTCATACATTGCTTCAGTAATTGCATCAGACGGGTCTTAGAGTCGACATGAAAAAGAAACTATCAGTATGAAAACCGAAAACAGGTGCAGACAACAGCGTGATTCCGGCCAATGAAGACGAAACATGTTGTAAACGGGTATAGCCGGAAATTAGAAAAAAATATTGTCTTGCAAATCTTTGGATTGTAGCAATGTGAATGAATGGATGAATGAATGAATAGTCGCTTTTGTGCGCTTGTATATAACTGTGAATGGAACGCTAATAGAATATCGATGTGACAGTAGTTGTATGGTGCAGAAAAAAAGCAGTAATTATAATAGAAATAGTAGTTAAGATACATAATCAATAAATGTAAACGGCATTCGAAGACATATGATAATGGCAAGATATTGAAAAATCAACTAATAATAACAAGAAAGAAAAAACCTATTAATAGACATCAAGAAACTATGTGGTGAGTGTGTCATTCACAAACTAAATCAATATCCGTCATAATCATCATTCCATAGATAGTTCTTTTGCAAACACACCATTATTTTCTTGCTATTTCTATTTTCTAACGCGTCGGGTGTTTCCTAATTAAACCGTTGCCTTTCGAGCCATAAATATCTGATGAAGAAAAATATATCTGTGTGTGAGAATGAAGAGAAACACCCATACTAACATACGCAGAAGGGAAAAATGAAGACGATTCATTGAGAATGAAGATAAAAAAAAGAAAAAAACTTAATTTTTGCTATCTTATCTTATATTACTCTCATCGTTGAATTGAATATTCGACAAAACTGACATCATTCTAGACATATTTTTATTTCCACATTTGGTATCAAGGAATGAATAATGATCATCTATACATATACATATCTCATCGCCGGCAATCATTAAGTACACCATTTGGAAGCATTTGTTGTCTGATTAGCTCATGTACAAATTAAAGATTTACATAGTTATTCATATATTTTTCACAATATTTATTTAATTATTAAAGCATACATAAGTTACGATCTCTGCTAAATAGCAGTAACAACAACGACCATTTATTGGACGACGCCCAGATATAGTTTGATGTCATGAAACGCATAAGCAGATGTTTTCCACATGAGATTGATGGAGAAATATACATAAAGAATATAAGACATACTCAACGTTTGGCCTTTTCAAGTAAACTTTGACATTTGAAGGACATGATAGACGAGTGTCTAAGCTATTCCTTTGGGATAAACTCATTTCTTTGCCTACCTTCTTCTTGGCTTTTCCTTCTCGTTTTCCTTCTTATTTTTCTTCTTCGTCGTCTTCTTCTTCTTCTTCTGTTACTTCTTCTTTCTTCTCTCTTGTCTTTGTGTGCTCTGTGACTCTCAACGAGAATCTTGTCGTGTAATGTGTCATACAAAATCATGTAGAGCATCAAATTAGTCGATGACGCCGCCACACAGCAGTTACAAGACAATGGGAAACAAGAAGAGAGATGAGCAACAGCATAATAGTAGCATTTGCACATATCTAGACACAACAAAAGACTAGAGAAGCAACGAAAGGCGATCTCAAAAATTTCTATTCGAATGTATTCATGAGCAACTACATGTTATCATATTAATTAAAGTAGAAATTTTCTTTCTATTTTTTTCTCTTCTTCTTCTTATTTCAGATGACTTGAATAATAAAGAGATCTTATTTTTTATTTATTACAATAATAAAAATAACAACAGAGCCTGCTGTGTTGAATAAATAAAATGTCGAATTTTCGATAGTCGAGCGAGCTATGACACGCATTTGGCCGCCGATCATCCATGAATCGATTTGATTGGAATAAACTTTCACCTGACGAATTTGAACGTCTACAAGAATATATTTCATGTAAGTTATTTATACAACATTCTATATCAGTCCATATGTATATTTTCAAACTATGCTTTCAACTATCATCTATTAATGTGTTTATAATGAGTATAAATGTCTTTTTTATTTATCTATTAAGATGCACCCAAGAAAGTAAAAGATGTTGTTACCATTCTTCAACAAGATTCCACCTGGTTAGCTCATAGATATGATGAGGTACAGTTTTATTTGTTTGTTGTTGATTTGAAATATTTCATCTTATTGTTTATTTTTAATTAGCAACTTGATTATCAAGGTTTTCGGCAATTTCTTGAAGTACTCTTTGATAATTCTGATATACCAGACGATCTATGTCGACACTTATTTTTATCATTCATCAAAAAACCTGCTGTTATAATACCAGTCGATACATCATCGGCAATTGGCGTTCTTCCCAGTGTTACTGCAGCAATACCACCAACTGCAGTAACAACTATATCAACTGGACCATTATCAACATCAGCAACAATCTCATCAACTATAACATCAAACCGTACATTTGAAATTACCGATAAATTACCTAGTTTTTCGTTTTTACCCGACAAATTCTTCCGACAAAAACGAGGTCTTACAACTAATTTTACTGATGATACTGGTACAGGTGTCTCAAATGATTCAAAAGCTCGAACTGGTAAAATACAATGAATTTTTTTTTTAAATATTTATTCACTTAATAAAACTACAATCTATAGGTATATGTCGTACTGGAAAAGAACGTCTTATGCGTCGAGGTAATTCACATGATCAACATCCTGATTCACCAGGAAATTCTCGACAGTCATCCAGAAAATCTAATCCTTCTATTCATTCGATTCATTCATTACATAACAGTAGTAAGAAAAAAAATATATAATTCCAATACATAGAAAAACTTTGAAAAAAAAATCAATTTAGCTGTATCAGCTGTTAATAGTGCTGATGATCCTTGGGTATTTCGTACATCATTATCACAATTATTAAATAAAATATCTGGTAATGATTTAACACGTGATGTTCATCATCATCATCATCACCATCATCATCATCATCATCATCATTTACCATTTCATTCTCACCATCATTCAAATGCACAGCAAGCAGCTATGATTCAATCACAACCAGAAATTGATATAAATACAACACGAATTCAATTTAAAGATATTATTTGTTATTTTTCATTACTTGAAGGTGGTACACCAGAACAAAAACTTGAATGTAAATATCAATAGAAAACAAAAACAAAAATAAGGAATCATTTTTATTCGTAATTATGCTGTTTTTCTTCTTTATTTTAGTTATGTTTATGTTGTATGATGAAGATAGTAATGGAATACTTGATAAACAGGTTTCAAAATAAATCTCTGAGAAAAAAATAAAATGATGAAATTATTTTATATATATATAGGAAACAGATTCAATCGTTAATCAAATGATGAATGTTGCTGAATATCTTGGTTGGGATGTATCGGAATTACGACCAGTAATATTTAATAAAATTTCTCGCTGTTAAATATATATATATATACATATATATATATAATTTATTTCTGATTAGATCCTCGAAGCGATGATGAAGGAAATCGATTATGACAATGATGGTGCTGTTACATTAGAAGAATGGAAACGAGGTGGATTAACAACCGTACCTCTTCTTGTTTTATTAGGACTTGATTCAGTATGTATTTTCTTAAAGAACAATACAATCGAATAGATTATTGTTTCTTTGTTTGTTTGTTTGTTTTAATATAGAATGTGAAAGATGATGGAACACATTCATGGAGATTAAAACATTTTAATAAACCTGCTTATTGTAATCTTTGTTTAACAATGTTAGTTGGCTTGGGAAAACAAGGTTTATGTTGTATATGTAAATTCATTTTTTTTTATTTTTTATTTTAATCAAAACAAATATATTTAAATTAATATGTTTTAGTCTGTCGATATGTTGTACATGAACGATGTGCTAATCGAGCACCGGCTAATTGTATATCAACATATGCTAAAACACGTAAAGTTGATCCAACTATGTTACATCATTGGATTGAAGGCAATTGTCCCGGAAGGTATTTAACAAAAAGAAAAACAAAAAGCCTCTATGTTTATTTTATTTTTATATTTTAAAAAAAAGATGTGATCGATGTAAAAAATCCATCAAAACATATAATGGTATAACAGGCCTTCATTGCCGTTGGTGTCAAATGACAATACATAATAAATGTGCATCACAATTAAAACCTGAATGTACATTAGGTCCTAATCGAGATCATATTATACCACCATCATGTATTTGTCCAGCTGTTTTGGTATAATAATGAAGGATAAAGAAAACATGTAAATATTATTTTTTTTTTTATAATTTAGGAACGACCAAAACTACCACGAACTGGTAATGGTCTTAAGCCAGAAGACTCATGTGTTGAAGGATCAATACAATCATTTCAAATAAATCCATTACCAAATACACATCCATTATTGGTTTTTATTAATCCAAAGTCGGGTGGTAAACAAGGAGAACGGTAATTATACTTAAGATTTCTTGAAAGATATATATGTTGATTTTGATTTTAGAATTATGCGAAAATTTCAATTTCTATTAAATCCTCGTCAAGTTTTTAATCTTACAAAAACTGGACCTATGCCTGGGTAAGTTCATTCATAATTAATCTTTCATATAATGACATTCATTTTCTTAATATAGATTACAATTTTTTAAAGATCTAGAAGATTTTCGTGTTCTTTGTTGTGGTGGTGATGGTACAGGTAAAAACAAAAGATAATAACTTTTATCGTTGAAAAAACAAACAAAATGATTCTTTTGCTTTTTTTCTCTAGTTGGTTGGGTACTTGATGTTATGGATCGAGTACCACTTCGTCGTCGAGCACCAGTTGCTGTTCTACCATTAGGTACAGGAAATGATTTAGCTCGATGTTTAGCATGGGGTGGTGGTTATGAAAATGAAAGTTTAAATAAAATACTTAAAAAAATTTCACAAGCACCGGTGATCATGCTCGATCGATGGCAAATTGAATTTAGTACACGAACAGATATAGATGAAAAAGGCGATGATATTCCATATAATATAATTAATAATTATTTTTCTATCGGTGTTGTAAGTATTTAGAATAAGACAAATAAACAAAGATCTATTATTGTTATTTTTTTGAATATTTAGGATGCTTCAATTGCTCATCGGTTTCATTTAATGCGTGAAAAACATCCCGAAAAATTTAGTAGCAGGTTAGAAAATTTTTTGTAATTAAGAATCTAGTTTATTAAAATTATTTGTTGTTCAATAGAATGAAAAATAGATTATGGTATTTAGAATTCGGTACATCAGAAGCTATTTTTTCTACATGTAAAAATTTACATGAAGATATTGATATAATGGTAAATATTCAAAAACAATAAAAAACAATTGGTATTTTTTTTTTATTGATTATTAAATATATTTAGTGTGATGGTGTTTCTTTGGATTTATCAAATGGACCATCTTTAGAAGGTATTGCATTATTAAATATTCCAAGTATTTACGGTGGAATATCGTTATGGGGCGAAGGACATAGACATAAAAATCGTAAAACTCCTTTAAGACTGCAACGTAAAGATTCGTATGTTGAATTGTTAGAAAAATTTTATTATTGATTTAATTTATTTATTATTTGAAGTGAATATTCTACGAGTTCAACGTCAGATATAACATTTGTTTTACAAGGTAAATCAATTTAAATATTAAAAAATTATTAAGAAAAATGCTTATTTCTTTTTTTAAAGATATTGGCGACAAATTAATTGAAGTTGTTGGTGTACAATCGGCTATTCATGCTGGTTCTATTTATGCTGGTGTTCGATCAAGTGCGAAACGACTTGGTCAATGTTCATCCGTTGTTATCAGGTAAAAATAAATAAACAATAATAATGTTATTTTCATTGTGATTTTGTTTAATAAATTTTAAAAAAATATATAGAACTCGCAAAAGTTTCCCGATGCAAATCGATGGTGAACCTTGGCTTCAACCACCATGTACGATTTCAATAACACATAAAAATCAAGTTCCAATGTTAACGGCACCACGAAAAGAACGTAAAAATAGTTTATGGCGTTTATTTAAAAAATAAAAGTCGGGAAAACTGTGATAATCTCATTATGATAAACATAAAACACACACAAACTATTAAAACAACTGTTTTGTTTTCCTTTTCGTTTTTCATCATCTTCTTTTTCTAAACAGTGATGTTTCTAGTCTGATAGATATTATTCTCGTGTGTATGTGTGTACGTGTTTGACATTGTCTATTAAGAGTACAGCAGAATTGTACGCGTATGTTAGACAAAATTTAGCAATTGTTAGTCTTGATATTGATAGTGGTGTTTTATTTCATTCTTCTTATGTCCTATGATCATCGCCTTATAATGTATTTCTTTTGTTTTCTATGATGGTAAATGTCTAATTATATATATATGTATCTGTATTATTATATTTTTATTTCAAAGACGTACATACACACACACACACGAAAGCACGGAGAGACAAAATAATGTTGAGTAAAATGGGAATTGAATTAAAATTGACATCCACAAAAAAGTAGCACTGGAGCAATAGTAGATTTACGAATAACAAGTAATTGATTTGTACTATTTGTTCTTGCTAATGATGCTAAACGAGATCGATTTATTGATTGAAATAAAATTAATATACTTAATGGCATAGATATAAGATAAATGATAAACAAAATACGATCAATTAATATAGATATTTGTTTGGCGGACCATTTAGCTTGAGATCTTGGATAAAATAATGGATGACGAAAATCAAATGATGATAATGTTGTTGGTGTTATGATTGAATTGCGTCGTATAAACATATTCATTAATGATTGTCGAAAATATTGTATATCATGTAATAATTCTATAGCATCAGTATTTGTATATTCAGGCGAATTTTCATGTATATTGTGACGTTTTCTTAAATATAAACAACGTTGTTTATTTAATTCAATTAATGATTTATGTACTGTAGTTAAAATATGTTTTTTACGTTTTGGAATTTTTTGTCGATAAGAATATTGTTCATGATAATAAATAAATATTGTTAATGTATTAAATATACATGAAAAAAAAACAAGAAGAAATACTACATTGGAATATAATGTTAATGTACAAAGACCACGTTCAGTTTTTGGGACATAATTAGATATTAATTGTAAATAAATAATTAATGAAAGTAAAATACTAAGAGTAAGTGCTATTTTTTCACCACTATCTGTTGGTAAACAAAATGAAAATACAGCAAGTGATGATATAATACAAAATGGTAATATAAATTTTAATAGATAAAAACGTGAAAATCGTACAAGTTCCATATCAATTTGAAGTGTACTAAAATTACGTTTATGATTTGCATTATATAAATTAATTTCTTTAATTGTTGTATGTGAAATATTCCATTCCGTATTAATATAATTATATAAACGTACAACATTATATAAACTACGTAATTTTAATTGACTTGAATCATATATAGTTGATTGAAGTTGAATAGAACAATATTGACGATCAAATGGAAAATTTAAAACATCAATTTCACAAAATGAAACAAGTTTTTCTTGATATGACCATTGAGCAAGTCCTGTACAAACAACTGATATGGGATATTGAAGTTTTGATTCTTTTTTTATTGGTCCTGGTCCATTTATTGCAGTTATATCTGGTGTCCAAATTTCATGTGCACTAAAGAATATTTCTGAACGATTTTCTTCAACACATGCTTGTTCACTTATATTCCATTGTAAAAGTTCATCACACCATTTGAATTCAAAATTAACATTTAATGTAATAACCTTAATTATAAAGATAAAAGTAAATTTTGTCTTCATTAATATTTCTAATATATCTTTTGACGAAAAAGAAAAGGAAAACTTATTTAAATCGTAATACAAACCTGTTTTTGTGGATCAATGCCTGCTACTTCAAGTATTCCTAAACCAACAGCAACTGTTGTTTGACTAAGATTTGTCATTAATGGTCGCGTTAAAATATGTTGTCGATAAAGATCTGTTATTCGTATTCGATTTTTTTGAACGGCACTATGATTTTTTGCATACGTCGTTATTGATATTGTTATTAATATTAGAAAAATAAATCCAAATGTTGAAGACATGCTCGGACTACTCTGTGCTTTCAAAGAATGAGTTCAATCGAATAAATGCAAAAAGCTATTTCATCATTTCCATAATCGCATGAAGAACATGACAAGTAACATATCATTCGAAAACATACCCTCGATCCAAACATATATATATATATATGTAAACAAAAGAAATAAGCATATTGTGTTTCTATATTGACAAGTTTAGCATTCGTTGTCTTTAGTTTCTTTTTTTAGAATGTAAAAAGAATAAATATATTTACAATATATTATAATAGTAATGCTTTTCTGCATTAGATTCCGGCTTCGGTAATGATTCACTATGTTGTTGTAACTAATACTAATCGATATATATATATTTGAATATATACAGTCGAGGACAATTGAAATTATATCCTTTGATTTTTTTTGTTTTTTATTACTATACGGTTTTATCTATTAACTTACTATATATAGGGAGAAAGCCCAAAACGTGCTGCATCTTTTAGTATATTTACGTTGAACATCAAATGCAGTTTAAAGTATAAAAACTGTATTAGAAGAAAAAGAACATTTTTTTATTTCGCATATATCTCGGCTTAGGAAAATNGGATTATCCAAATATAAAAATATTTTCAGTCGAATGTAAAATGACTGAGAACGGAATCAAACGAAAGATGTGAAAATTTTCCCGTCGTTATTAAGGAAATCGTCTCTATAGGAATTGAATAATATCAATCGTATTATGCAAATCTGTGAAATCGGATTTGCTACAACACCAGAAGAAACTGTATCACGTTTATTAGAAGACCCACATGTTAAAGAAATTGTCTCAATTTTATTTCAACAAGGACATAATGCAAAAGAAATCCTCAAAGAAGTTTTGGAAGAAAGCAAAGTGCATCGAGATAGTATTATAGCAAAAATAGGTAATACTCAACTATATAAAAAGTATCTGAACTTTTTTTTTTATTGGTTTCGAAACAAAAAAAAGGTCAAGAAAATAATTCTACCACGTCAAAAGGATGGCAATATCAACATCGATATACCGATGTGATAATTTTAAAAGTACAAAAATCGAACGATATTAGAAAAAAAGATGGTCCGTGCTTTTTTAATGGTATATCCTTTCCGATTCAAAATAACTCTTTTTTAAATAAACCTTATTTTTTTATAGGTCATCATGATGTTTTAGGTGAAATATTTAAAGACTTTACACCAATCATTACAATTCATCACGAAGATGAATTAAAGCCTGAAGATCATGATGCTGAAAAATTATATTCAATGATTGAAATACCTTCGATGTCATTTGTTGCACCATTACAAACTTTACATAGTAATTTTTTCTTCATCGTTTCAAATTCTACATACAATGGCGATAAAACAAATATTCAAGAGTTTATATTTTTACGTCATAATCATAAACATGATGAAGCTAAACCTTGATCGAAATAGGATGATTAAGAACTTTTATGAACAGTTTTAATTAAAAAAAAAACATTAGTTCATCAAAAAAAAACATCTAATCTTTTATCCTCTTTGTCTTTTTTTTATTGATTTGGAATATACTTTCTTTTTCCCTTAGAAACTAGATTATCAAGGTTATCGACAATTTCTGGAATTAATTTTTGATAATTCTGATATACCTGTGAGTACCTTTTAAGACAAACAATAAAATAAGGGAAAAGTATGAAACACAATGGAGGCTACAAGAAATCCATAATAGTGGACCAATAGGATTCAGTGTTTGTGAAGTACGGATGATCTATGTTTTACTACAAATGAGCCTCATTGGTCCACCATTATGGATTTCTTAGATTTATCTCGACATCTATTTTTATCATTTATTAAAAGATCGGCTCCTGTCGTACCAGTCGATGCACCATCGGCTATTGGCGTTCTTTCACTTGCTACTGCAGCAATACCACCAACGATACCAACAACCTTATCAAGTGGTCCATCATCAACATCAACAACAATAGGATCAATAACAACAAGTCGAACATTTGAAATTGCTGATAAATTATCCAGTTCTTCATTTTTACCTGATAAATTCTTACGACAAAAACGAAATCTTGCTAATTTTACTGATAATATCAGCGCAACTGGATCTAACGATCCAAAAACTCGGAGGAGTAAGATAAATGAATCGATTTTTGTTATTAAACTAATCAAATATAATTAATAGGTATATTTCAACCTAGAAAAGGAAGTCTTATCCATCGAGATAATTCACATAATCAACATTATGATTCACCTTGAGATTCTCGACAATCATTCAGAAAATCTAATTCTTTCATTCACTCAATTCATTCATTACATAATAATGGTAAGAAAAAATATTATTTAAAAATATATAAATTAAAATAAAAAAATTCATTTAGCTGTATATAATGTTGGTAACTCAGATGATCCTTGGGTATTTTGTGCATATTATCACAATTATTAAATAAAATATCTGATAGTGATTAACACGTGATAGCCATTATTATCATCATCTCACAGCATAACAACAAACAGCTATGATTCAATCACAATAAGAAATTGATATAAAAACAGTACCAATTCAATTTAAAGATATTATGTTATTTTTCATCACTTGAAGGTGCAACATTAGAACAAAAACTTGAATGTAAATCAATCATTAAATTATTTTTCTTAGAAATCATTGTTCTTTTCTTTTTTTTATTTTAGTTATGTTTTTGTTGTACGATAAAGATAGTAATGGAATACTTGATAAACAAGTTTGAAATAAATATCTGGAAAAACAAATATGAAATTGTTTTTTTTATATTTAAGAAATTGATTCAATTGTTAATCAAATGATGAATGTTGCGAAATATTTTGGTTGGAATATATCCGAACTAAGACCAGTAAAATCTAATAAAATTCATTGTTGTTAAATATATGATTTATTTCTGATTAGATTCTCGAAGCGATGATGAAGGAAATCGATTATGACAATGATGGTGCTGTTACATTAGAAGAATGGAAAGGAGAATGTTTGACAACTGTGTCTCTTCTTGTTTCGTGAGGACTTGATGCAGTATGTATTAAAAAAAACAGTCGAATAGAAATAGTTTAATTGATTACTTTTTTTAATAGAATGTGACAAATGATGGAACACATTCATGGAGATTAAAACATTTTAATAAGCCTGTTTATTGTAATCTTTTGTTTAACAATATTAGTTGGTTTGAAAAAATAAGGTTTATGTTGCACATGTAAATTTATTTTAATTTCAATTAAAAACAAATGAATGAATAAAATTAATATTTTAGTTTGTCAATATGTTCTACATGAACGATGTACTAATCGAGCAACAGCTAATTGTACATCAACATATGCTAAAATATGTAAAGTTGACACAATAATGTTATATCATTGGATTGAAGGCAATTGTCCTGGTCGCTATTTGAAATAAAAATAAAAAAAGGATTTTATTTTTATTTTATTTTATTTTAAAGGATGTGATCAATGTAAACAATCGATTAAAACATAAAATGATATAACAGATCTTCATTGTCGTTGGTGTCAAATAACATTACATAATAAATGTGCATCACAATTAAACCCTGAATGTACATTAGGTCCTAATCGAGATCATATTATACCACCGTGATGTATTTGTCCAGCTGTTTTGGTATAAAAAAAAATTATTCGAAAAAAAAAAATATAAATTTGAATAATTTAGGAACGACCAAAAGTACCACGAAGTGGAAATGACCTTAAGCCAGAAGAATCATGTGTTGAAAGATCAATAGAATTATTTCAAATAAATTCATTATCAAATACAGATCCATTACTAGTTTTTATCAATCCAAAAGCAGATAGTAAACAAGGAGAACAATAATTATAATTACGATTTTTTTTAAAATTTATTTATTTTAATTTTAGAATAATGTGTAAATTTCAATTTTTATTAAATCCTTGTCAAGTTTTTAACCTTGCAAAAACTGAACCTATGCCTGGGTAAGTAAACTCATAATTTCTCTCCAATATAATAATTTTTTTTTTCAAAATTCAGATTACAATTTTTCAAAGATCTAAAAGATTTTCGTGTTCTTTTGTTGTGACGATGATGAAACAGGTAAAATAAATTATTCTTATAATTTATTCTCATAATAAAAAATAATTTTGTTTTTTGAATCTAGTTGATTGGGTACTTGATGTTATGGATAGAGTACTACTTCGTCGTCGAACATTAGTTACTGTTCTACCATTAGGCACAGAAAATGATTTAGCTCGATGTTTAGCATTGGATGGTGGTTATGAAAATGAAAGTTTAAATAGAATACTTAAAAAAAAGTTGCTCAAGCACCGGTGATCATGCTCGATCGATGGCAAACTGAATTTAGTACACGAACAGATACAGAAGAAAAAGACGATGATATTCCATATAATATAATTAATAATTATTATTCTATCGGTATTCTAAGTAATTAAATAAAGCAAAATGAGAAAATGATTTTTTTTGAATATTTAGGAGACTTCGATTGCTCATCGATTTCATTTAATGCGTGAAAAACATCCAGAAAAATTTAGTAGTAGGTTTGAAAATTTTTATTAGAACAAATAATTTTAATAAAATAATTTTTTTTATCAATAGAATGAAAAATAGATTATGGTAAATAATCAAAAAAAAATTTCAATCTTTTGTTTATCAAGAATATATTTAGGGTGATGAAGTTTCTCTTGATTTATCAGATGGACCATCTTTAAAAGACATTGCATTATTGAATATTCCAAGTATTTATGGCGAAATATCTTTATGAGGTGAAGGTAATCGACATAAAAATCGTAAAACTTCATTAAATTTTCAATGTAAAAACTCGTATGTTTAATTTTAATCAATTTTTATTAATGATTTATTTAATTTTTTTTAATTTAAAGTAAATATTCTACGAGTTCAACGTCAGGTATGACATTTGTTTTATAAGGCAAATCGATTTAAATATGAAAAGGTAATTAAGAAAAATCGCTTTTTTTATTGTTTAAAGATATTGGCGACAAATTAATTGAAGTTGTTGGTGTATAATCAGTTATTCATGTTGGTTCTATCTATGTTGATGTTCGATGAAGTGCTAAACGACTTGGTCAATGTTCATCAGTGGTTATCAGGTTAAAAAAAAATATACATAAATACATTATTTTTTGTTTATTTAATAGTCAAAAATAGAACTCGCGAAAGTTTCCCGATGCAAATCGATGGTGAACCATGGCTTCAACCACCATGTACGATTTCAATAACACATAAAAATCAACTTCCTATGTTAATGTCACCACGAAAAGAACGTAAAAATAATTTATGGATTTTATTTAAAAAACGAAATTCGGGAAAATTGTGATAATCTGATTATAATCAACATAACCCACACTATCAAATATCCGTTTCTTTCTTTTCTCTTCATCATTTTCTTTTTTTTAAACAATGATATTTCTAGTCTGATAAATATTATTCTTCATCACACGAGTGTGTGTGTAAAATTCGTTAAAATATTTTTTCTATTACGCACATCAGAAATGTATATGTATGTCAGAAAAATTTAGCAATTGGTAGTCTTTATGTTGATAATGGTGTTGGGTTTTATTCTTCATCTTGTCTATGGTCATCGCCTTATATTATGTTTTTTTCTAAGCACGCATATGAATGTGTATTATTGTATTTTTTTCTTTAAAACATACATATATAGAATAATGTTAAATGAAAAAAAACAAAGAAATTGAATTAATGTGGACATCCATGAAAAAGTGAAACTGAATCCATAGATGATTTACGTAAATCAAGCAATTGATTTGTACTAGTTATTTTTGCTAATGATGCTAAACGAGATTGATTGGTTGATTTAAACAAAAATAATATACCGAATGGCACTAAAATAAGATAAATTATAAATAAAATACAATCAATTAATATAGCTATTTTGTTTAACTGATCGCTTTGTTTTTCATTTTGAATAGTATATTGGGTGACGAAAATTAAATGATGATCATGATCTTGATGTTTTAACTAAATTACGTACTATAAACATATTCATTAATGATTGTCAAAAATATTCTAGATCATGTAAGAATTCTAATAATTCAATACTGTTTGAACCATCTGGCCAAACTATTAAAAGAAAGACATGCGCCAGCTGAAAACTGTACCTTATTTTGGAGTAAAGCAAAGAGACAATTCAGGGCTGTCTTTTCCTCGTTGAGAGGTTTCAAGCTATCGAACGGTGAAATAATAAAGAATGCACAATCAATGGCAAATATCGCTGCTGAACACTATGAAAAACTGTTCGAAGCTCCGGTGGTGGTACTCCCACACCCATACGTCGATGCACCTCTGGCCCGATGGGAGAATGTGTCAGATCCGATACCGCTGGTGAACTATCCCGAAATACTAGGTGTACCACGAACTAGAAAGAAGAAACAATCACAAGATATTCATGGACTCTCGCCATATATGCTGGATAAAATACCTAGAAATTATTGACATCATTTTGTACAGTTATATAGTTATTCGTTTACCAAAGCCTATATTCTAAAGAAATTTAAAGAAGTGAGAATGATACTACACTCTAAAAAAACTAGGTATCCTTGAAAACCCTTAGAGAGTTTCCGAGTTTGTTACTATAGGAAACCCTTTAGGGGTTTCTGAAGAAGGGTTTCCGAGGTCTCGGAAACCCATAATGTCCACGATATCGAAACCTCAAATACTTATTCGAAAACCCCAAAAAAAGGTTTCCGTATGGAGAAAAGCTCTACCCAACTAGACTAGACAGGAAGCCATTACTACTCTACCTGCAGCAACATCATTCAAAGCGGTCCCAGACATTCGATTAGGCTCTGTGATGAACCTATTCATACTCAAAAGTACAATAACGGTCAAATGTCGGCTGCACACGGGATTCAGGGAAAGACTTTCATTTATCCAGGCATCCTTCGTCGCACAATCACCAGATCATCAGAAGGCTAAGCATTACGACCTTTTCACCTAAAACACTTGGAGAAAAACTTATTTTTGCTCGTAAAACCATCTGACCTCACCAGCTTACTTAACGTCCTAGTCCATCAAAACTAATTAGCATCCATTGCAACGTAAAGCACAATTCAACCAGAATAGTCACCAAACCAATTCATAGCTCAACAAACGTTTCCCTACAATTCTCTTCTAAAAATAAAAATAGAATTATATTTTAAGTTAAATAATAGATTCAAACTTACCCCGATCTATCGATAGAAATTGAATCTTAAAATAGAAAACAAAATTTCATTTTATATTTAATAAACTGATTCAAACTCACCAGATATATTCATAAATAAAACGAATCTAAAACTAAAACTGAAATTGTATTTTAATTTAAAAAATTGATTCAAACTCACCAGATCTATCGATAGAAAACGAATCTAAAAATAAAAGATGAATTTCATTTTGATTGAGTAATTCAAATATACTCACCAAATATATTGAGTTATAAAACCAATCTGAAAATAAAAATGAGATTTCATTTTCGTTCAATAAATTGAAATAAACTCACCAGATATGTTGAGATATAAAGCGAATCTAAAAAGAAAAAAGATATTGTATTTTAATTCAAGAAATAGATTCAAACTCACCGGATCTATCGATAGATAATGAATCTAAAAATACCAAGAAAATTTCATTTTCTTTTAGTAATTCGAATAAACTCACCCGATATATTTCTGTATAAAAGGAATCTAAAACAAAAAATGAAATTTCATTTTCGTTCAATAATTGGTATAAACTCACCAGATATATTGAGATATAAAACAAATCTAAAGATAAAAATGAATTGCATTTTAATTTAATAATTGGAATTAAGTCACCGAGTATATTGATATATATATATGAATCGAATCTCAAAATAAAAATGAAAGACTGTATTTTTATTTAAAGAAATGAACTAAGTCACGTTTGTTTTGATACTCATAACAAATCAATAAATTTAAATTCAAATATATTTCAGTTTAATATTTGGAATAAACTCATAGAATATGTGAATATATAAAAAGAATTTAAAAAGTGAAAGTGAAAATGTGTTATAATTCAGTTGATTAAAAGTCACCGAATTCTAGGGTCATATTATAATCGAAAAAGAAGAATTGAAATAGTAGTTTATTCATGAGAATATTTTACAAAGAAGAAATTTTTAGAGAAGAAAATAATAATTCTATTTGTAATGAATAATTCAGTGATCAGTGATCCATTGATGCACTGAATTTATCCTATTAACTTGTAATTGAGAACAATTCTTGTATGGTCATCTTATTTCAGTGGCATGTAGTTGTGTATTAAAAAAGCAAAATATGAAGAAAAAGTAAGACTTTTATGCTGATTGTCTAATTTATTTATTTTGTTCCCGATTTGTTAACATTATATCTTTTTTTTATATTCTCAAAAATTACACCAACAGTTAAATACGCAACTAACATTCAATTATTTTGAAAGTACGATATGATTTCACATTTCGTAGAAAGATTCACTCAGGAATAATTTTGAATAGTTCAATAAGAAATACTAATTACATCGGTATTTTTCTCTTTAATAAAAATCTTCGAAGCTGAGCACGAGAAAGAATATCGCTAAATAAGCTTCCAAACCAAATTCTTTTTTGTGAAGTTTACAAATGTCAATCACGAATTTGATGAACATTTAAGAAATGTTTAAATCCTCGGAAATCCTTTTGAATGTTCAATTGAAATTCGGAACCCTATTTTAGTTCACTGTGAGACCGTTTTCAACTTGGGTATTTTTGTAAACCCATTTTAGATTCCTATGATACCCTTTTCAGATTGGGTTTTTTCGGAAACCGTTCAGGAAATGAAAAGGCATTTTCGCATACCCTTTCGGGAACCAACTCAGTTCTTCTGCTAATATGGGTTTTCAACAATACTCTTCCGGTTCCCGAGAAAACGTTTGGGTTTCCGAACCCTTTTCGGTTTTCTAGGATACGGAAATTTTTTAGAATGTAGCGGATCGAATAGGTATTAAGTATACAGATCAGTGTATAGATCTTAAACGCCGGCTACAAACACTCCTGGAACAACTCGAGTTCTACTCGATTCTAGCTGTACAACCAATAAATTACTCAAAAACTCGAGCAATGTTTTCAGTAGGAGCCGTCGGCTACCAGAACCCAATGCCACAGCTCCGATATGGTGATCAATCGATTGAATGGATTTCCTCGTTTAAGTACCTCGGATATTGGTTAACAACAAAGATGGGATAGGGAAACATCATTGGAATGACTCGTCTAAAAGTGCGTCAACGTACAGCACTGATTAATTCATTCAGGCTCAGTGGCATGTCTTCGATGCAATTACGAAGAGTTCTTTTTTCCACCTTCGTACTACCGTACTTCACCTGGCTATTTGGGATCTATCCATTATTCACAGATACTCAGCGAATGGAGCTCAACCATTTGTACTTCACACTGTTGAAACGAATTTATCGATGTCAATACTGGGAGGACTTATTATTTTCGTCGATATATAATGAAAGAACACTAGACGATCTGTGCTTCACATATTGGGAAAAGTACCTCAAGAAGCTGTCAAAATCGGTAGATGTGTATCTTCTATTAGAACAATCTGAACTGAATGCCCATAGATCGAATTGGGTAGAGGGAGCAAGGAGAATTCACTGTCTTTACAGATCAAAAAGATTCGTGCTGCACGTATCTGTATTAGGACAGGCGCTTCGATGGATGAAGATTCATGGAACTTCGGATTCAGTAGTGGAACTGAACGAAGAAGATCTTGGATGCTTTGCTCTTTTTCCCGAGAGTTTTTAGGCGATGGATCTCAACGATAGTAGTGTGAAGGTCATCCTGACAAAAAAAGAAGACGGAGAGAAGAATAAGAACAGAGAAAAGATGGAGTGGAGAGAAAGAGAAAAAAACAAAAAACAAACGGTGGATTCAGATATGAAAAGAATGTTTATACATACTATTTAATACATTGATATCGGGTATCTGCACAGTTATTCTGTCGGTCGTCCCTCTTCTCGTCTTATTATTTTATTCTTTTTCAAGCCACTTGTATTACAAACGTCGAATACCCACGGTCTACGTCAGCTACACCGGTTATTTTATATAATAATGGCTCATTACGTTCGATTATTCGTCTTCTGGTACATGTACATCACGTTAATATCTGCGAGCGATTCGATACCCACGCCGGAGTATTATCAGTTTTTAGAACGTGCATTGCAAGCTGCATTAAAGAACTAACAGCAGCAAGAGGAGTTAAATTCAGATAAGGATGATCATCTCCAAAATGAGAATAAAAATCAAGGATTAATCAACACAATCGTAAATCATAATAATAAATTGAAGAAGTTCGAAAACAAATTCAATTTTATTGTCAATAACTACGCTAATTCATTACATGTAAAAGAAGTGATTGAAAAAACTAAAGAATTAGAAAACCACCTTGTTGGAGCACCTCGACCACATCGATCGTGGCGTGAATTTATGTTTCTCTCGTTGGGTATAGGGGTGGTGCTCGTTGTCCTGGTCAAAATCGGAAAAAAGTGTGTTGGGCCTTGGTTGTACAAGAAAGCATTTGAAAACTCGCCATGGATATCTACCATCAGTGAACAGGTGGATAGTCGTAGTGATAAAGACAAGGACAAAAAAACAGTTCTAGAACTAAAAAATCTCGTTGATCATCATTTGAATGAACAAAATAAACAGCTGAATAATATATTACGCAAGCTTAACGGGAATGAACTGGTTACAATACAACCTACCCGGGATTGATATGTCAATGTTGGCAACAAAAACAAAAAAAATGCACATTTTGTTCTTAGTAAAGCGCGCACTCTGCTTTCTTTCTTTTCGCTTTTGTGTTTTTCTCTTGTCATTTGCTCAAGTATCTCTCGATACCGTTCGCAACATTGGTTGCTTTTTATGTCTCTTTATTATCCTTTTTTAGTAAGTTTTTGCTTCTCATTGGGATATACGCAATCTCAAAGATACATTGTCCCTTTAGGATCGCAATGGTTGCAGGGAGTGTTGTTTGCTAATAAAAACAAATAGACATTTGTGAACGATTTGATGGAGGCTAAATTGATATTTCTCGACGTTAAAATGTTAGGAATGGTAATATATAGATTGGTTACACAGTACTTTTTGCAGGGATAGCATTTCATGCACCGAATAGATAAACTATTTTCTTGTTGTCATTTACATAGACGAGTGAATATGACGATGGTCATTTGTTGAGGAGCACTAAAAAAGTATGTCAGAAAAATTAACTTTAATTTTTTCTTTATTTTATGTCTACAAATTTTGCCTGAAAATATTGCTTTTGCAAGTGTAAAGTTATCAAAGCATGATTCATTCTTTAGCTGTCTTAGTCTAATGAGGGTGATTCTGATTATAATCAAAGGAAATCCCTTTAGGTCTTTATATATTGGTTTTCTAGACTAACGAGTTTTTTGCCGAAAAGACGTTTTTGATTAGTTCAGATGATAGAACAGATTGAATTGTCTAGAAGACAGTAAATTTTTCTGTTTCAAACCCTTTTTTTTTGCAAGAACAACAACCAGCTTAATTCACACAACGGACAAATGTCAATGTTTTACTGTGAAGATCTTTAAGATGATATTATTTTACTTGCAACTCAGATTTGAAAAACAGGAAAATTAATTGTACTCTAGACAATTCAATATGCTCTGTCTTCTGAATAGATCTGACTTGTTTGGTAAAAATTTTGTGAATCTGGGTAGAATATAAAGAGTTAAGAGGGTTTTGATAACAACACGTTGTCACTTTTCAATGTAAAAGTAACGACCATGTTTCTCTCTAGTTTTCTGAAAGCAAAGAGTACCATTCACTGAGTATACACAAAGAGATTTCTTTGTACTGCTACTAATTAGATGTGAAGAGAGCTCTTTTTATTGGTAAAATGAAACAACTTTTTTTCACAAAGAACAGAATGATATAGCAAGTAGAAGACAGGAAAAAGAAGCAAATTGACACCTATCGTTGCAAAAGAAGACCAAAAATTGACTTTTCAAGCTCAAAAGAAGAAATGTAGCTTAATTAATATATACCAGGATTTGTTCAACGAGAGCGAAGGACATCATATGTAGTGAATGATTCTTTTTGTTCTCTATCAATCTCTTCTCAACTCTTTTCATCATTTTCAAAATTGATCGGCAAGAAATACTAACTCAATCCTAACAAATTTAGAAGTTACACTTCAATGAACTATTTAATGAGCACAAACAACTTCATACTATTTATTCCTACCTGAACTCAGTTAAAGAATCATAACATATGTTGCAACAATAACCACTAGTTTCTCATTATTCCTTATAGATACAAAAGAAAAATGATTATCAGTGGTACTTTAAAATAACATGAACATATACTAGTTTGACTGCAAACATATCCTCATTATTGATGAAAATACCAGCAGTCTTCTGTTCAAATCGATCATATCGATTGATTTTGGCTAAAAACTTCCTTGATTGTGTGTATATGCAAGTAATATGCTTGTTCATATTCATATACATGAGTACATAATCGTTGATTTCTTTAAGCATATTAGTTCAATTTCAATTCGAAATAAATTATGGTTATATTTTCTTTGTTTTCCTTGAGTACTTTATTTATTAGGAAGCTTTTGTTTTCATTGGAGTTCTTGTGTGAACAAGAATTGCCTGTTTTTTTCTTTGTCAAATCCATGTGCCACAAACTCGATGATAAGTTTCTATTTCATCTAGATCGTACCGATTAAGTCTTAAAATCATGAAGAAAAACAATAATAATAATAAATAAAAGAGTTTTCAGTGCAATCCATACGGTATTAAGATGTGAAACACGACGAAACCACTTTAATCATTGATGGAGAAATCTCGTCATGTCTATCACAATCCGTGACGAGACCGAGAAATAACATGTTATAGCGGTTGTGTATGGTATAGATGTTTTCTTTCTCTATAAATGAGAAGAATATGTCACGCATCAAAACTTATTTGTAAGCGAGAAAAGGTTGATGTAAGAAATTGTTCGATTAGATTTCTAAATTTTCACGTTGTTGTTCACGTAACAGCATAAAACCGCATGTAACAAGAATAAATACACTTTTCAGCTATAATTATTTTTTTTAAATACTTCTCACTTCTATTTCTATTGTGCTTGTTTAGTATTCCATGAATGTCAAGAATCTCGTTGAAAACCACCAAGAGAATCATATTTCGTTCGTATTCTTCTCGTTTGTATATTTATTAAGTTTTTTCAATTTGAGTGTGGGTGTGTGAGTGTGGGGGTACACATTCAATGGCGTTTTCTCAGTATTTATATATATTCCTTTCAGTTTTCATTTAGTCTACGTATGATTTTCTACTTTGTTTGTAATCATCCTTCTGAACCCATAGAATTCGATAGGATATTTTTATAATTACTATACATTTACTGTCATCCATGACATAGCACAGTAATTCATGTAATCTCATTCATATTTCATCTTTGTTTGCTTCATTCGAGATATTCCCTAATGTTAATCTATGTAAATTTTTTCTTCTCAATATATTCTTGCCAAAAGTATTAATCTTCGAAAATAAATATTTTTCATTCTGTTCTTATATTTTCTTACTCAGATCAGATTTAAAAAGACTTGTTATCATTCTACTCTCATCCAAATGGATACTCATAGGCTAATACACTAAAAAGTTGTAGAATCAATTATTTTTCATTGACTTTAATTATATACATTTGCTAGTATGTTCTTCACTTGTTCAGTAAAATCAATCAAACATGACTTTCATTATGTTTATATCAATCTATATAAAACAATTCTTTTTTGTTTAAGTTTTTAAAAATTCTTCAGATAAATTCTCTATGTAAAGTGTATACTGCAAACGTATTTGTTTAATTAAAGAAGCAGAAGTAGGTAAGCTTTTTCGACATATTCATTAACTATACACTTCGTTTTGTTTATAAGATTTTCGAAATGATGAGAGTCAATTGATAATAATTACAATGAATTTATATATCTAAAAATATGCGTAATAATCTCAGAGAGATTACGTTGAAAGCTTTTTATAATGAGTCAGTATTTTGAATCATCGATGTATTTCTCCTTTCTTCTAAGTTGGGAGAGCAAGCTGACGTGAACTGAATGATTATGTCATTGGTATGATATTATGCAAACTAGCGATATTCACCAAACTAAAAGTGACTTTGATACAAGTTGATCAGTTGATTGACTTCTAATTTTTTGTTGCTGTCGTCTTCATTTGAAAATTTCATTCGAAATTGAAGCACGTTGAGCTTTGATAAATTATTGACAATAATCTCTTGTCATCATTTTATATTGATTCACGTACATAAGTTGCCAGTCGTCAAATGATAAAAATTGAACATATATTGCAAAATATTTATCATATAATATGGTGAGAGTGTATCGATAGAACAAGAGGTGGCCATTGTTGATCATCGACTGGATCCTAATATACACAGATATCAAAAAGAAGATACATGCTCGGATAAGTGTTCTAATTCTCTCAAGCGGCATTCAGCATTGTAGATGCGGAGACGATGAATATTTTTGTCGGTACCGGAAAATGATGTTCATTCTCTGTATCCACACTGATGACCGAATATTAGATCACGTCAAAAAATATGTTCAATCAAGTGGAGATAAGTGAAGTAAAACAAATAATGTCATTGAAACAATGTTTTATTCGTTGTTTAATCATCAGGAAGATGACATAGTGAAAGTGATCACAAATAAATAAATTGATGAAAAGACACGAGAAGTAAAGAAAATATCCGAGTGTTATCATGTCTCATAGCCATCCAACAGCCACTACAAAATGATTCGATTGACAATCGATGCGACCAATGTGGATACTACTTGGATTTGAATCCCAGTCGAGGCTGATTTTCTTTTATTTGTATTTCATTCCCAAGCCCGACAGATCGGTGGTTTCTATATCAGAATTACCAGATTCCAGAGGAAAGATCAGAAAAACTGATACTATTTCCTGCAAGCCATAGGGGGATTTACGATTACTGATGTAAGATGACTTTTTTTTATTGGTAAAATCTAATAAAACTCGAAAAAGACTTGTCGTCTGCTATTTATTTGATACTCGAGCAAGCATTCTTAATAAAAACTTCAACAAGTTTGCCTTTTTAAAATTTACATTATAATATAGACTCCGATCAAAAAATCAATCACTCTGGGTTCGACAGCCATAGAATAATATTGAGACAGTCGCGATAAAACATCAGGAGAAACATAATAAAAAATAGATTTTAATTTTTTGATAGATTTTAAGGTATGTGTGGTTGCTCGTGAGAGTTTTCCCTTCAGAACCATACCACACTCACATCTACACCCACATGCTCACCTCCACATGTACTGAATGCAATAGAAATATTTACTTGTGCCTCAATATTTTATATAATAGGGGAATTAAATAAAACGCGTCATGAATAATGATGGGACGGAAGAGAGTAAATGGCGTAACACTTATTATTACTCGAATATTGAATGCATGTTTCAAGTTGGTTGGAAAGCTAAAATGAGCATCATGCAGTAAGTGCCATCATAATCGGATCTCCAGGCGTTATGTCCATCACTTTAAATTGAATGTTCGGGAATATAAGTACTTCTTCATTCGGATATTCAGAGAGGGAGTTTCAGTCATGTTTAGGCCACGAAAACCCATTCCAGTCCACTAATATTTTCTCATATTCAAATTACCTTTGAGTACTGTTGAAAATTTGATGAACCATTTGTTTCTTTCAGCTTCCATGTAACCAAGACTTGCTTGAGCATGCAAACGATTTAACCGTTTGTAAAAATCTGTTTCAGCTGTGTATGCTCGTATAAAATATGTATAATCTTCAGTTTCGACAGCCATTTTCAAGAAATATCGAATTTGATTCATTCCTACAGCATCATGAAGTTCATGTGCATTTCTTATTTCGTCAAAAGCCGCCTTGATACTCTCAAATTCGATAGAATTATCCCAGTTTCCGAAAGCTGTATAGGCAGAATGTAGGCCTGCTTTGGACCATTCGACTTGAGGTGTTTCGCCAACAAATCGTTGTGCTGCTGCAGTTGTCGGTCGATCGAAGAGCTCTTTCATTTCACACGTCTGAGCTTCGTCGGCAGCAGTTAGATTAAACTTATTCAATAAACGCCTTTGAGCTCCTTTTTCCAAGAGTAATCGAACAATGTCTATATACCCATAGTGAGATGCAGCATGTAAGGCTCTACTTCCATTTGATTCAATACGGTTGAGAGCATCGAAAGACATTGTGGGAAGAGGCCGTCGAATAGTGTCCAGATCACCTGCACGACAAGACAAATAGAACTCGCTCAAACTCATAGTTTTATTTTCTCGAATTTAATTCTAATAAAATAATATTATGGCCTATTTAACACTCCTATCAACTTAAAGCTTTTTCCTTTCTTTACTTTCACCGTCACATTAAAGGTAAATGCTGACAAAAGAAAATAAAAAGAATGTCTAAATATACTTTGCTATTCAATTGTATGCTAAGTAAAATCTGAGTGTCATTTTTCTCGCCTCACAAATGTCGGTCATACCCAGGGTGTTGTAGGTGTGAGAGCCTCTCTTTAATTTCTTGAGAGTGAGTAGAGCTATCATGACCAGTTTCACTGTTGCTCAGCACATCTCTTCAGATGCCTTACGAATTGGATAGTTCTATATGTAGAAGCCTTCTTTCAATCTGTCTTGAAACTTCTCAAGGACGAGGCTATCTGCTCTTTAGTTGTTATAATCATAGGCCTAGATTCTGAAGATCATATATCTAAGATTGTTGTTGTAATGACACTTATGCTAAATAATGGTGTGTAGAGTTAGAGGTGAGAGTTGAGTAAGTAATATCAAAAGTCTACCACGACCGGTTTCGTCCTTTCTCAAGGGTATGGGAGTGGACTAAGGGAAGAAATACACCTGCACTCACATCCACAAGATGAAAACGTAGAGCTGCTAGCAAGAAACCTGTTGAATCGATATCGAATGATGAATTTAATTTTGATATTCCTCCGGATGTGTCCATTATCGGAATTTTAAAAGAAGACCATCGGACAAAATACGTATAACTTTTTAATAAAGATAGCTAGAGTCCTGCGATTTTCAATAATCGAAAGAAGAGACATGGAAACATCTTTTTCTTCAATATTGTGTAAGGTGAAATAACTTTAGAATCAGTCATTTCTGCAAAACATAGCAAAAAATGCATGAAAACGATCTGTTATTCCGATGAGATTTTGGTTTTGACATATTATCTAGACAGGAGAACTTGAGATCTATAGTTCAAAGTATAATTCGAATGCTTATCTTCTCAAACCCTAATGTTGAGCCAATAAAATCGTCTATTTACTGGCACGAAAACTATGGATTTCTTTTAATTTTTCAGTAAATATGTTACTTTTGTCAAAATTTCACTTGAATGAGAAACCGTTTTTATACATTTTTGTGATATTTTACAGAAATGACTGATTTTAAAATGATTTCATCTTATACAATATTGGAGGAAAAGACGTTCTCATGTTTTCTTCTTTCACTTGGTGAAAATCACAGAGCTCTAGCTATCTTCGTTAAAAAGTTATAAGCATTTTGTCCGATGGCCTTCTTTTAAAATTCCGATCATAGTTCTACGTTCTGTGGAATGTGCATCTGTGATTCAATCGATAATTGTCAATCTAGATCTTTCTTTCCCATCGAAGTGTATATGGTCAGAAGAAATATATGCACAAACAGACGGTAAATTGTTATTTTTCCAAAGTTAAGCTTATTCTGCCTTTTGATGGACTAAATAGGTTTCAAGAGAGAGAATATATACATGTATTTTTCAGATAATGAACTGTCCTGTAGTCCATCCCTTACATCGAAAATAAATGTATGTGAAAGGAAGGTTATAAGATATTTATACTTCTTTTTTATTTAAAAGTATTCATCATACACAAAATCACGTGGTTATGACATTTATTCTTATCTTTTTCTTGTGGACTAATTCATTGTTTTGACAATGATCTTATTAACAGTCCGAGTAAAGTTAACAAAAACATTTTAGGTTTCAACTATTTGTTGCATGAAAGATAAGAGTCGCAAATAACTCTAAAACTTTATTTACAAATAAGAACCATTTGTATTACTTTAAATCACATAAACTAACAAAATTATAAATCGTTGCTCTTCCCTTGGTTTTTATCGTATCTTGGTATCTGTAAGGTGAATATAAACCTTCATAAGACTGATAATTCTACTTCAACTTGCCATATTCATAATTATTTCATTAGTTGCAAACGTTATTAATGAATTACGTAGTTAACTTATTTCTCACATCATATTCACCTTACTATCTGTTATGCCTATGCGAAATATATCCTATGGCCATTAAGGAAGTTTATCTTGGCCTATGATAAACTTCAATGCTAAATTATTATTTAATTTTGTTTTGATAAATATAAACTGATGTGAGAGTGGGTTGATAAAATGTGATAAATAAATTATGATGAATTGGTGCTAAATAGAATAGTTTGTTTCATGTTAAGAAGATATGCAAAAAATCAAGATTGAAGTCGATTAATAGAGGAAAAGTTATGTCTACAGGCTGGTAAGGAATCGTCTACCAGAGCAAATCGGATCAGGTGTTTACTGTTCTGGGCTTTAACTCTATCTCACACACACCCATCTGGACTGATCTGCGTTCGTACTCAAACATTATCCCAGTATCGACACAATCACAGTTTCATTAATCCGCATTTTCGTCCAAACTCGCACTTGCATTCGTATGCAAACACTCAGCCTCGACCAATACTCTGAACGATAGTCGTAAGCTTGCACTTTCTTGCTAATCTGTCACATGTATACTCAGACTGTTGTAAGATGAGCTACTGAATTAATATCGTTGTTTAGAAGAAAGACTATATCAATTGAGAATTTTTGACAAGAGTTGTCTCTGTTTCTTTCTTACAGCACGTATGGACACTATTATTTGCTACATTGAGTGTCAAATTGAAGAAATTAGAATTATTAGTGCAATTGAAAGATAATAAAAGACTTTAATTGAAAATTTAGTTAGTGTGATCATAGCTTGTTTTATTTGAATCCTTTCTCAGCGGCAGACAAGATTCTCGTTTCTTTGATGAAATAATCTTACATGCGTCTATTCACTCTCTTTTTGGAAGATCTAACCTTCGATTCATCAATCTTCGTGGTATGAATTGGTATTCGAACCATTGGATAATCTTTCAAATGCCAAAGATGGATTTCCAACCGTTTTTCTATGTCGTGTTGAATACTAGTTCGATTATTGTTGATTAATGATGGTTGTGTGACATCTGCAATCACTAGAAAAGGAGGAAATGCTACTCGAACAGTGAGTTTCTGTTGTTGCAAGTGCCGATAAACATGATCATACGGTTTTGGTTTACCACATTGTAACCATTTGAGAATAGGACGGTAACATATTCTTTTAATCAGTAGGGCAAAAGTACCATATGTTACATGATCAGCATCGAAGCACACTCCGCTGGGCCAATTCGTATGTTTAGAATGCCATATAGTGGCTCCTAATAACAGCACGTCAGCTTCAAGACAACGAGAAGGCAATTGTCTGAACAATACTGTAAAATTAAGATGTGGAATTGCATCATCTTCAAACACGAGTACTTGTTCATGATTATCACGAATCATCATCTCGAAAAACTTTGTCATTGTCGCTCGTAGACTCTGTTCTCCAAGTGTCAGAAAGTCGTCTTTTGCTTCAAGTCGATGGGAAAGTCGCATACCATTGAAACGTCGAAGATCTATATGAGCATATTTCTTAAAAGTGGCAACAACACTCGATACTCGTTGATCATAACCAGGAACTGTAACTACATACGCTACGGGTGTCTTGCTATCATTTCTAAACGTTTGTTGTACCGATGAGGTCTTGCAGAGGTAATAATTTGAAAATATGTTAGTAACTATAATAATCAGGCAGATTACAGAGATGTACATCCATTTTGACTTTAACCGCAGCATTCCAACAGTCTTTCCTAGAATTAAATTTTGTTTAACTAAATTGCGTGAGTACTATTCTTAAATCTAGTCAGACCGAATACATGAATGCAAACTGTCTTTCATGAAAAAAGCAAAAGCCTCATGCCAAGAACCTTAAAGTGATGACATATGACGAACTACCATATTTTTCACTGACAGTTCACAACCGTGCTTAGTCTTAGTAAAAAAACAATTTTAAGACATCTTTCCGCAAGAGATATCGAGAAACAACAGAAAATAAAACCTGAATCCCATGCAAAGTAGAACTAAGACTGTGTTACATTGTGACGCAGTTTCGGACTAAGTATTATTGTAGCTAGCCAAAATATGTCTATTCCAACAATAGTCTGCTTATATTTATGACTAGGCCAGTATTTAGGACTTTTTTTTAGAGATTGCACTCTACTTTACATAATTAGATAGATTATTATGTGAGTAAGGTTGTAGTGATCAGAAAAAGTTTGTTTCGCACCTTCATTTAAATAATATCGGACTTGATCAATGTATTCGAACCTTCTTGTCCTGCTCATTATTGTTAGTCTCATCTTATGTTGCAGAGCAACCTTCGTATAGATCCACATCTGTCAAATTCATTTCCATTCCCTTTTCTTTCAGAAAATGATCTTAAATCCGATAATTTATCTATGTTTGTCTGCACAAGTTAATCAGAATGCAAATCAAACGTTATTAAAGATGCATTTGATTGTGGATCCGGTAACAGATACACACCGTGCTATATATTTTTTGTGTAGATGTTGGACACTTCCGTAAAAATTCCGATCTGATGAGTTATTTGCAAGGTTCTCTGATTGGATTTGAACAGATCAAATATATCAGTTCAGTTCAAAGAACAGATTGAATCAATGTTGATGAGCTAGTTGTGATTTTTCATGTGCTGGTTAGGAACAGTTAGAAATATTCACTATAACTATTCAGGGACTATTAAGAGGGTTCATTTAACCTTTCAGAGGTTACATCGAGGTACTTCTTCAAACTTTTCGAAAGGTACCCAAGAGAAGGAATTTACCGGTATTTTGCCAAGTGACTGGCAAGAGACCCGTTAACAGTGGTCGGATACTGAAATAACGAAGAATTTCTGGAGTTAATTATTTTGTCAGGGAATAGCTATTTGGAGAAACACCCCAAGATATTTTTAAAAATTTAATGGAAGATTGTCGAAGCGGAGGAATACGATCTGTAATCAATTTCTCGAAATTATAAACTAGATTTTTCTACCAAAGAAAGACATTTTGAAGTAAGAAGCGATTTTTCCTTTTTCTGAAAGAAAAGGCTGCATGGTGCACTGAAAAAAAATTGAAGTTTTTCACAACCTTCTGATAGGCTCTGCTATTGGGTAAACGTAGAATCTTCGAAATGATTCTGTCTGAAATCAGGTTCCATGGAGAAATCACGAAACTATTTCTGACTTGTCGTAACAACTGGTTCTGCCCTGCATTCAAACTGGGAAATTATCTAAATAATTAGTTGATCATTATGCCTCTGTCAGTTGTATCATTAAGTTATACACTTCAAAGGCAGTTCAATATTATAGTATTATCCTCTGGACCATTATATATATATCCTTATGGCTATACGTGTTCAATTTTACTCTTATACGAATACTTTTATACCTACTTGACTATAGATTTACACGTACAGCTATACGCTTAAAACTATATCTTGGCATCTATACTCGTTTTGTTAAATGCTGTATCACTTTTGCTAGTTCAGAGTGAAATGATGTTTGCAGGCAACAATGATGTTCGGTGTTCATTGAATCAGTGGACATCTTTGACATTACAAATTGCTTAAGAATAAACACGATTGAAAACGATGATCTTATACGAAACTGTTTCAACTTATGTATGCGATGACTTAAGATATTATCGAAGCGTCATTTGTAGTCATCGGATTATTACGATAGTCGTAAATAGCAATCTTTTTACGATTACTGCTTTGATGGTCGTAATACATCGTAAATCATGGTTTATGGTTACTGTAAACGGTTCTTGTAGATGGTTCTCGTTTTTTTATCAGTATAAGGTCGTGTTTGATTATAGGCAATTGACGTGGGATAGAATATATGTATAATTTTCTATTGTTGAAAAATGCAGTAAAAGTTTCTCTTTGCTTGTATTGATAATGATAGGTTGTAGGCGAGAGAAGGTTATGAACTTTGTGTCAAAGTATTTCGAAATACGATACATAAATGACAGAATTAATGTGATTTTACAGCTGTTTATCAGATTTATTACAAATAAGTTAGTTGTTCTAGATACGTTAGTGATTTGTTTGAACATTATTCGGGAAGAAATAACAGCTAAACGATATAAATAAAGCAAAATTGCTGAAAAATCAAAGAAGATTCATTCCATCTTCTCAGTCTAAGTACATAAAAGAACTCTTGATCGCCAAGAGAAATCGTTCAGTTCGAGCAGAATAAAGTATAGTGGAACAGTTATGTCGAATGTATCTCAAACCACATTCGAAAAAAATGTTTGCATTGACCTTTTGCAAAAAGATTTAATAATAAATATATCGTGAACCATATTTTCTCTGTCAAACCCTTTTCTCGTTCAATATCTTTGGATAGAAAACTTTTTATAGTTCAGCATGTTTGGGCAGAACATTTTATAATTTAGTACTTTCATACAGGACTTTACAAGGTTCTGCAGACCCCCTTCATTTTTTCAAAGCATGATAGTGTCATTTTTATCTTTCTCTCATGACAATCACCGATTCTTTCTTCGTACCTTTTAGATTTCTATTCAGTGAATAATTTGACATGTGTTTTTCTTGGAATGCACTGCATTTTTTCTTCATATAGTCTATAGAAGCGCTGATATAGTTGAGAGACCGGTACTCTTATGCGAGCTACAGGATATACTTCAGTCATTACATTTTAGTGCAAAAGTACTCATGATGCAGCTTTTGTATACTCTAATGGCTTTTGAAAAATACTCGTAGGCCTGTAGTCTGTTCGGTATTACTGTACTATAATGATAGTTTTTAAATATATATTTCTATGCAAGATATCTATACATAATATGTAGCATTTTACTATAATAAAAAGGCATACGAAATGTTGCCTGAAATCTAATGAAAATAAATAAGTTGAGTCGTCAATAAAAGAAAAACGAATTATTTTTTTTTAACGTTCCTGGTACGGATTGAATCTTTGTATAGCCATTTTCAATGGTAAACCACAGTAAACAGATGGTCAAAGAAATAAATGGTTGTTTAAATATTAATCTATCGCCATCATAGCATAGGTGATCAGAAATGGTTAACCATCGATTTATCTTTGTTTTGAGTCACGTGGCCAGGTACTAGATAAAAATTTATTTCTGTTATTTCAATCACGGATTAAAAATTTAGACAACCAAAAAATTCATGTTGTTTTCTTTCTGGATGATTTCTCATATAAGAAGCACTATGAAATCGTTTCATGATTAAAATAAACGACGAGTCTATAGCATATGATGATTAGTTTATTTTCAAAGATTTTATTGTTGTTGTATCGTCGATGATAGCAAGGCTCATCACTGGTTTATGGCGTTCATCACGCGACTCGACTCCGTGAAAGCCTCCAGCTACGTAGCATGTTTTCGATTGATTAGTCACTTTATTTCTTACATCAATAGGTACGTGAAGGGAATTAAGTTTTATTTGTTTGATTTCACAACTACGCTTTGTGTGTAATCTGTAGCATAAACGAAGAAACCATCCACTCACGTATGTTCCCGGCATTCTGAAAATGTAAAGAAAAAGTCAGTGCATATTTATCTTTTTCTTCATGTTCATTTAGTGAATTGAACTTTTATGAGATAAACGAAAAAATCTAGGATTCTTCCAGATGGTCAATTTCTTTTTAGCTCACTTCAACTTGTCNTTGATATATTTTAGAAAAAAAAAATAACATTTTCATATATACATGGGCTAAAACATGGCAAAATCGATCTATAACCTATGTAGCGGTAAAATGCTTTTTTCGTTCACAAACCTCAATCCAATCGAAATATAAATATGATATTCGTAATCAGCGTGCAAAATTGCATTGAAATGATATGCTTTTAAGGATATTTCAGAAAACAAAATTTTTTCGGATCCTGGGGATACCCAAGGGGTAAAAATCGCACTTTGACATGGCGCAAAACTAAGTCGTAGGAAACATTTCTAGTAACACCCTGACACATTTCAGGTAGATAAAAGTAAAAAAAATCGTGGGCGAAAAAATGCCCTTACTGCAACATGTCCTTTGTTGAGATTACGTAAAATAATGGAGTAAACCATTTTCTACGAAATGAGACATTGTTGAGTTCTCTGTGACATTCTTCTAGCCGAGAAACATGTAAAAAAACATGATTTCAAAAGTTTCTGTAAGATTGATGTATCTCAGCTAAATACTGCTGTAGAGAACTCGACAGTCTCTCATTTTGTAGAGAATTGTTTGTTCTATTGTTCTTTATAGTCTAAACAAAATAATATTTACCCTTTATAGGTGCTGAAAACCTATGGTTATGACTCTCTGAAGTTCTTGTCTTCGGAAATCTTATAACAATTTTTATTTCTTTATATTTCTTCTTGGAAACAATTTTCTACATTCAAATCGCTATTTAGATTCTTTACAGAGCTTACAGCAATAGAAAAATAAACTTTGTTGAATAACTTTGATATTCATTGTATGTCTTCAATCATGCTCACTTTTATATCATTACTAAATTCATATTTTAAATTTCGCACTTTCTTTATTCTAATATTCTATTATGATTAATTATTTCATTAAACATATTTACAAAAAAAGAATTGTTAAGATAAAAGTCAAGTCAAAGCATTAAATGAATGAGAAAATTGTGATGGCATTCGAACATGAAGTGTATTACGTGTAAGTTGATCAGAATCGACAGTAGCATTTGGATATCTATCACAAACATATGGAATATAATTTAGAAGATTTTCATGTGCATATTTAGTAATTGAAGCTGGTTCGATACGAATTGGTGTTGATGAATTTGTATGATTATTTTCTAATGTATCCAAAAATAAATGACGAATATTCATTGAAATTGGTTGACCAACAAGAGCATGTTCATTTGAAATATCAATTAAAAACATATCGATTGGTGCAGATACGGTACGTTTTACTAGATGAGATTCATCATCGATATTTTCTTTCAAAGATTGTTCATTTTTATCTGTTGTCATTGATGATTCAATATGTCTTAATGTTCGATAAGATTCTGTTCGGTGTTCATCGCCAGTAGTTTGAATGATATCTGATGTTGATGGTACGTGAGAAGAATCAGTAGTACTTGTTGTAAGTATTGATCGCGAACGATCCATATTATAAATTGATGATGATGCTGGTGCATCTATATGACTGTAAGCTTGAGCTACATATGGATTAGAACGATGATAAGAACGATTGCTTTGACCATTAAAAGGAAAATAGAAAGGTGTTGAAAAGAGTGGAAAATCTGAATGTCCTCGAATTTGTTTTGCTGATGTTGAATATATTTGTTCGTTAGATGGTACATAATAATGATAACGAAATGATGAACTATTTGTAGGTTCACGACTCATAGCAGAACATTGTGCTTTATTATTTGATATACTTGGTAATTCATTTACTGTTTGAGTATAATTATTATGAATGATGGCATCATGATTGTCACGTTTTTTTTTACATTTACACATTGATGATACGACACCCATACGAGATCTAGACTTGATTGTTAATGCTTCTGTTATGAACAATGTTCTTATCTACCTATCGTCCCTTATTTCTTTTCATTCGATTGAAAAAAAATCGATGTATTATTTATTTTTTTTGTACCACTGTCATCATCTATGCGTATGTGTATATATGGAGCAGAGTAGCACAAAAATTGGATGTACATTTAGCAAAAAAGGACAGAGAGACAGAGAGAGAGAAGAAGAAGAAAGGGAATACGAGTCTTTACCATGTCTCTCTATATATATTTATAGATCTAACAATCAATATACGCCAATGCATTCATATAATGACAACGACATTCCACACCAAACTACTTCAATTTCAGTCATATAGGACATGTAAATGATTGTTTTAATGCATACATACGTGCATATATTGATTGAATTTGAACAAGTCTCCTACTCTCTCCCTTCATCATTCGTTGTCAGATTATAATTGTCAAGTATATGGCTAAAATACAGTCTTTATTTATATATCATAAAAAAGAACTGAAATAAATTAGACAACTTTGATTATTTTGAATTAATTAATTGATGATATTAAGAACAAAATAGATACTTATAATTAATTTGCTTTTGTTTGTAACTAATCAGAGAGATCTCTAGAATCCTATACTCTAATTTAAATAGCATATAGTCATATAGATGAGACAGCTGTCACTGTACATTTTATTTCAGGATGTTGTCCATTTTTTGCTGGAAACCTTGGTTTTTCATTTTGGAATAAAATGTGGATAAAGACAGCAGACTGAAACTAAAAACACAAATAAGATTATAGCAAAAACACCTAGCTCGAGATGAAGAATGCCTTCTTTAGACTGTAGTTTTCTTGTAATTCAGTCCAATTTATGTCATATACTGCAAAAGATTGTTTGTATTCGTACAAAGAATCTTCTTTTTTTGTTTCGTAACAGAAATGCTTCTTTTTTTTCCAGTGTATTGCTTTATCTACTACTGTTCTTATAATTTTTGTCTCATACGTTCTTCTTTGAGATTAATTTCACCGGTAAAATAGATATCAAATTGATGCATAGATAATATTGAAACATGATATTGAAAAACTCAATTAGCTGAATTTGTTGTCTAACTTTGGTAGACATTTAACTTATTCTTATGTACAATGATTTTCTTATAAATATTGAAATTAAAGTATTGTTTAAATCAGAACATCGTATTCTAGAGATCTCTCTCGTTTAATTACAAGCCTTAGTGTCATCAGCCTTGATAAAGCATTAACAAAAAGTAATGTTTGATTTTTCTCAATTATTTCTTCTATGTTTGCTCATAAACAAATGATATATAAACACGGATGCCCCACAATAACTAATGATAAATTGTTAATGATATTTTTCATATTTTTTCTTCACGTAGAGAGGTAACATTTTTATCATATATATATATCTAATCAAGATATTTTATTTCTGATAGTTTCAGATCTCTACCTATAATTGCAGGTAAAATGCATGAACAAGATTGAAATACATAAATTTTCGTACTCGTTTTTTGTATTATTTTCACGGTCAAAAAATAAAATGCAAAAAAATGAATACGAAAATTTATATATTTCAATCTTATCGATTTATTTCATAAGTAGTTATAGCTAGAGAGCCGAGAATTTCAAAAATAAAATATCTTGATTAGATATATTTATTTGATAAAATATCAGCTCTCTACGTCAAGAAAACGTATGAAAAATATCATTAACAATTTATCATTAGTTACTATGGGACACCGTTAATGTTTTCACAATAAAAAATAACCTATGGATACATATTTTGTTGTGAATATCATCAATTAATTGATATTTAGTTGAAAACAAGTAACTTCGATACGACATATAAATGAGTGAATTGCATTTTTTCAGTACGATTTTTGTGACAAACTGAGAATAGGTCTAAACAATTTCTGCGTAGTATATTTTGTTATACTCTACGCCTGTTATAAGGGGCACAAGTTTCCCAACACTTCACTGAGTATAAATAGGAATGCATGCTATACAGCTTAATTCAAGAATAAAATTGGCTTCACTCATTGAAAAAGTTTGAGCCATTTTTCAGCTCTGTATGAAGAATCGAAAGTTAGGAAAAGATCACAATATACTCGAGTTTGCTTGTCATACCCTCTACACTTTGTGGTATAATTTAAATTTCGTCTGAACAGTAATGACTCATTTAACAATTATAGAGTAAATAATTTTCAAAATATTACTCTGCTAAAGTGAGTATAATTATCTTTTTGTTTTTAGAGAGTTTATTAGTTTTTCTCTGAAACACAACTGATAAGAGAGAACTTTTCTTGCTATTTTGTTACTACAAGAATTCTGTCTCTTCTCACATGGCTTGCGCATCGTCAGTTCTATCACAGAGAGAAAGAGAGAGAACTAAAATTGAATTTGTATCACTCTACACAAAAGCATACAAATGTCTGTCAAACAATATACACTTTACATGAGTGAATAAGAAACGAGTAAAATTTAAATCAATTACATTTTTGATTGAGGGTTGAATGTTGTACAAGCGGAACTTTTACCATTCTTTTTCTCTTGTTTTATTATAGTCAAAATGTTTCTTTTTATTTGCACATGTTACCAAAAATTGACGTTCTTTTTTTCTAATGTGTCTCTAATAAGGAATAGAATATCATAGAAAAACAAAATCGTCCAAATCAATCAACGAAAACAAGAATTATAAGTCAAGCACAGCTAAAATATCAATAGTACCCGAAAGTTATAATTTACTCGCATACATCTATTTATTAATATTGATTAACAAAATATACCTTTCTCTTATTCGGTGAAAACTATAATTTTGAACATAATCTTCTTGTTTTTTGTTAAATATCAATACTTTCAACTAGCGTCCTCTGTGGAAACATTTATGGAATATTTTTCTTTAGAGGTTAGCAAACACTGACTCAAGATGACGAGTGAATTTTTATTATTGACTAACTGACTGTACTTATACTGCATCTTTTTCCTTTCTATTGAACAAATATATTAGAAGTGAATAGATTTGTGTTTATTTACAATTCAGATGGCAGAAGAAGAGTGAGCGTATTGTGCTGTTTGGATTATTATTGCTATTTGATTTTTGATTATTTCTCTTTCTTTGTGCTATCTATTTATTTGCTCTAATCATGAAGCATCAGGCACCAACACCGATCAATGCAAAAAAGTAAACGTCATTTACATCGTTTCCTTTTGTTTATGAGGTTTTGTTTTGGCTTTTGGATCGTTTGTGTTTTTCTTTATTTTTTTGCTTTTTGTCTAATAATCATTTAATATTGTTTTCAGAACTATGGCTCCACCACATGGTGATCAAAATGAACGTGTTAATATTCGCATTAATGATTCCACAGCACATAATATTCATAAAGCTGCTGTAACACGTGATTATATAAAACAACCACGACTAAGTAAAATAAAAAAAAGAAATAGAAAATAGGAATTTTTATCTTATTTCATTTATGTATCATTTTCTAGCCTATAAAACTGTTGTTGGTGTCAATGGTCCATTAGTTATTTTAGATAATGTTAAATTTCCAAAATTTGCTGAAATTGTTAATTTAACATTACCTGATGGTAGTATACGTAGTGGACAAATTCTTGAAGTATCAGGATCAAAAGCTGTCGTGCAAGTATTTGAAGGAACAGCCGGCATTGATGCAAAATATACAACTGTTGAATTTACTGGTGATATTNTGCTATGAAACAAGGACTAACTAAAGAAGAATTCCGCGTTATTTTAATAGGAAAAACAGGAAATGGTATATTTTTCGATAAAGGCAACTAATTCTTGCAAGATCATATTCTCCATTGTTTTTTTAGGTAAAAGTTCATTTGGCAATATATTGATTGAAAAACTCGTTTTCAAAACTTGAAGTCAAGCATCAACCGTAGCTAAAAAATGCCAGTGTGAGACACGTACATTTGATAATGGTAAGAGAAACTTATTGGTCGTCGATACATCTAGTCTTTTTGATACAACCTTTGGCAATCAATTGAAACAAAATCATTGTGTTATTGCTGGTGCTTTAGGCTTATATAAGAAGGGTACACATGCATTTTTTTAATCATTCTGTAATATAATTCACGTTTTACATCTGAAGAAAAAAAAAGGAATTGAATTTATTGACGAAATATTTCTTCGTTATATCAAATACTCAATAGTTATATTTATTCATATTGATTGATTGACAGAAAACGAAACATTATATGATTATTTAAAACCAAATTCGACAGCTTCAAACGATAAAAATTTAGATTTAGACGAATTGATAACCAGCTGCGGCGATTGTTATTATGGTGTCAACAATAAGAATACCAATAAACGACGGAACTTGAAGATTCTGAACGATTTAATTGAAAAAATTCAAATGGTGTTAAAAAATAATGTTACAGAATATTATCGAAACCGATCTTATACCTACCAGAAAAGTATAGAAACAAAACGGTTTAGAGGATAGTGATGACGATAATTAATCTGCCAAGTGTGGGTTATTAGTATCGATGCACATGCTATTAACTCACATTTTTAATTTTTTTTTTTTTTTTTTGAAATATAGTGAACTTAATCATCTACCACATAATCATTTATGAATATCTACAGTGAAGATGACTTTACTGAAACTTATAATTTTTTTTTAGAAAGAAAGCGTTATATAGAAGTTCAAGATGAGAGTTTTCAAGGCATTCGAGAAATCTATCGAGATATATTTCAGCTATCACAAATTGATTTTTATCATGAATTTCATTCATGTGATGCTTGATATGATATGATGCTAATAAGTTAAATTATCAAGAAAAGACACTAATTTCAAATGCATTATAAGCAGAGTGATTGTATGTACCATTTCTCAAATATCCGATTTCGTTCAATGCAATGTATAAAACTTTAGTCTATGTAATTAGTATAATTATGTACGTGTAAACACAGGCTTTTAAATCATTATAGGTTAATAAATAACGGATGATGCATACGTTTCTGGACAAAATATTTCTTCATTTTTCAATCAATCATGAGAGTCAACAAAAAACTTTAAGCATTAAGCTAGAGTCAGAAGTTTGTGCGCTTTCGAAATATATGCTTTGGATTTTTGTGAAGTTTATAGATTAGGATATGTTAATGAGTACAATGTGTTGAAATGGATCAAGAAAATATAATTGAAGTTCTAGTACTCTTTCAATCAATGATAAAGAATAATTCATATAATCGCTTCTCCATATGTCATACTAAAAACCGTATAAATAGATTCAACTATTATCTATAGTAAAATAGTTTTGATTTTGCATATAATTATAGTTTTTATCATCTAATCTAGTAGGAATGATTTTGTCACTTCTTTATTGATTCGATAAGTAATAAACTTGACTTCACGACATATGAATCAAACTGGAATATTCCTATTGTGCCTTTAAGATTAATTATATATATACAAACTAAGGCGATCTCAATTGATAGTTCTTGAATATCTATAGATTTCAATGCTTTTGTTTTTTTTGTTTGAATCTTAACATACTTCATATTTGCAAGCTCAAAATCTGTATTGTTACAAGTTTTTGAATAAAACTCATTAAAATCATAGTGATAAGACCAATCGCTATTATTTATTTTCATTTCATTTCTGAACTCATCAACTCTTTTATTTTAATTGTTAATAATAATAATAATAAAAAACGCTCAAGTATAAAGCTCCGATTGTAAAAATCAGGTCGATTTGTGAAAAAATTTTAATGGTAAATTAGCATGAAGTGTATTATGCGTAGGTTGATTGGAGTCGACAGTCAAATTTGGATATCTTTCACAAACGTTTGGAATGTAATTAAGAAGATTTTCATGTACATAAGTAGTGTTTGGAGATTTTTTAGCACAAACAGGAGTTAAAGCTTGTGTATAACTATCGTCAGGTGATTTCAAAAGTAAATGACGTATATTCATTGAAACCGGTTGACCCATACGAACTTGTTCATTTGAAATATCGACTAAAAACATATCGATCGGTTTCGATGTCGAACGTTCCACTAGATGTGATTCATCAGCAATATTTTGCTTAAATGATTGATCATTCTTATTTATTGCCCACGATGATTGAACACGTATGAATGTTCGATGTTCATGGTCCGATGTATTATGAATGATATTCGATACTGATGATCTTCGAGGAGGATCAGTCCGAATAGCAATACGATCGAACTTTTTAGCTTCATACGCACAAGGACGATGATAAGTTGTATTACTTTTGCTACGAGAAAATTTATCGAAAGCTACAGAACGAAGTGGAGAAATTGAATGTCTTGGCACATGATGATATGATGATAAAAAATGATCATGACGATATGAAGAACTATTTATCATACTTGGCAATGTATTCGTCGTTTGAGTGTACTTATCATGAATAACAGTTATAATTTTATCTCGTTTTTTATATTTATACGTTGATGATACTAAACCCATAGTATATGAAAGTAGAAATGTACTCTTAACTTTCACTGGTACTTTTATGATCAATTTCTTATCTACTTATTGCCTGCCATTTTTTTTTCTATCATTTTATTAAAAAGAGAAAGGGATCAATAAGAAATTATTTATTTTTTTGTTCACAAAACCACCATCTGTATGTACATAGCATAGCAGATTAAAAGTCAAATTCACCTTTATCACAAGAAAAATCTTTTGCCATTGCTCTTTCATATATTTATAGATCCAAAAACAAATATACAAGTACATATCTACATTTTGATAACGACATTCAAACATTAAAAATATTAGAAAGAACAATCCTCTTTTTTTTTTCTTCAACACACATACTTCTATCTAGTGTCCTCTTTCGAAGTAAATTTTTTTCTTATTTTTCATATAGAGGACAACAAACATTGACTCAAAATGATAATCATATTGTGTGATTACGTATATTTTTCTGCTGTTCTATTCAAGAAATATCAATAAACAAATAAATATCTTTTCCTAATTGAATATTTAACATGTTTGAAGAAGAGTAAGCCATTTGGCTGCTATTATTATTCTTGCTATTTTGATTCTCTCAGCTAATCTATTGTTTTCTTACTTTAATCATGAATAAACCACGAAGTGATCATCGGAAGTTACCAACACCGATCAATTCAAAAAAGTAACCGGCTATATATATCTGTGTATCTGTTGTTTGCTTTTGGTTTATTGGATTTTTGATATTTTACATTATTTTTCTTCTTATCATTTATTAATTTTAGAATAATGCCGTCATCTCATGATGAACATCAAAAAGTCAATATTCGAATTAATGATACAACAGCTGCTAATATTCATAGAGCTGCTGTAACACGTGATTATATTAAACAACCACGATTAAGTAACAAAAAATATCAAACATAGAAAAAAATTTAAAATCTAATAATTTATTTTTCTAGCATATAAAACTGTTGTTGGTGTTAATGGCCCATTAGTAATATTAGATAATGTTAAATTTCCTAAATTTGCTGAAATTGTTAATTTAACATTACCTGATGGTAGTATACGTAGTGGACAAATTCTTGAAGTATCAGGATCAAAAGCTGTCGTGCAAGTATTTGAAGGAACAGCCGGCATTGATGCAAAATATACAACTGTTGAATTTACTGGTGATATTTTACGTACACCAGTTTCAGAAGATATGCTTGGTCGAATTTTTAATGGTTCAGGTAAACCAATTGATCGTGGTCCATCTGTATTAGCTGAAGATTATTTGGATATTAATGGTATTAGTTTTTTCTTTTGTAATATGTGTTCATAAAAGTGGAATGTTTAATATATTAATTAGGTGAACCAATTAATCCATTTTCACGAGAATATCCTGAAGAAATGATTCAAACTGGTATATCAGCTATTGATGTTATGAACAGTATTGCACGTGGTCAAAAAATTCCAATATTTTCTGCTGCTGGTTTACCACATAATGATGTAGAGAATTCTTTTCTTTTATTTATAAAAAACAAAAATATTTCAATTAGGAGAGCACTAAGGAATTATCCCCGTATACGAGGCACTGATCAAATATTTCAGTTTTGATTGTTTATTTCCATTCAAGAGACTATCACCTGAAAGCACTGAAACTAAATTTTTAGTGTATTTCGATGTTCTATAGTAAAGTTAGCTTAGATCGATTTTTTAGAACTGCCTATCTACTATTCAAAAATAGTGATAAATTTCTATGAAGATTATACTTCAACAAGTTAGAGAATTTTTTATCCAATAGATAGAGTATAAAAATCTGAACAAAATGAGCTATTTCAAATAGTGTATATCATCTATTTACTTAATTTATATAGTTCAATATGAGTTGCATAGATCATAGTTTATGAGTTTATAACGATAAATTTTTGACAGTTTATTTATTACCATTTTGTTTTAAATAAAAAATTTCATGCTAAATTTTATATACGTTATGTAACTTGTGATTTTTTACAAAAGGCTAAAATAAGTTCAGCTTCGAGGCGAAACGCGATTCACACTGCAATTTTTCGACTAAAAATAACATTAATAGCAGTTTTCATTGCCATGACACATTTGTAAAGCAAAATAAATATGATATTCGAAATCAGCATCAAAAACTACATTAAGTCAAATGTATTTTAGAGAAACTTTTTTCCTGCGAAAAACTAACCCCTTGGGGGGTCACGGTGCAAAACCTTAATAAAACACAGCAGTAGGGGGCTATAGGTGATTTTTTTCATAGGAAAAAAACAAATTTTTTAATATATTTGATGCAATCTAATGTTTGACGCTGACTCCGAATAACACATTTATCTTACTTTACAATCATGTCACGGCAAAGAAAACTGCTATTAATGGTTTTTTTTTTCTGGTTGAAAAATCACCGTGTGAATTTCGATTTGCCTTGAGGATGAATTTTTTTTATCATTCTGTAGAGAATCAAAAGTTCCATAATACCTATAAATTTCAAGAGGAACTTTGTTCAGTTTTTCATACCATCTCTTGGTATATCATATGAAAACAATTTTCGAACTTGTTGAAGTATAAGTCTAGTAGATATTTATGAGATAATGAATCACTATTTTTTTTCGATAGTATGTAGATAATGCTAGAAACTCGATTTAGGATGGTCTTACTATAGAACATATGAATGCATTAAAAATTTGAGTTGCGTGACATTAAATAACGACCTTTGGAATGCACATAAAGAAAAAAGAAAAATTTTGATCAGTACGTTGGTTTCTTGGTTCTCTCACGAACAGTTTTCTTAATTATTTGGAATTTAGATTGCTGCACAAATATGTCGTCAAGCTGGTCTTGTTAAACATGCTAAAGACGCAGTTGATGGTGATGATAATTTTGCCATTGTATTTGCTGCTATGGGTGTAAGTTATTATTTTGATTAATAGTTTAAAAGAACGAATTTGATTATTTTAAAGGTTAATATGGAAACAGCTCGTTTTTTTAAACAAGATTTTGAAGAGAATGGATCAATGGAAAATGTATGTTTATTTTTAAATTTAGCTAATGATCCAACGTAAGAAGAAAACAATATTGTTTTTTTGTTTTGGTGTATATATATGTTTTGAATATTGTTAATAGAATCGAACGTATTATTACACCACGTATTGCATTGACAACAGCAGAATTTCTTGCTTATCAATGTGATAAACATGTTCTTGTCATATTGACTGATATGAGTTCATATGCTGAAGCTTTACGTGAAGTTTCAGCTGCTCGAGAAGAAGTACCAGGTCGTCGTGGTTTTCCAGGCTATATGTATACTGATTTGGCAACAATTTATGAACGTGCAGGACGTGTAGCTGGTCGACATGGTTCAATTACTCAAATTCCTATCTTATCTATGCCTAACGACGGTAATTAAAACGCTTCAAAAAAACAAAAGATTCGTTTCAAATGTGTTTGTTTTTGTCATTTAGATATTACACATCCTATTCCGGATTTGACAGGTTATATTACTGAAGGACAAATCTATGTTGATCGACAATTACATAATCGACAGGTATGATTCGAAAATGTATGTAAATTGTTAACATAATAAATTTATTAGATCTATCCACCAATTAATGTGCTTCCGTCATTATCACGTCTGATGAAATCGGCTATTGGTGAAGGTATGACACGAAAAGATCATGCTGATGTTTCAAATCAATTAGTATGAAATTTTGGGTTTTTATTTTTTGTTAAGAAGAATGTATTTTTGTTGTTTAGTATGCTAATTATGCTATTGGAAAAGATATAGCTGCAATGAAAGCTGTTGTTGGTGAAGAAGCTTTATCATCGGATGATTTACTTTATTTAGAATTTTTAGGCAAATTTGAAAAGAATTTTCTTACTCAGGGTATTGATTTATCTGCAAAAAAAGAACACGAGCTTTTTTTTTTACTATTGAAAATATTTAATATATTTCAGGTGCCTATGAAAATCGTACAATAGCTGATTCATTAGATGTATGTTGGCAATTACTTCGGACATTTCCACGTGAAATGCTTAAGCGTATTCCACATAGTATTCTTCAAGAATTTTATCCTCGTGATGGCGGAAAAAACTTACAACAACAGATATCAACAACAACAACAACAACGGGATGACGCAATAACCACATATGTAGAGAGAGAATTGTTCTTTTTACGCATTTATATATTTCGAAAGGAAAAACAATAAATCTATATTTGTGTGTTTATTTGTGCAATATCTTCTGTGTAGGTGTGTAGTCGTTCGTAAAAGACCGGTTTTTTTTTCTGACTAACATTCCCACCTTTAATCTTTTTGTTAATGTGATTCTAAGTTTAAATTTCACTGAATGTTATTACCGAAACAAATATATGTTTCATCATCCTCTTTATGTAATCGTTTATTATTTGCCCTGGGTCTTTTTAAATCCTTATTTATTTAGTCAGTAATTATGCAAGAGTTATTACATTGACTTTATTATTTTAGATTATTTTCAATTTTCCTATATATATATATATATATTACATAAAGTCGCATTACAGGTTTTATTTAGTAAAGAGTTAAAGAGCAATAATCGTTTCGTATCGTATGACAGATCAAGATATTATTAATCTTCGTTCAGCTGACCCGTTCGCCGATGTGACCGGGAATAGTGCATTGGATACTGGAGTTGGTGGTGTTGCAAGTGGTCAACGTAGCTCCAATATAATACACATTCGTATTCAACAACGTAGTGGAAAAAAAACTCTCACTACTGTTCAAGTATGTTTTTAATATAGCACTTTAATTGAAGGCGGAAATAGCAGACTTCAGCATATATTAGAAAGTGTTAGCATTATCCCTGCGGAATTAAAATGTGAAACTCGATGTTATTACTCTTACTAATCATAGGAGATTGCTTTATTATATCTATTTTAGAACATATTTGTTCGCGATCCTTTAATGTAGCCCTCCGGAACTACAATAAGGAAGTAGTTCGTATACTATAATGAGACGCTATTGATATACGGTCTTTGATCGTATATCAAAACTTTCTGTAATGATCTCTGACTAGTAGAGTTCGGTAGTTCCATAAAACTGAAGTCGGAATCGTTAAATCATTAGATAGATACAAAAATTCTTAGCTCTATATCGAGAATATTTCATTCTTTAGATGTAATGAAAATTTCTTCAAATAGACTTAAAGCTTTCGTATCTATCTGATGATTTCATGGATTTGATTCTATGTGATCTTTTGGAACCGTCGAACTCTACTGACTAGCGTCTATGAGAACGGAAGATAGGTAGATCCGATCAAACCGTATTCTGATACTTTCAATGAAATTTTCTAATCAGAATAGGATAGCCACCTCGAAAATACGAGCTAGTTTTTACCCTTTTTTTTTGTATTTGGTCATTAGTGCACTCTACACATTTCTCAGACAAGTTGTCGAAGAAATTTGTAGGGTAGAATCCATTTCCATATACTTCAACACTTCTTCTATATCGTGTTTCACAAAAGCTATAGCTCAAAGACTAAAGTCTCTGTTGTTTCTCCTTTGATTTTAGCATCATTTATATTAATATTATTCTTTTTCTTTGTTTTGTAATTTATAAGGGTATTGGTGAAGAATTTGATAAAAAACGTCTTTTAAGTACATTCAAAAAGAAATTTGCATGTAATGGTACTGTTGTTGAACATAAAGAATATGGCGAAGTAATTCAACTTCAAGGTGATCAAAGAACCCATGTGAGTCAATTTCTTCAAGACATTGGACTTTGTCAAGCTGAGCAAATAAAAGTTCACGGTTTTTGAACATAAATTTTATTGTTCATGGTCGTCGATATTGACATTATTTATTATTCAAAAAAAAAAAACATTAATCAAATATTCCCTTTTTTTTATATGAGTGCGTGTGTTTGTATTCAATTCCTTTTTTCTATATCTTCTATTTTAACATTAACAATGTCATCAACAGATATAAATGAATTTAAATCAGTTTGTACATGTCGAACTTTACAACAATTAAATCCACGTGTACAATTAATTGCTGAATCAAATATGACAATTGACCAAATTGATGAAAAATATATTGAACAATTTGATTATGTTTGTTTATTTAATTATTATGATTTTCAAGTTGTATCACATCTTAATAAACTTTGTCGAGGACAACAACATACAGATGAAAATGGAAAAAAACAAGTTTATTTTTTTTGTGCTGCTACATTTGGATTATATGGATTTGTATTTAAAGATCTTGGTGATAAATATGATTATCTTAGGTAAACATTTTTCTAACAATTGATGTTCAACTTGTTAGCATTTTGAAAGTAAATTGATTACTATTAAAGTTTAATAAGTATTACCTGAGAACTTCTATTAATGAAAACTACAAAATAGAGAATATTAATTAATGAGCTGAAAAATAAGATAGAATTCACAAATGAATATTATACGGACACTCATGTGTTTCCTAATCGGATCTAGTCGTGTCCGGGTTCAAAATTTTCAACCCTACAAGTTCTAGCTGCAAGACTACCTTTCATTTAAATCAGTACATATTTGAAGCTGTTTTTTTCTCATTATTCAAAATATTGGAGTTCGGTAACTTCTTATCATCATGATTTTCGACATTTTCTCTTTTTTGTGTGTCTTCATGGTTATCCATTTTGAAAACAACTTGATACAACCTATTCATTATTTCAACAAATTATGTAAAATTTAGAAGTTTTCTTTCTTGAAAGGTTTCGATAAACATCAGAGAAAATATATGAGGTTATGAGGTATCATTTCCTGCAGATTGAGGCCTGTCATTGTGTTTTCTCTGATAACAACAGTTATAGATCTCTGTCAATTTTCCGTTCGAATACGAAACTTGTCTTGGTAATGACTCTATATTAATCTCATAGATTTATCATTGATAGGTGACTATCATTAAGAACTAAGAATATTAAACAAATAGAAGAATTATATATTATATGTAAATTTCTTTTTTTTTTTATTTGCATTTTAATTATACTGGGTTTCATGGCTGCCCAGTGAAAAGATAAAAAAAAAAGACCAAGTACATCATATTGAATTAGCCGAAGACAGCGAATGCATAGAATAACAGTACAGGATCATAGATAAAATAGTTCCAATCGTGAATGTAGAAAGCAAATCATGAGTATATTGTTCGGATATAAACTCAAATGAATGTCTGCCACCTCAAGAATTATCACATATATGAGCCCACTGATGAGTTAAACTCAAAGCATCTTCAGCAAAAAGCGTAGGAATTTGAGATCGAGTATTGGTTAAAATAAGAATAAGTTTCATAAGAAGCTCAAGTATTAATTTCAAATCCATGACATCGAAAATTCTTAACATATTAAACAATAAACTTTATAAACAAAAAATACTTTTAAGTCTCGAGGCGAGAGCGTGCCAATTTGAGATCTTGAAATTTACATTTTTGCTTGAGTATATGCATGCGAATTTTTCTTAAAAATATTTTATTTTAGTGAAAATTCAGTTGGAAGTGAATCATTAATAAAAGGTGAAGGAGGTAATGAATCAAAGAAAAGTGAAAAAATTACAAGTAAATCGGTAATTAAATCATTTAAAATAATTACAATAAAATTTATTTTATTTCTTTAAGACTCGTAATTTTGTAACATTTGAAACAGCATTAACTACGGAATGGAAACCAAATCGACGACAAGCAACAACACGTTCAGCTATTATAACATACAATTTATTACGTGGTAATTATATATATATGATCAATGTGAAAATAGATTATGATTTCTTTATTTTAAAGCTCTTTTGACATTCTATGAACAATATCAACGAGCACCTGCATTAGTTACGCAAGATGTCGATATACCAAATTTAATGAAAGTTATTCATGAAAAAATAGCTTTATCAACAGCTTCTGCATCATCATCAAATTCTATAAATAACGAAGAATTTAATGAAGAATTAGTCAAGTAAATAATTTTTTATCGAATCAATATTTTATATGTATTAATATTATACTTATTTAGGGATATTTTAATAGATAATAATGCTGTCGCATCAATTGTTGGTGGTATAATGAGTCATGATATTGTCAAAGTAAAAAATTTATCAAAAAAATAAATTCTATATTTTTATTGATTAATTTTCTTTATATTAGGCAATTTCGAAACAAGAACCTAAAGATAATTTTTTCTTGTTCAATGGCGTAGCATGTGTTGGATTATCAATGCCAATTGCTTGTTAAACTTGTCAAATATATTCTAGGATCTCTTATTATTATTTGTTCAAATTTCTTTTTTTTTTCTGTTAAAAATTTAAAAAATAAATGTTCATCAAAATTACATGTTTTATAAATTATTCGATTGTTTATAGTCATTAAAAATTAAATGCATTCGAACAAAATTGTTTAATCAACAATAAATAAGTTAACCACTTTTTCGAAGACCCAATATAGGTATTATAATGACTAATATTATAATGACGACGGCAACAGCCACGGAAACAAAAATAGATAATTTCTAAAAGAAAAATGAAACGCTTTGTACAAACGAATATGATTATATTGTTTTTGTTTAATTTACTCGTCGAGAAATACTAAGTGATGTTCGACGAACTATTGGTCGGTCACCTTGTTTTGTTGCACCTTCAATAAATGCACTTGTACTAGATATTGTATCCATATTATTTCTTGCTTCCTAAAATAAAGTTACATAACAAAACAAAAAATTCGAATGTAAATCATTCTATAGAAAAATTCAATTTCCTTGCATACACTCATTGTTAATTTATTGTTTGAAGATTCCATAATATTCTTTGTCAGTTTTTCAACGATTATTTTGTAACTGCGTCAATTTTTTAGTGCGATATAAAGTGTTTCATCATTGACATGCCGTATATGAATGAAGAATACTCTATCCGAGCATTTTCCTTTTATCATGTGTCAGAGAACTTATTTGATTGGTTAAATGTCAATGATGTGTTATTCCCAATTGTAAAGTTGACGGAGTCCTTTTTCTTCATATTGAGATTTGTTGGTATGATACAAAAAACTTAGATCTAGAATATTAATATATGTTTTCTTGTTAAATGACATCATCACATAAAAATATCAATATCAATCATATTACTTTCGCGTTATGATAAACAAGAGATCATTTACTATTTAAAACAACAATGGATATTATTGAAACAAGAAAATCGTTGTTCTATTTTTCTTTTTTTTTCTTTGCTGTTCTGTTTCTTTTCGAGATAGAGTTATTGTAAATGCATCTTAGAAGACTCAGCTGTATAAAAGACGAATCGACGCTTCGATATTACCATTATGTCATTGACGCGTCACACGAGGAAGAGAAGAAGAAAAGAAAGCGAAAGAATCATGTCATTTTTCTTTTACTTTTTTTTTCTACACTTTTATTGATTAGCATTATGAATATAGGCAAGGTGTAGTCGATTCCTATTGAGTGACGTCATATACGTAATGATATAATATTTTACTCTGTTTTTTTTTTAAATGTAAATTACTAATACACAAAAATCCTTTCTAGCTTATTTTTTACGGACGAAAAGAAAAAATAACAATTCGTTCGATTGATCTTTACTTTTAAGAGCAGAAGAGTATTTTTTTTCATTTTTTTCACTAAATGCAGAAAGGACAATATTCGAACAAACATCATTGATAGTAAAGTTTTATGAATGAATCATTTAAAATAACTACATAAATATGTTTTTTTCTTTATTGAAGGTTTCTTTTTTGTGAAAAATGGCACCATTTTATCGAACAATATGTTATAGTGAGTGGGTAAATTTTGTATTGATAAAAATAACTATGAAATTATTTTATAGGTTTCATCATATATTCGTGCATTTTTTATCGATTAACATATTCAGAAGTACCAGTAGTATCATCGATATCTTCAATAGCATCTAATTCAAATGACACAGCAAGCTTTACGAATACACCCATTTTTACTAATTCAACATTGTCTTCGAATTCAACTGCATTTTCGAATAGTTCAACATCAGTTAATACTACTAATTCAACAAATTCGTTAAATATATCAATAACGACAACTACAACAGTTGAGAGCTCTACAAATACAATTATTCCAACAAATCAATCAACAATATCTAATGTTGATAATACTCGTCCCACAGACGGTAAATATAAGCTAGAATTATTAATAAAAAAAAACCTATATACACATATATATTAATTGAGATAAAACACAATAACCTTTGAGCATATTAATATAGTTCTATGTGATAAACAAGTATTAATAATAACAAAAAAAGAAGAATATATGTTTGTTTTGGGGTAAGAATTGTTATAAGCCCTTTTGTTTTTTTTTTAGCATCATCAAGACCAGGCTGGTGGTTATTAGTTGCCCTTCTTATAACAATAGCCATCGTTCTTATTGCTGGTGTTATTTTCTATTATCGACAACAATCTCCATACAGACGGTAAGGATTATTAGAGCAATATGCTTATTATTATGATGTATGCATATGATTTTCTTATTAATATGACTTACGTTAGTCAAAGTCATGTAAAAATAACGACAGCTTTAATAAAGGTTAAATATTTATCAATAATCAGAACAAATTGACAGATGAACTTTGTTTTCTTAAAAGAAATGTCATATTAATATTGAAATAAGTTAATAGGATCATTTAAAATGCAATAGTTTTTCATAAGATTTAAGAAAAAATATTTTTCTTATTTAAATACATCTTGTTCACTACTCTTTTTTGTACTGTTTTATTTAATGATTATGTCATCTAGGATACTATTTAGCTTTGAGGACAGGGGTACTTGAATGATTAATTTTAGACCTCTCCTCTATCTACAATGATATAGACAGTGCAAGTTCAGGTATATAACTTAAGTTTTAATAAATTATCCTTCTCTCAATTTTGGTAATATCAATAACAGCATTGTGTAACATGCAATAGCATGTTTATTGTTTACTTTGATTGATTCTTTAATTTATTTTAATTAATTTCTAAATTTATATGATGATTTTTCTATTAGATTTCTTCGAAATTGGCGATCACGTGATGATGATACAGATAATATTATTTTACAACTTGAACAATCAGAACTAACACCTGGACAATGGCCACCTAGAATCTCTTTTACTTAATTATTTATTTTTTCTGTTTACCTATATAGATATATAAATAAGAACAATTATATTTGTTATAAAAATTTAATATTTATTTTGCGAAGATTCCTATCATATTCAATCAATTTTGATGGTTGATTTTTTTTACGATTAATTATTTCTTTTTTTATTAGTACGATTCAAATATGAGTGATTTCATTGCGTTATACTAAAATGAAATTATAGTAATCTATATATTTCTTTGAAATGATTGAGTAATATAGTGTAATACATGACTATGATAAAAAGCAGTAATGCAATTGGCATTCATAACCTCTGAACTGGAATAAATCGAAGTATAATTCAAGTATCGTATGAAAATCCTTTGAAATTTGAAACCAACTTATAATTCTTGTTAATTGGATATATTTTCAATATAGAATCGATCATTTACCATGAAGGTCAAAGGATTCACTAAAAACTATTCTCAAGGTATAAACTATTGGGTGTACTATTTTTATTTTCTTTCTCTCATGAACAGGTCAAAGTATTAATATTTAAAGAGGTGTTCTAAGCAAGAGGTCTCTCCAATCTTAAGAAATTTTCGTCAATTTTCAAAAAAGTGCTTGATCCCTTCCCCCCCTACCTCCAATCCAAGCAACCTCAGCGCACTCTTGAACACATCTGTTCAGTTTATTGATTTACGAATTGTCAAGTATGCCATTGGGATAATAGAAATATGGATATATTCCTAAAAGATGCAATATAGTACTGTGAATTGCATCACAAACCTTTTCTTTTTCAAGTTCATTAGTATCGATCACAAGTACAGGTAACTCTATTATCATCATCATCATCATTCATCAAACGATGACTTTGAAAAAAAAACATTATATTGAAACAATGAATTTGTTCTCAAGTTAATTATCCTGTCGGCTCTTTTGTTAGTTTGTCATTATTACAAAAAAAAAAAGAAAATAGGCGTACGATTGATTTGGGTACATGAATGACTTTATATGCGTTCTATCAAAGAACACAGAAATGATAAGAAACAGTTGAACCTATTGTTGAATAAATAGCATAGAGTATTAACGAATCTATACGATTTTTTTTACCTTTTCCCATGCATTTTTTAATCTTTATAAATATCTGCTACTTTCTCGCAGTGTTGCGTATATTAATTCCTTACAGTAAATAAATGAAACCAGAAAGAAATATAATAAACAGATTGTTTTTCGTTCATTGAACTTAATGTATTCAGCTAGAAATAATGAGTAATTAATTCATGGGAGATATTACAAACGATAATTGCTACATTATATTCAAGTACTACACTATTAGTAGGTTATACACCTGTGTTGATTGCCGCTTGTTTTTTTTTTTCGTTCTAATATTGTTCTACCAAAATAATATCTTATTGGAATGATCTTTCGTTTTAATTTTTTGTGCTACAGCATATGAATTATACGGCTTATTATTCATTTATTTATTACGAATGAAAGACATAATCATTCATTGTTTTTACTGTAATCTATTTCAAAATATAATGTACTTCACTGTCTTTTTAATAGATTTTTAAAGGAACATTGTAGAGACGTGCGATTTTCACCATTCAAGAGAGAAGATCCGAGACCATCGAAATTGGATTGGACAGATATTGAACAAATAAATGAGTTCTTAGTGGCGATTTTCAAAAATAATATTTTGAATTTATTTCTCTTTCGATTTACATTGGATCGCCATTGATAGTTTGGTTCATTCGAGAGTTATAAAACTTTTCTTGAGATTTACCATTTCAATCAATTGAACTGCGATCATCTGCAAAAACAACTAGACAGAGGTAATTCATTGTGATGATTAGAATGCTGATATTTGTTTCTGGGCTCAAAATGATGGAACACTGCTATTTGAATATTTTTGCAATGTCGACTCCTTTGTTACATGGAAATTGATTGTTTGATTTCAAAAACCATTGAGATAACAGTATCAGATCATTTCGAACCTAAAAACAAATATCACTATTCGATTCAGTATAGTGAATTACTTTTGCCTAGCTGCTTTTGCGAATAATCATAGGTCAAATGGCTGAAATTGAGAGCCTCAGAAAAAATTTTATAACTCCCGAAGGGAACAAGATAAGAATGTCGGTCTTGCATAGATCGAAAGAAAAATAAATTCAAAATATTATTTTTGAAAATCGCTACTAAGAACGCATTTGTTTGTTCAACATCTGACCAATCCAATTTCAATATATTTCGATGGACTTAGGTCTTTTTTCCTTGAATGGTGAAAATCACAAATCTCTATGATGTTCCTATCAAAATTTATTTATAAACCACTGAGGCACATTATAGTTTGAAATGAATAGTAGTTTTAAATTGTGAGATTTTCGTGAACAGCATGAAATATTCTAATTCTTCTTGCTATTGATATGAATAAGTTAGGAATTCGATTGTGCAACAAATTGGTTCATTGATCATTTTTTTAAAAGTAACGTTTGGTAAATCTATATTTTATTCGATAATTTCTGAGGTTTGATAAGTCCGTATTTTAAATGATTTAAAGAAAAATTAGCTATGAACTATATTGGTATTGTATCTTTAGTAACATGAGCAATTACATAAAAAAAATAAAAGATTGAAAAATTAGTCAAATATCAATCAGTTTTACAATCGCTATAACATATGAAAAGAACAATCAAAGGATCATCATTAGCTATTTCCACACTTGTTCTTATCTGGTAATGACAGTTGGTTCTGTGTTAGTTATTATCAATCTTGTTTTTACTTCAAGCATCATATATTCAAGGTCATATTGATAAATATCCAACAACATAAAAGAATGATTTACGTCTTGTGTTTTGGAATATATTCAAGAATGTAAATCTCATCAGTATCTGCTAAGATAGTTTATAAATGTAATTGTTTGTATGATGATAGTCGAAGTATTTTAACAGTGATTATTTCTGATATGTTGTAGGGCTATTGCATAAGCTGATTCTCTTCTTAAAAATAATCTCTTAAGTCAAGTAATTTCATTTTCATTATTTTTAATTGGTTCGTGTACTACAGCAATATTATGTTTAATATCTTAGTATGAAGAAATAGTTGGCGTAGATAATTACTTAATTAGTTTTGCTAATACTACGATTCGAATTATGTATTCTATATTTATCCTTGTACCTAAGTTAATCCAATACAATTCACCGGAAAAAAAAACATTAGTTTTTCATATTTTCATTTAGTGTTGTATTTTTATGCATATAGAAAAAATAACAACGATAACAAATGCCGTGTGAAAATGGCAAATAAATTGATAAGGAAATAAATTAGAAGAAAATACGAATCAAAGACGCTATTTATTCAAACATAAGCTAATCAATTAGAAGAAGAGATGATATTTGTAAAGTTCTTTTTTTTATTACTTCTACATTCAAAGACATCATCAATAAAGAATACAATAGAAATAAAAGACATAGAGAACGAAAATAGTTAACGAAAAAAATAGAATAATGATAGTGGAATTAACGAAGCAAGAATACTCAAAAAGTAAAACTTCTTCTAGTATTACCATATTGTTCATTCCACTATGTACAAATAGTAAAATGAGAGCAACAAGTAAAATAGATAAGCATATTGTCCGAATAAACTTTATATCAATATATATGAGTGTATAGTCTGATGAAATGTCATATATTTTAAAATAAATAAAGAATACAATAGATAGAGAAAAAAAACAATGTGAAAAACAAATCAATATGATCTTCTTTAATGCTCGTCAATCCTTTCTAAGTTTCTTCATAGTAAATGCTTTAGTCCTAGGTGTGTGAATATTGGATCTCTTAGCAGTGGTTGTTTCTGTAGTAGTTGTAGTAGTAGTTTCTGTTGTAGTTGTAGTGGTGGTTTCCAAAGTAGTTTCTATTGTGGTTGTTGTAGTGATTTCTGTAACAGTTGTAGTAGTAGTTTGTGTTGTAGTTGTAGTGGTGGTTTCTGTTGTGGTTGTTGTAGTAGTTTCTGTTGTAGTTGTAGTGGTAGTTTCTGTAGTAGTAATTGTTGTAGTAGTTTTTGTTGTAGTTGTAGTGGTAGTTTCTGTAGTAGTAATTGTTGTAGTAGTTTTTGTTGTAGTTGTAGTAGTTTTTGTTGCAGTTGTAGTAGTGGTGGTAGTTGATATAGTTATAGGCTCTGAACAACCATAAAAAGTTTGAATTGCTTGGATATCGTATGAACTTAAAGTGACACGTTGTCCAAATGCGATACTCGAGTTAAGTGCCTCTAGAGTATCGGCACCATTTACACTAAAATATTTTCTACCATAGTGCATTATTGAGCTAAAATCATAAGGTGTATTCAAATTATCCGCATCACTGGTATCAGCTTTGTAGAAGTTGTATTCCATACCTATTCGATGTCAACAATTCAAAATATTTTCGTTATTTTCAAACAATAATTTTAAAGAAACAGAATTTTTCAAACCTGGTTCGATATTCTCCCAAATGATTCTAACGTAATCATCGCGATCTGATCGTGATTGTTCATGATAGAAGCCTAAATTTATATAAAATTATATTTCTTATAATACTCTTTCTAAATAATAAGAATTCTGCTTCACTAATGTCAGGTGACATAAACAATTTTTATTGCATACGGAAGTTATATCGAATTCAAAATGTAAAGCTCTATACACAACGAAACTTTGAATCAATCTTGTTCTTGGGCAAAGTAACAAAGTAAAAGTATCAAGAAAAAACTTCTTGTAAGGCACTTTTAAAGTCTTCCCCTCCTTCCCCTCCACCACCGCCTGAACAAGTCAGTTTCCGTCAGAATAGTTGAAATTAAGAGAAATACAGAGAAAGGTAGCCCATTGGTCTGATCTTTCCGAAACAGTAGATCCTTTTATGTGGCACACTTTTTTCCCCAAATTTTTAATGATTTCTGTCATCACCCTTGAAAAATATGCAGTTTTTGAAAAAAGTAAAAACTCTTTTCTGTTTTTTTCTCAGTTTCTGCTTTTTTTTATCGCGCAATCCGGTATTCTCAAATAAACTTTATTCTATATATTTGATTTTTTTTTGTTTGGAAAAATATGTCAAGATGTAATGGAGTACGAAATCCTTCTTTTAATTTAATTTTTGTTTTTATTATATGTACAAACACTCATATAAATGAACATCCACGGTTCGACGGTTTTTGAGTCATTGAACTTGTCATGCCTTTTCTTCGCTTAAAAAGAAAGAGTTTATAAAAAAAAAGGGCTCTGTACTCCATTCCATCCTGAAATGTTCTTTCAAATAGAAAAAACAATTAAATATATGTGAAATGAGTCTGAATATAGAAGTTCGGTTTGCCAAATGAGCTATCTTTGAGCCTTGTTTGATGAATGTCTCTGTCAAATGTCACGATGCAGAATTGAAAAATCTTATCATAATCTCTCCATTACAGCCCCAATATATCCTCTACGTTTCAGGCGATTTGAATGTGCCTGGGACGAACTTGATTTTTTTGTAGGAGGGGAGGGAGTATACAATTCTAAATGTTCTCTATCTATTGAAAACAATTCATGAATCAATATATGACTCTAGAAAAGCAGGAAAACTGAATAAAATAGAGCATTTTTGCTGAAAACTATAAAAATTACCACATTATTTCGCTGCTTTTAAGAAATGAGATGTTTGACTGTAAACGTGTAGAATCGCCATTTCTTAATCACAATTTATTCAATCAAGCTGCAACTTTCTTTTAATTATAGCAGAAAGTATTTAGAGTGGCAATTTTTCTTCGTTTCAATAGATGATATACGTCTAGCTCTCACCAGAGTTTACAAAAACAAAGTTCCGATTTAAAAAAAGGGCGAAAAAAAATACATTTTCTTCGGGTGAGCTCAGGATTTCGGTGTTTTTATTCGACCAAAGAACCTAGACAACCAACGCAGTATCTTGTACGTGTAAAAAAAGATGTTTAGCTGTATCAAACATGTTGTGACTGAGAAAAAAAGGAGATAAAAAAAAGGGAGAAGTGTTTCGCTCTCGCGACTTCAATATTTCCTACCGAAAAGTGCCATAGAATTTCTAATCTATGGCAACTTTTTCTGTACTCATGGAAGTGTGCCAGCCTTAAAACTTTCCAAAATATTCTGATGAGCCATTATTCGAAAGTGCCAAAAATGGAGTGGACTTCCTTTAAAACTTTCCAAAATTTAAATTATCATCGAGATGAACATTTTCGAACATCACTTTGTTTAAGCTCTCATCTAAACACAGCTAGTGTCGAGCTATATATAGTTTTATAAACATTTCTTGAAAAGCATTTCAGATTTCTATAGAACTCTAATATATGTTGAACACTGGTATATTTAGTTTTATTGTTTTTTTTCCTTTTCAATTAGTGTATAGAAAGTTTGCTTGTTATACACAGAAATTTCTCTACTCTACAAGACCGTTGCTTAGGCAGTCGTCAATATTCAGAAAAACAAGATGAAAATGTATTATATTACCTAATATATGAAGTAACTCATGCATAATCGTTCCTGTGCGAAGACAACCAGGATTTTGCAATGTCACTGTGCGATTCAATTTTAATCCTGTGTGTCGTCCGACCTTGAACAATTGAAATATATATTAAAACATAAATAAAAATTTCTCATAAATTACTTACATAAGATGAACAACCTATTCCGTTTTCAATTATGATAAAATATTCTCCATCAGAATCTACTTTCTCACGAAATTGTACACAGGGTACATTATTAACTGCTGTTAAGCTTTCCAATGTTCTCATAGCATTAAGAATTATATTTTGATCTTCAATGCCTAAAAATAGACATAATCTTGTCAGTCGATGATTTATATGTTATATCATAGCAACACACTATAGATAAATTAATATCGAAAAATCAAATAAATAGAGTTTTTTCGACATATTACATTTCAACATCAAATACTATTACTACATATCGAAAAAAGAGACTTACTGTAATCCGATGAAATAGTATAAGGTACCGTTCCATTTGGCCAACCTACAGAATCACCGGTCATTACCACACTTCTCTAGATTTTATTGAAACAATGAAACTATTATTAACACATGAATAGAAGATGAGTTGTTAACTTACACTCGTTTTCGGGATACGTATGTCACCTTCGAAATGTCCACCTAAAAGTCACGAGTAAGCATATATATTATTCTTCATTGTATCAAAGAAAATGATCAGTTCTTCTACTATTCTTTAGTAAATCGCATCTATCTATCGTCTGTAAAGGTATCAATAACTTAGTTTTGACGAGTAGATGACAAAGTGCTCTCATGAAAAACATCTGATTTTAAATGATTCGGTTTGATTTTATTAGGAAAATGTGCAATTGAAATAAAAAAAATATGTTTTTGTCCAAGGTACATTAACTATTACGAATGATTAAAGTACACAATAGGAATCATTCACAAAAACTAAATGTCAGTAGATATGGGTGGTGATATCAAATTCGACTGATTCTAAAAATATGATATTATCTTATGGAATGAATTTAGTGTTCATTATGAAGTGTAATTAAATGTTTTATAGTGATAGATTAATTCGATGTCTGACTACTAGATTATCCTAAATTCAAGCTTAAAGTAGCCAAATAATTTCATTTTACTCGTTATACATTAGTCCAATATCAATGAAATTATATAGTTTGTTTTTTATTCATTTCAGTAAATTTTTCGACATGATACTTACCAATTTCTTCGAAACTTCTTTGTCTTCTCGACAAATTCTTAATTAAAACAATCAAACAACATGAATTATCTTAACGGAAAATCATCTTAATAAAAACTAACCGTTGGTATTGGTAATCCATGTAAATTTGTCATAAGAGCAGAAACAATTACGATCAATAAACAAATAATGGCCATTCTATATATTTGATCTTGATTAGTAATATGATGCTTTTAATCAATTCCTATAATATAAACTTATGATTGATACTACTTGTAAAATTCAAAAACTTTAATCAACAATATTTCATATCTGCTATCTTATGAAATCGTTCTTTACATATCTGTTGTGAAACATACAATTCTCTCATATATTGTTGTTCCTTATAGTTCAAGCATAATATAGTTTTCAAAAAAAAAAAACTAATTTTTTGTATTCATCTTCCATTCGTCATCGTTTTATAAACACTAGAATGCCATCTTTTATTCTAATAACGAAATGTGTTCGTTAACTTAATTTTATTAATTATTATGAATTAATATAGATAATTCAATTATTGATGCATGAGGAAGTGTTCTAATGTAGTGATCAACTAAGACATTGCCCTGTAATTAAGCGATAGCAAACAGACTAAAGATAATTTAAATGGAGAGATCATGCTGCAAACTCTCAATACAACTATTTTATCTTTCTATGCTAGAATCCAAGAAGATTTTAATAAACACATCTATAAATGATATCATAAGTTCTAAAATAGTTATAATAAGTCTGAAATGAATGAATATAGTTTTAACTTGATACGTTGACAAATCATTCACTCTTCTATACGTATTGTGTTAGATAAAGTTGAAATTTAGGCAATATTAAAAAATTTTGTTTAAAGATTTCGAAATGTAAAACAATCTAAAAGGATAAAAGTAAAGTCAAGATTGTTATTTTATATATAAATATCGAGTTTGATGTGGCTTATACATGATATGTTAAGTAGAGTACTACATACCGAGAATTGAATACCGGTACCCAACCGAGTACGCGTAGCGTACGGGTACGAAAAGTTGTACCTGTGCAATACTCTAATGCAAAGTGCAAATATATTACGCTGTTATAAGTTTTGTTGAGGCATGTTGCAACCAAAACAAAATGAAATGTTTTTTTATTTGTATATTCCCTGTGATAGAATAATAATAGCCGTTTCTAGGAATTTCATGGTCCAAAAATTTTAAATGTTAATTCATTTGTTCATAGAAATGCTTTTGGAAAATTATATTCTGATGTCGAAGGAGAAATCATTAGTGTATACATTACAATAAGATTTGCTAAAAATCATTACTCTCCCATATACAAAAAAAAAAATAATAAAAATAAAAAAATCGATTTTTTAATCGATTATAATAAAAAAAAATCAGAAGTTCATCGATTATTCCGATTATTTTCGATTAAAACCGATTTACAAGCATGCAAAAAGTATTGATATCCATTTTCGTGTGATTAAAAGTGACATAATTTCAATCCAAGTTTGTATGTTTTACACTGATTATAATCGATTTCTTCATGATTATAATAAAAAACACATTTTTATCAAAAATAATCAGATCAACCCATGAAATTTTCATATTTTTTATTACGTTTTGATCATAATCGATTTAGAAATGATTTATCGTGTCACTGTTTTTTCATGGGCTGTCTAGCAAAAAAAACAAGTAATTGGCATGTTTCCTTAATACAAACGAAACCCATGTCGTACGTTTGTTCATACTGTCGCCGATTTACCGGCAACAGCACTTACGACTTTTGGATAGAGCAGTAAACCAACCGAGAGAATGTTTTCTACTTAAGTTTGAATTATTTATTAGAAATAATTCAAATTAACCGAGAAAAAAACGATTTCAAAATATTTTTTACCAATAAAAATTTTTCCAGCACCATTTATAAACATAAATTTATTTTCTAACTGGAACCGACTTGAGCTTTGTGGCTAGCGCAGACAGTCCAGACACATTGCCGTTACTAATGTCTACCGTAAATGATTGAATTCTGTAGGTCATAACAGACAACAAAAACATTTACTCGGCTTCATGCAAAACATCATATTACAAATTTTTCAAAAGGAACCGGTACATAGCGCACATTATACCAATCGGCAAGTCAGAGGTAGTTGCTCTATAGTGATTACATGGGAAATTTGAATTTATTTTTAAATAAAAGAAAACTATTTGATATTTTTGTGCCTAACTAAAAGCAAGCTTTGCCTAGATATATATGAAAACAAAGTTGTTGAATCGAATTATGTATCACTTACTGTTTTGGTCGATAGGTATTGAATTGTCTTGTAAGCAAAATATCTCTATACACTTCTCGTTATCGCTGTTGAACAACAATGAAGAGTGGTAGATAGCACCCATTTTTATAGGCCCCTACCTATCTAGGTATTCTGTGCGTTAATATTATTATGATTGTTGTTTATATTGTTCTTTTTTTTTGTTTATATTGTTCTTTTTTTTTTGTTTATATTGTTCTTTTTTTTTGTTTATATTCTTCTTATGATTATGTGATGATTGTGAAAGTTATCGATCATGAATGTTTTTTATGTGCTTTGTCTAGGCGTATTGATGATTAGTTACGATATGTCATGCTCTTTTGCACTTTCACCTGTCGTTTGATGTTTTCAGGACATTTTCTTTGGTGAAATATATATTTTTTTCTACTGGTACAAAATTGAAAAAAAGATTTTACTTTTTTCAACTAACATCACTTGAGTGTTATTCAGTAAGTCCATTGGAGGCAGCATGGCTCAATTAGAAATTACATTGAAATTATTTGTCTGATAACCGATCTATAACTAATACTTGTGAAAGATAGGTCAAAAATTATTTCCGAGGCAATGTTTGCTTATAGGTAATTTCACAGGTTTTACTATGAGATGATAATGTTAATCTTTTTGTCTACCAATAGAAATTATTCTTAAATTGTAATTAAAATGTAATTATTGGATAGGAGACATTAGTTCGATACATCATAAATAAATATGAACGAAAAATAACATCGCACGAAGACGTCACATAAAATGTTATTAATCTTTCGTCTATGCATATTTTAATGAATAGAGACAATGAATGATGTGTTTCAAGCATTATATCAAGGCTGAATACAACAACAAAAACAAAAAAGTATGCATTTTTTTGTCTCTATAAAATACGATCATTTTATGCTCAATACGTGCTTGCACATTACTATGAATAAGGATACATTAATACTTGATCGTTAAAATATAACATTTTATGAAATCAAATACTAGTAACTAATGGATTTTTATGATGGATTTTGGTTTTAGGCACGCACTATTAAATAAGTCATTAGTTTCCTCCTCACATTATATATCATCGATATTTTCGTCTAGGCAATAAAAATATTTTTTCCAAACACTAATTGTATTGCTTATATGTGCTGATTTTAAGAACGTACTCAATCGATAAAATATTCAGAACTGAAAAAAAAAACAAATATAAGATATCTTTGCATCATTATACAAAATAGTAATATATGAACAGGTATTTTTTTATTTCGGTTACATTTTTGTAACGCTTAGTAGTAGATTTTTTTCCTTTTTCTATGTGCTTAGCTTTCTTGACATGTATAGACAAAAACTTCGTTTGGATTTAATAAAATTACCAATATTCAAACAAAAAATTCATTGTTTTTGTGTAACTTTGTACATTTACAGGGTTTGAATTTAAGTCCAATTCGAACATTTTAACTATTCGTGCTTTGATTTCTGAAGAATTTTCATTTAGATTTGTCACCAGATTAAGAATTGATTGGATTACTGATTATAATTGTACGTTTAGTAAATTTGTTGTCCTTTCCTAAAAACATTTATTCCGCTACAAAGAAAACAAACATATTCTAATCTTACAAGAGAATGAGAATTGATAAACTTGTACTGTGATGGACGCTATGAAAACGAAAAAGTACCACTAACAGGCATGTCTTGAATGCATACTCAATATGTATATATATGTGTGTTAGGTCCTGATTTTCATAATTCTACAAAAATATTTTTTAGCGTTTAAACGATATTTTATAGGATTGTCTGTGCTCACGATTGTACTATCAAGAAGCAACTATATTAAATCAAATAATAATTATCAGAGACCGAAATGAATTAGAAAATCTCAATTTGGATTTGATTCAGTTCATACCGAAAAAAAACCACTATTCTTTCACTATCATCAATAAAATGTATCTAAATCCCGCATAGAATTCCACTTAGATTTTTGTATCTTTATATTAAATCTATCAATTTAGACATATTTGGAAGGTTCAAATCAGAACTACTATATAAGTTAGAACTTAAATAATATAAAAAGAAATGTTTATTTTTATTATCGATCAGTGAAGGTAGTAGTTTCTGAATTTGTATAATTAATGCTGATATAGTTATCTTCTGTTTGAAGGAAGATGCATATATCAGGAAGATAAGTAAACTAACTTCTATTTTTAGTCAAAGTCTATTTCAATTCTCTGATCTAAACTGCAGTTAGTAATACGTAATCTTGGTTGAATCAATGCTGCAGCGTTTAAAGTAGAACAATTCGATTTATCCACATATATCTACTAAAAAGTTGCAAAACATCGGCAGCTCTAACTACTACATACAACTAAAACAAATATACTACGTATTGTCAAGAGATAATCCGCAACAACCTACCACTGCTGCCTGTCGTTTTGCTACTACACGTTATCCATTCTCACCCTTCTCTGTTATTTTCTCGCATGAGGTTCGTGAAAAAACTGTTATCGATGATCTTATAAAAAATGCAAGTGAAAAATTTAACTTTGAATTGAGATTGGTAGCTTACAGACGCGGACGTGCTGAGAGTAACGATTGTCGAATTCTTATANAGCTTTCTATAAGAAAATAAAGTACCTCCGCCACTACTTTTCGATTGCTCTAAGTAGTTTTCTTATAAATATGAACCGTGAGTAAATGTTCAATATATCTATGCATGTTTTAAAGCTTTTCTTTGAATTATTTTTCTTTACGAGCTTCTCTCTCAGTTCGAGTAAATCTTCCTCTTGTATTCGAACAAAATTGCGGAACTATCATATATCAATATACATTCGTTCTTTATCATTGCTTTAATAAAATATCTGGTTTTCAGTTGGAATCATTTCAGTACACAATCCTGCGCAAAAAAAGTTGCAAAATTTTTAAAAATATTGTTCAATAAAGAAAAAACGATTTTTTTTTGTAGATATGAAATCAGTTCGGTATATATTTTATGGAAAATATTGTGATTTAGTCAAATTTTGAATTTATCAGGACAAAATTTGAATGGATTATCTAATGCAAATATTGTATTTTCATCTAATGTAACTAAATCTTTCGCTGTTCCAATTGATATTTATTTTTATTGTTGTTGAATTTTATATAATAAATCCATATGTTGAAAAATTATATCATTAACTTATAAATAATTTTCAATTGATTCATTCGTTTGTTGTTGGAATATACTTGTTATATTTAAATTTCAATGAATATATTTTCCGAATTTTAATTGTTCATATAAATGAAAAAGATTTGTTGATAAATAAAAATCAATTAGCTGTTGATATAATACAATTATTAATTCAGTCGATATTTGTTGTCGATTATGAAGAATTAAATTTAAATCATTTTGACATTGTGCATCTTGTTTTTCATAAAGAAAAATTTCATTTTCATCTTCAATATTATCTGTTTGAATTAATTCTTTTGTTAATTGTTTCATGATTATTATTTAATAATAATTGTAGTGTTGAAAAATTATTGTGATCATCATTTTGTTCAATATGTTAACTATAAAAAACGTAAACATTTAATATAATTATGAATTAAATGTACATGTTCCAGATGAAACTCATTTAAACATATTGATAAAAGATTAATACGTTCATTATCTTGATTTTCTTGTTCATCTAATAACTGAAAATAATTTTTAATTAAATTTATATTATTTTTATCATTATTATCAAATAATTGTTCAATAGTAATCGTTATATTTATTTCAGCTTCAAATGAATGACCACATGTAAAGAATTATGCATGAAATTGACGAAAATTTATAATTTGTTCATCCAGTTTTGAACGTTTTAAAAAAGTGCTTTACAAAAATAAATCATTGGAATTCGTAGGATTTCTATATATGACAATAACAAATTATTTAATTCATTAATACATTCTTTTACTGTTTGACGTTCATGATTATAATGTTTTAATAATTCAAAATTGTCCATTAAGTCTTGCTGTGCATCACGATATACTGGACTATGAGAATTTTAGCTTTAAGATGTTCAACAATTCACAAAAGGTTACTTGTTAGAATTCTTCTTTTGTATTTTCCTTTTTGTCTGTAAACGAAGGAGTATAGTGCTGATATAGAATATTGTTTATCTATATCTTGCTATATAATAGCCAAGAAAAAAGAGAAGAAAAAGTCATATCATGTATACTGAAATACTGTAAGATAAAGTTTTAAAAGATCGAAGACAGAATTAATTCAATCTGCACAAGGAATATTTTCAAGTTATGTATATGATTGACTTATTAATAACTCATATACGATGTTAAATTCTTGGTGAAAATGTCATAGTTTATTTCCTAGTAGTGGAATATCAAAATAGCCTAAATTCTTTTGATTTTAGACAGCAACATCTGAAGAATGAAATACCGAGTAGTATTCGATATGACTTTGCAATCTGATTTTCGCGTGTGGATCTTCATTTAACGAAAATTTTTATCCAATCTTCTATACTTTGATATAACGTCAACGTTATTACTTTTGGTATGTACTAAATAGTACTTGACTGAACGTGCATTTACATATAACACACCTATGTGCGTAACTTTATTCAATCAGTTTAGAACCAAGTTTCAATGAACGATACACTTATAAAATTAATGAAACAAGATTTATTTAAATCTTTCTTTCACAACTATAACGGTAGTATCATTTTTATTTTCTCGTTGTTTCATATATAATCATATAAAGAAAAAAGAATCGCATGATTAGATTCACACACATATATTTTGAAAAAGAAGGCGAGTAGTGAGCAAGAGATTGACAAAAGTAAGACCATACACCACATGCAAAACAAGTGTAAATAAATAATAGGAAAAATGTTTTTTTTTTATTTTTGAAATAAAAACTAATCTGAATATATACTGAAAAGCAAAAAAAAAAAAAGAAACGCAGAGACTGTTTTTAAACAGTAATAGTCATACTAATAGTATTCGGATAATATATATATATATATTCCTTTTGACTCAATTATTCTTATCTAATGGATTGATATTATTATAAGTTAAACGCCACTGTTGAGCATTTTCATCATAAGTTTCAATTGATTTAAGAAATGTTCGACCATCAAAACCTCCAATAACATAAATTCTATCACAACAAACAGTTACACCAAGACCAACACGTGGAATATTTAATTCATTATGAATTCCAGTAATATTAATTAACCATTCATTTGTTAGAGGATCAAATATTTCAATTGATGTTAATGATGTTATACCATTTGAACCACCAATAATAAATATTTTATTATGATATAAAACTGCACCACAACCACGACGATTTTCTTTCATTGTTGGTCCATTTCTCCATTCATTTTTTGATAATGTTAAAATTTCACATGATGATAAACATCGACTTAATGTTGAACCACCAAATACATATATATTATCATTAAAATAAACAATACCAGTTTCACTTCGTTCAGTATTCATTGAAGCTAATTTTGACCAACTATTATCTTTTGGATCATATTGATAACAATCATTTTTACATTTATCACCTTCCATTCCACCAATTAAATATACATAATTATCATCACTACACATTGCTAAATTTTTGAAGTATATGTATATACATTATTTTTTTCTATCTTATTACGAAAATAAATCAATAACTTACCACTATGTGCCACAGGTGTAGCAAGTTCTTTTATCATTGACCATTTATTCATGGATTTTAAATCAAAACATTCAGCAGTATTTAATTCTTTCTGTCCATCACTACCACCACATACATAAATTTTACCATCGACAATTGAAGCTGACACTCGACCTCGTCGTCTAGTCATTGGAAATGATAATAATTTCCATTTATTTTCAATTGGATCAAACTGTTCAATTGTCTCAAGACAATCACAACGATTATAACCGCCTAAAATGAACTCAATAATGTGTATTATATTATGAGAAAAATGTCAACACTTACCAACAACATAAATCATATCATTTATGGATACTGTGCCAAAACAACATCGTGCTGTTAGCAATGAACCGAATGCAATATCTTTATCAAACGTTAGTATCGGACTATTTGTATTTGATTGATTATCATCAAAAGTTTTGTCAATAGGTGTAGCACCATTACTATCAGGTGTACTTGGACTTGGTGATGGCGATGACATATGTATAGAAAGAATTATCATTTTTCCTTTTATTATTGCAATAGCAATATAACTATGATCTAAACAAAAGAAAAAAGTAATGGAAGAAGAGACAAATATTTATTTATTATAACTAACCATTTGATTGACTAAAATGAATAAGTTTTGTTTCGGGTGTATGTGAATTCATTATTGTATTTGATATTAAATTATTATTATTTATTTGTAAATTCGGTGTTTCAAAAAGCGAATTTTCATTTTGATTACTTGATGATGATGCTGTTGATAAACTTCGCTTTGTTAATTTATAACTTTGATAATCCTATATAAGAATATAATTTAGTAAAAAAAAAGAAATCGAAAATGATATTAATATTACTTGGATGAAATCAGAAAAATGAATATTTTTATCATCCATATTTGCACAATCATGAAGTGTTTCGCCATTAAGATAAAGTAAATGGAGCTAAAATGAGATTCATTTTTTTAATGATCGAATAAAAATTAGTATTTGTTTTTAATTATCCTACACATTCACAAAGTCCTGGAAGATTAGTATTATCTTTACAAAGTTGTTGAACAATCCAGTTTATCACAAGATCACACATCACCTTTGGTTTAAGGACTTTCGAATCTAATTTCATAGATAATTACATGAAGGAAAAACGACTTCATTTTTCTTACCAATTAATTCTAATTTAATTGTTGGTAACATCAGACATTCACGAGTTTCCAGAACAGCAGCAAAATTATTTTGAATACATTCGTTTGCTTTTGTACGAAGATCATCATCCATAGCTAATAGACGTCTACCTAAAGAATATTAAAAAAAAAAGACAATAAAATATCATTAATTTTCAAGATTTCTCAACAGAAAAACTAAGAATAAAATATAATGGCTCTACGACTATCGTGTAGATTAATAATTAAATTTCCTCAAATATTGAATTCATACTTTCCATCAAACAAAGAACGGAATGTAGACGTATTAAATTACATTTTGATTCTTTTGATTTTCGAGATTCAGTCTAATTGTGTCATTAGTAGAACGAAAAATCATGAGTTACTGATCATTTTGATACAATCAAAGCTGTGAATAAGATCTATCTTCATGACATACTAAATTGGCAGTTAGTTATTAATACTAGTCAGTAATATGAGCATTTGTTTGGCAGAAAATAAATAAAGGTGACAAGTAATTCAAAGTTATTTTGGTTGCTTATATTTTGAGTCTGAAATATCTATTTGCATTTCATTTATTGTTTTATTATCGTTTTAATGAAACTGTGTTCACACTTAATTTACTTTGTAATCGATAGAACGTTTTAAGTGCTACAAAATGAACTATCCTGTACGGTCTAAAAAAAAGTGAGCTAATTAACAAAATTCTTCGTTCAATATTCTTGAGGCTAAATTTTTAGCATTTTTGATTTTCAAACAAAATAATACGTATTAGACTGTAAATAAATATCGTATTTAAAATCAACATGAACCAGTGAGTCAGCTTATGTATGCTTGAAACTTTTCTTCCGATCAAATTTTTTACACCTGGACTGCCCTCCAGGGATATATGAAAAAATGAATTTAATTTAAAAGTCGCTATGACAATGAAAATCAAACTCTTCACTTATAACATACTTGTTGAGAACAAAAAAATACAGCTGTTTTGATTAGGTTCGCTTTTTTTCACGCATTTCTGGCGAGGAGATCGAGGGATAAAAATTTGATCGGAAGAAAAGTTGCAGAAAAAGCTTCAAGCACACATAATTTGAATTATTTTTTCCTACTGATTTCAAGAAAACTAAAAGGCAACGAAATCTTTCAGCCTCTTTAGACAATAATGTCATTGTTTTGTGAAAAATAGAAATCGTTGAACAATAAATCATATATAGTCTGAAACTTGGACTTCTGCTCTATTGATTCATAAGAAAATTTTTCGTTCTGAAAAAATAATTATTCTTTTTACGCAAGACATTTTCCGAGAGGACGCTTTCAGTATAGTAAACAGTCTCTTTTTTTTTTGTTAATCCGAGATTGACGTAACTTAAAGAGAAAAATAAAGACAAATTTTTAGATAAAAATTTTTTCTCACATAAGTCTAGGGTAAGCATCTCCCTCAAGAAGTTTTCGTTACAGATGAGCTTTTTTTTATCAATTTTATTTTTGAGTATATTTCTATGAAAAAAATTTGTTTTCAACACCCCATAAGTCATGTTCACGTATTCGATAGGAACAGTATGGATGCGCCTAAAATATCTTCGTCTAGAATTGAATCTATTTTAAATTTTTTATTTTTTATAAACTAATCCTTATCGTTGTGGAAATTGAACTATCGAAAAAATCAATAAGCAAAATCTTCAATACTATGTAGAATATTTTATTATATATGAAATATTAACAAATGAAATTTATTCAAAAATTTTCAATCAAAGCTCGTAATCATTAGCTGATAGCAATATATATTTTGAATTCTTATGAAACAGATCGTATTCAGCTGAAATTAGAAGTGAAAATATCAAAGCATAACAGCTTCCTGAAACGCACCAATAATTTTTTTAAAATTAGATCATCATGGATGAGTGACTAATTTATTTGATCCGTATTCATCAGATACTGCGTAATAACATTAGTACTACCAGTCATTTAATAACCCTGGATAAGTCACTAATGACTGTTTGTCTCAGTTCAACTGTTCTATAACATGCTGAATACGTTGTGATACACACCTACTCTTGCAGTTAGTTAATGCATACCGAAAACTTAAGCAATTACATACAAGAACTCGGCATCAGACTGATCTTTTGTTCAGAGCTAAAGTCAGGATTAGTTATAAGAAAGATAGAAGTAATATTATTATTATCATCATTAAAGGTCAATTAAACACTTAATAACATATTAAATTTATGACTTTTTAATACTCACTCTGTACTGTGATATTCATTGTCTAAATATCAATACATGAATGAAAATGTAAACATATTCTCAAGCACTATTCTATCCAGGACTTCTCTTCCGAAAGGATGATTCACAACATTGGAATGACAAACATCTTTTTTTCAGGAGCACAGATACATAGTATGTGGTAAAATAACCACAAACTCCAAGAGTATTAACTCGATTGTTGAAGAATTGCCATGTCTACGCTGAATAAAACACTGTTGCCAATGTAATATATGGGGCAAGAAACAATGTTCTATTCTATGATAATTATTTGATGAACAGTATGTTTGAATGTGTGATTCAAATTTTTTTTTTCAGTCACCTTTAAAATATCGATTTCGATGAGAAAATATTCTCAGAAATCACAACATACTCAAACAATTGTGTTCTGTCAATTGTTCACTAAGATAATTTGAACAAGCTTTAAATAGTATTTCCATGCGTAATTGATATGCAGCCAAATAAATCTTTCGTACCATTTCTGATGTTAAAAAAATACTAAACAAATAAATTTTAAGCTTCTATTGGTTTTTTCCTCTCGTGAATATAACTATCTACCTTCCGCGATAAATAAATTGAATAATTAATTTTAAAGCTACATGCTCAACACCATCAATTTGATAATACATTTGATTTTTAGTTGATGTATAATTGTCATCATTAAGAAAAAGTTCAAGGAAATAATTTGAATGACATGATAATACAGCTCGATGTGCAAATAATTCATGACCTTCGACCATTAAAATGACATCACATAATTGTCTTTCTTTTCGCATAGCATCGAGACATTTTAATGTTTGAATTCCATGAACATCGGGATTTTTATATTTGACATTTAATCCTGTTATTTCATTATCAGTTTGCTCTAGAGTTTCAATTACAACAGGAGATATTGTTTCACTCATCGAAGATGATTGAAAAAACAATATAGTTTTATTTAATCTGCTTGAATTTAATTTTAAAACAAACAAACAAACAAATAAATGGACATCGAACAAAATCTGGATCAACCAATCATCATATGGAGGAACTAAAAGACGCTGTTATGGGATTGGTCGACTAGTTTTTGTTGATAAAATTGCATTCATTTGCTTATTGTAGTAACTAAATTTAGTTTTGATCTTCTACTGAAATCACTCGTTTTATTTTTTATTTTTTTCACTATAAATAATCTTCTAAATCATTCTCATCATATTCTAATCGTCTAAGATTAGTTCTTTAACTCGTTTTTTTTATTCGATCATAGACGTTTATTTACTAATGAAATCTTATGTTAGACAACAGAAAAAAAAATTAGAAATCATTGTTTTACTTTTTATCTTCTAATTTGGTTTTTCGTTTCAGATTAGTGCTTGTACCAACAGAAAAAATGTCCGATTCGGCATGTACAATTCGCACACGTAAATTCAAATCAAATCGACTTTTATGTCGTCGTCAAATGGTTGTTGATGTTATTCATCCAGATCGTGCATCACTCTCGAAAAAAGATATCCGTGAAAAAGTTGCACAACTTTATAAAACAACATCTGATTTGGTATTTTGTTATGGTTTTAATACAAATTTCGGTGGTGGTAAATCAACCGGTTTTGCACTTATCTATGACACACTTGATTTTGCCAAGAAATTTGAACCACGTCATCATCTTGTACGACAAGGTCTTGCTGAACCAAAGAAAACAGCAAGAAAACAACGTAAAGAACGTAAAAATCGTATGAAAAAAGTACGTGGTATAAAGAAAGCTGCTGTCAAAGATGCCAAGAAAAAATAAACAAACAAGATATGAACAAACAACTTTATTGGATGTTTGGATATGTTTTTGTTTTCTTCTTGTTTATATGTATCATCAAATATAAAACAAGATAAAAATAAAAAAAAAAGAAGAAGAAAGAGCATTTTACTTTTAACATATTGTTTTTTTACATCAAAGAATATCATAAACGAAAGTATCAATTTAACTTATGGATAAGAATTTCTTAGATGTTGTCATTCTTTAATATTGTTTGTATTTGCAAGCTCACAAGGAAAGTTTCAGGTCTTTTGATTTCCTTCTATCCTGAAATAAGAGAACAGCAAGCCTGGCAGTTCATATGAGCGATGTAAAAGATACGATATTACTATAATTGTATTTTAGGATAGAAATAGCAATAAGATTTGAAACATTCACAAAAAACTATTCTTGTTAAGATCTGGCTCTAGGCAAAGTTTCAATTGGAAATTCGAGACTCAGTTTTTCTGGTGCATCTGAGAGAGATCATAGCATTTATTTAAAAAAAAATACGGTAAATCGTACAGATAAGCTAGAGGATGAATATAGATTTTTTCTTCGGACGAGGATAATTCAACGTAGAAAACAAATCTCATGATTTTAGATTCTTCATTCGACAGCTCAATGCCAAATGATTTTACTTTGTCTAATATATAAAGTAATCTCCACATGAGAGTTGATGAAAATCGTTGAAAGTGACTGATAACTCCAGTTGATTTTAATGGTTTGTCTGGACATTTTCTCCAGTTAAATGTCCTACTCTAATCAAGTTTTTCCCTAAAATTTCACGATTGGAGCCATTGATGAAGAAGAGATCCATGCCTAGGCCTTCGCCCAGACAATAGAGACTTCCTTCACGCTTCACTATTACAATGGATTGAAGCACTCTATCTGTAGCACAGTATAGACGTACGAATTTTTATTTGTTTATAAATAAAGTTCAGGTTAACGCATTTAAATAGTGGAAAAGTCAATGTTTTCATCCTAAATTCTATGCTTTAAGACCTATCGACCTCGAATTGCTTATTGCAATGAGGGTTTACCGAACTTTCTGTATTTTGTCTAGGCTGATAACAACATTAACATAATGTCGTGTTCAGCAATCTAGTAAGATTTTCAAATGAAACTATGCTGATAATTACTTACTTCTCACATAGGATGAAAAGCTGTTTTTTATATTAAATCTGTCCGTAATCAATATACTGTATTAAGTTTTCTGAAATTTTCTAAAAGTTGATTTTGTAAAACTTTATTGAAATATCATAAGATTAATTAATATGAAAATTTTTTAGAAACAATGCCGTTGATAACAGAAATCAATCCAGATGAATATGAATAATTTTCACATCCAATAAAATTAAAAAGAACTATTTTTCGATTATAAAATATGTTATTAAGCAACCTTACATGTAACTAACATCAGATATATACAGATGTATTCTTCATCATTTGAGTAGTTATTCTATCTTTGGAAAAGTTTTGCCAAAGATCTACGATAAAGATTTATGTATATAAGTATTGATTCGTATGTCCAAATATGTTTTTTGATAACATGTCACGATCAATTTAACAAAGATTTTTTAATGACAATAGAAAATAAAGTTAATAGTCTGTTTTTACATTGAAAATTTCTTTGATAAATTAAATTTAAAAAAAAAATGAAATCGATTTTCTGCTGGTATATTTTCACTATTCATGTGAATAAGACTCATCAAATACTATGTCAGGACTTTAAATGAATATTAAACTTAATGAATTAGATCACGTGAGTGAAGTACGCATGAATGCTTGAATTGATAATAAAAATAAAAAGACAAAGTTCTGACTAAATAAACGTTGTAAGATTAAAACAAATAATCTAATTATCGTTCCAATCCATCGTGTACTGTATGCTTCCTGATCGAAATATAATGTACAAAGCATTTGCACGCAAAAATGTTACCTCACTTTTGTTTTACTGTTGACTTCTTGAAATACCATACGACGAAGGCAGTATGTATTTATTTTATCTAACCATCGATTGAAAATCATTTTCTCTTTATTACTCGACAATTTGTACAGATATTTTGTTGTATATTCTCTCGAAGTATATAACCCACTCGATTGTTTGATACAAAGATCGAATACTAAGCTTCAATATTTTTAATTGACATTTAGACAGTGAAACTATTGATGTATTTGAACTTTTCTTTATTGACTGTATAGTATTACGTAAAAGAGTGTAAATAACTAGTACGGAAATGTCATCATTCTTCTATTAATATGAGTTTTTCGTTATTGAAGATTACTATGCATGAAAGTGTATATTAGCAATTTTATCAAAGATCAGATCACCAATTTCATCTAGTAGATTTGTGTATTCTTTTCTTATCTTTCTATTTATATAGTTCGTAAAAAAAAAAGTTCTTCGGTAAATTTAAACTAAAATAAATTTAAAATGTACTTTGATTATTGTAGTTTCTGATTAATATATATTTGTTTCCTTTATTTATTTCTCAAGCAATACAAGAAATAAATTGGTATTACCTTAAAATCTGACTACTCGATATTATAATCAAATGGAAAATTTTATTTTGCATTAACCATTCTACCATACACAAAAAATTAACTTACGTATCGGTATTTGTTATGGCATTGTGTTTCACTTTTATTTCAATTAAAAATACAAATAAAATATTTATAAATATTTCTGTTATATACGAGAATAAATGGTATGTACCATATTAGACACTGCGATTTATTACTATATAGAAACTTGTTGTTTTTTCTCCTTCTCTTTGATGAAAATTATGAATACCATAGAATATTGTAGTCTGAAGTAAGCACTTATGTTGTATTTTGTTTTAATATTATACAACAAAAATAGATAATATTGATTAAATAGTCGAGCATAATCTTTAATATTTCTAACTCAAAACCAAGATGCAGATAATATTAAAAAGATATTTTTTTAAATTCTCACGTATACTATTATGTCACAATACCTCTCAAAAGTGTTGAAGTAATTATTCTATGAAATAAACAATTCGATATAGAGATACGTATAAGAAGTTAGAAGCATCTGAACATCGTTCTATTTTCATACATACATAAAGAAAATTGTTTTGTTTTTAGTAAGAATTTTAAATTGAAATATCTGTAGAATATAAATCCTTCAATGAACTGCTCGACAACTATCAAATTAAACCAATATTCGATTTCTTACAATAAACTTTCGATTAAGGAAATAGATACAACTTTTCTTTTTCAGAAATTTATATAATTTCCTATATGAAATATTTTATCGCCTCTGTTCACCTTATCATGTGTTTATTGATAACTGAAATGATTGTTTTATTATGGAATCTCTAAATTCTTTTTTTGCTTTCCTTTAGCGCTAAATGATACCTTTACATCGTGGCTAATCTTCAATTTTTCTTTCTCTTATAAAATTATCTATTGTCCATTGAATATAAAAATTCTTTCTGACATGCGTTTTGTTTATTTAAAAAAAAAAAAGAATAACGATTTGATCTGACAAAATCTACGTTTGTGACAAAAAGAAAAATAAAAGATCAAAATAATTTCCACCATGTAAACAAAAAATTAATAATTCGCCTAGGTAATGATGGAAAATCATTATCCCAACAATTAACTTTTGGATTATAAAATTCACTAATTCGTATTAATTTTGTTGTAGCTGTATTCCAATTAAAATTTGGTAAATGCATTTTTTCTATATTAAATATATCGCGTATACGTTTTAATAAATATTTTTTTTGTTCATTATTTTCTTTCGTTGCATGTAAACGTTGATAATGACCAAGAAAACAAAGTGTTGAATGCATACTATGTCTTGCTGTTGGTCCATAAATTTCACTAACATCATATAATTGTGTCCATTGAAGATATTTTATATATTCGGAATCATTTTTATTTAAACGATGAAGTTCTTTAGCAAGTTCTTCAACATTTGGATAATTATCAACATGAATATATGAATTTGGTATGGCTATACGTTCATATTGTTTAATTTTAGCACCTAATACAATTGGTATAGCTTGTCCATTAAGACCTTGAATCCAATATTTTTCTGTTATATATGTATCACATTTTGAATTTTCAAATGATAAATAAAAACGATAATTTAATAAAGTTTTTTCAATGCAATTAGATGTACCTTTTTGACATTCTATTGGTATTATATGTGAATGAAATATTGATTTACATTTACCATAGATATCAACATGAATACCTGGTTGTGAACGTAATTTATAAACATATTCTTCACGACCAGAATGACTATCACAATTTGATACAAACCAAGCTATATAAACAATATTACGATTTACAATACGTGGAATAATTGGTTTTAAATATGGTTGAAGAGATTGAATTAAATCATATGATAATGGTTGATTACATGTATAAGGACACGCTTGTGAATAAGCATCTTGTCGTTCATTTAATTCTTTATGTAATACTAATGTAAGAGTATTTAAATAAACTGAAAGTCCATTTATAAATAAATTTGGTCGTGGAAGAAATGTTGAATTAATTGTATGATTAAATTTAAGCTTTAATTTATCTTGAATAATATTAACTATTTCAGGTTTAATACGATATCCCTAAATAAAAGAAAAGAAATAATTATGATTAAACTATGAACTAAAAGTTTTAAAAACAAAATGTTTATTTATTTTCGATTACGTTGAAAGTATTTCTAAGGTGTCAAAAACTATGGATTATGACCAAAATTTTGTGCTCTTTCTAAATATTGACTTAGAGATTTTCTTGAGGCCAATAAGATGATCAATAGTTTGGACGAAAAATTTTTCTATACACTTTTTTTGTTGCTGTCATTATTACAACTTGAAAGAAAAATATTGAAACATTTATTAATATATCAACTTGTAGAGCAAAAGCTACCCTGTTAAATGAACTATTGGAGTTATTCTATAGTTCATTTCAATTTTCGTTTCTTTTTGAATCGTCATTTTCTATCAAAAGGCGTTTTATATAGAAAGAAGCTGTTGGACAAATGCCTATAGTGTCATGTAAGTAAAAGTCACACCTGAGTTCAATATACAATTTTCTAAAGAAGTGTCCACTTGACAAAACTTTTTTTGGCACCTTCGACAATGAACTAATAAAGGCTATCGAAAGCCTATTGGTTCATCATTCAATTTAATCATTTGAGACCATTAAAAAATTCCTTCACTAGTTTCGAACAAAAGCTGAGATTGAATTTTCAAGTCCATATTCAGAACGGACACGATATGTTGGTTTCTCGGTCCAGCCGTTATCCTAAAGAGAAAAACACAACATACTCTATATTGAATATGATAGTCAGATTCTGGTTTTAATGTTGCTGTTAAATTAAACCAATCATCAAGATCAGTTACATTTTTTATTTGAGCTGTTCTATAAGAATTTCTTGGAGATTCTTCAATATGTATTAACCATAATTGTGATTGATGTTTTTTTCTATATAATTCTTTTTCATTAGATAATGTTGGAAAACGAACAAAATCAACAAGACTAACAATAACACTATCAGCATATGCATATTCTTCAGGATCATATATATTACATATTTGTTTTAAATTTGTATTAAAAACATTTGAATGTGAATCAGTACGTGAACCATACGTTGTTGTATAATGTGCAATAGAAACTTTTTTAAATGGATTACTTTGATTAGATCGAAAACGAATTTGAGGAATATAAGGTTGATTTATTTTAAGAATTGAATTATAATAAAAATAAATAGCTATTACAATAATAATAAAGATAAATAATAGCATTCGAAAATTAATAGGTACTTTCATAATATACATGATAAATAATGTAATCGTTGAATGAAATAGAATATTATTAAGTTTTAATGATGAAATTTAATTATACTAAATTAAAGATGGAACAAATGGAATTCATTTTTTGTAATGTTTTCAATACAATATTATTATGATAATATGGTGATCATGTTCTGTTCTCCATTGGTTGCGAACCGCATTTATGATCCATTCTAACAAAAAGAAGAAGAAAAAAAGGTAAATATAAATTTTGCATTCTATCGGTCTCGTTGTTTTTTTTTCTATGCAACCTATTACACCATTATCAGCAGAAGAAATTGTATTTCTTCCTTGCTAGACGAGAGTTTTTTTTTCTTTCTTCAATCAGTTTAAATCTCTGTTTGAATAAAATAATTTTTTTTTTGTATAAAATTTAGTTTTTAATAATGTTTTACCTGTAGATTTTTCTTTTCTAGTTTAAATATTTATTTCAATTTCAAATCGTTAATTATTCTACACTCATATTAAGTTAACTCTTTTTGTAAAAGATGACATTATCATGTTGTAAGTTACGTATATAAAAAAAAAAAAAAGAACAGATCACTTTATGTCGAGATGTGTAAAGAAAAAAGAAATTTATTTCTTCTTGTTGGATTTCTTGACCTATACTAAAATCCATTAATAATAGAATTTCGTTGAGTTGCAGAACTTTATTTAATACATAGTTTCGCTTATTTTTTTGTTTTGTTTTGGTCGTAAACGAATCTAAAATTATTAGAAAAAATCCTACTTTGATCGAAAAGAAAAATATCGAAAGATAAATATGTCGACTTATTCAAGCATCGAAACAGTACAAATAATTATTTAATTGATAACAAAGAGTTCAATATGTTTATTTGATTTAAAGAATTTAAATTCATAACAAAACAAATGTTTTTTACGAAGAGCAAAGGTGAAGAACATTAATTGACAGATTAATGTGAATCATGTATATGTCTCATATATGTTCTTTTTTCAAGGTGTGGGTAGGCGAGCGTGACGAGAACACGCCCATTCACAAGTACACTCATACTATCGCCATACTTTACTAATTGACTGAGACTGTCATCTTCATTTTAGTAGTTGAATGTTTGTTTTCATATCCATACGAGTAATTTCAAATTATAATAAGAAAATATATCTCGACATTAGTTGAGTAAATCAGTTATTAACTTACAAATCATATCATTCAGAACATTGTTCAAGATTGACGACCCAAAAAAAGTGCTAGTCGTCAAGTGAATAAATCAAAAAACAAGTACTGAAGAATTTGTTGTATGTGTGATACAGATGAGTTATGAAATACTTTTCTCTAGACCGAGACTGGAACTCGAAAAACTTAGTCCTGCAGACAATAAAGCTATGGAATACTTTCCTACTGTATAAAATGATATTAGGATTTCTAGATTTATACTTCTATTTTTTGTTGTAAAAGAACCTTACAGCGAAATCTGAAATGCCGTATAATGAGAGAACGGATGACGATTTTTTGAGAAACCAACCCGATTGAGTCTTAATGACTTCTTCGTATAAAAATAAAGAAGATGATAATGGATATTATACCTTATATTTTTTTTAATGATTTTAGTAGATGTTAACAGGCTTAGGACCCGATCACATTTTCAATTTTCTATGTTTTACATAGGGAATCCTGATTAGTAAATTTTACCCGTGTTTCATGTCGTATGTACTTGTCACTTTATCCAATCTAAACAAATTATATACCAATGAATAGACTACGAAGATCAAGAACGTAGAAAAAAATTTCTTGTTAAAATACTTTTTGATTACAATTAAAATATGGTGCTAGCGTCTAGTATAAACCATCATATGTACTGAATTCAATTTCATTCACTTTGAATTTTATAACAATCGATAGTGTTTTTCATCAGTATTGAGCGGGTGTAACCGTTATAATCACCTTTCCGATCAAAACAGATACTATATGCAGAATTAATATAAATAATGGCGTCGACCTGTGTGTGTTTCAAATTTTTTAAATAAATTTTATTTTTCAACTTATTTCTTAAGGCAGCCTCGAAGGAAAACCAGAAGTCCAATTTAAACCGAAAATAAAACTCGTGAGAAAAGTTTTAAACATATATAAGTCGATGCCATTTTTTTTGTGGATTCTTTATATGCTCTCTGTTTTGATCGAAAAAATGATTATAGCAACCGAAGTCACTCAATACTGGTAAAAAAAAAATACCATTTTTGCTTATTCGAACAAAACTTTCTTGGCTCCAAACAACATGAAAAACTCTATTGATTGATATAGAATTTAAGATGAAAAAACATTAGCTCAGTGATTAAACAGTTTGTACGGGATGCTAGCACCATATTTTAATAGTATTGAAAAAGTATTTCAACAAAAAAACTTTTTTTCTACGTTTTTGATAAATGATTGTCGTACGGGTTTTTTAAAGTATTTTCGCTAGCTATCCATCGGTATATAATTCATTAAGTTTACATCAAATGATAAGTATATACGCCAAGAAACACATGTAAAATTTATTAATCAGGATCCCCTATGTAATACGTAGAAAATTGAAAATGTGATCGAGTCCTAAGTCAGTCAACATCTACTAAAATCATTTTACAAATATAAGACATAGTTTCTATCATCATTCTTTTTTATGTCTATACGAAAAAATCACTAAGATTGCATTGGGTTGAGTTCTCAAGAAACTGTCACCTATCCTGTTTGATTTAGATTTGATATTTCCGAATATTGATGTGTAACAGATTGTATTCTAATTTATAGAAGAAACTCATTTTTTAAAATATTTTCTACATCGATATTTGTCTGATAAGATCAAGTATTTGTATATAGTTAGTCAAATAAAAAAATTTATTTGTGCCTTTATAACTTGGTTTCTGTTAGTCAAAAGTACTCGTCTTATAATTCTAGCTACGATGAGCTCAGGAAGTATATTCCCAAGTGATATATCTGCAAGTTATAGTTAACATGTCAACAGATCCTAGGTTTTGTCATATGCAAATGTCAAATTATGACTATCTCACTTGGTAAATTAGAAAAATTCTAACATAATATTGTTGCTNGCCGATAGTTTGAGTTTTAAGTTATTTTAAAATAGGTGATTTGTATCTTACATTATAGTATGCTGATGATAATCAAACAATCCTAGATGAAATTCAAATAACTATTATTTATGAACAATTGAAATATTCTTTATTATTACGAAAGTAATAATAATAATATATTATCTAGGATCAATATAAGTCCATCCAATGTTTTTTTCTAGATCAAATGATGAATCAATTGTTAATGTATCAAATGAGAATATTGACATAGTTAAGCCCAGTTTTTATTCAACGTAAGCATGGCACTTGAAAAGCATAAGAATAGAATCACATTTATTTTATTTTTCATTATTTAGATTTCATGATTTAACAGGAAATTACTGGAAATATCGTGGTCAATTTATTAAAATCCCTGGACATTATTATTTATTTTCCGATGATTTAGATTCATCAGTAAGAAAAAAAGTTTATTTGATTTTTTCACGTATATTTAAATTAGTTAAAGAGTAAAAAGATCTTTATTAATGAAGCATAACCTATCTGGAGATTAATATTTATTGTATAAAATATTTTCAAATTTGATGGAAAAGACAAAGATTTACAGTTTTTGTTTTAATATGATAATTTAAACTTTTGTACCCATTTATATTAAAATTTTTCTTCAAATAATCATCAAAACATTGTCTCGTTTTATTTTAGGTAAGTTTTGAAGAACAAGAAATTCGTTTAAATCGAATTAATAAAATTCCAAAATTTATTTCAACTGAACGTGCATTTTTTAATTCTCAAACAAATTCAATACAAGAAACATATACATATGCTAGTGATGGCTTGAATTATTATATTGAATTACCAAAAACTCCAAGTGAAAATTTAAGATCATCATTATTATTTGTTCGTAAAATGGTTCTTCGTATTGGTATTTTATATAAACATGAATCAACGAAGCAAATGTATTTCGGTAGTGGATTTTTATTAACTAATCGACTTGTTCTAACATGTGCACATCATTTTGATCCGATTCAATGGGAAAACAAAAATGTATCATATAATAAAATATATGTATGTTTTCTGGATACAGCTTCTGAAACATATTTTTTCTCAAATGATTCAAACAATTTTTTAATTGAAGCTAAAATAATTTGTCGTGGTTTAATTGAAGATAATATGTCCGATTACAATGAATTAAAATCTAACACAACTGATCTTGCTCTTCTTGAATTAGAGAAATCAGCACCACATGTACAATTAAATGAATATTTTGATCCAAAATTAAATTCATCATCTCAGTCAAATGTTACAATTAATTCAGAATTATTTTTGATTGGTTATAATGGTAAATTGACTCAAAATGATGATTTAAAACCATATAAGTATTTAAAAGATTTTGAAAATTTAACAATTGATACATTAAATTATTCTCATCACGTAAATAATAAATCAATTTCAATTGGTCGTTTTATACAAGATTTATCTCTAGACAATCAATATGCTATGCATGATTGTAGTACATTATTAGGATCAAGTGGTGCTCTAATACTCGATTCAACTGGTAAATTTGTTGGTATTCACATAGGAGTTGCCAATTCACGTAAAGAAAAAAATAATGAATTTTTTTTTAACAAAGAAACATTTAATAAATTTGTACCAGTTAATTCAAAAGCATTTCGTGAATTTATTCTTCAATCAATTATACCAAATATCGGCAATGATGAATTGGCAAAAAAATGGTTATTTAATTCTAAATAAAACATTTTTTTTTGTATCTGCCTCTACATATTACTTTGTTGTCTATTCTATATAATTATTTCTCTTTTATATATTTATCATGCATATGTTAATCCATTGTTTATAACAACTCTCTCATCTGATTTTTTTCTATAGTTCATCGTTATCATTTATTACTAAAAGTAATTGTTGATATTGTTCGTTGAAATGATGTTGATGAATCTAACGTTTCATTAAGACAACATTTATGGTGATATAATAATATTTCAGAACAATTTTTCGACTATTGAAAATAATTAATTTATCGGATCATTTTATAGAAATATTTTTTTCTCTGTATTCACATGTTTTCATGTCTTTTACTTTTCTATTTTCTCTTTATGTTTTATAATCACATCGAATTCATTAATAACATATCAAATCAAGCTTAAATATTGAGTATTTTCTCGAGAGCGTTTCGAAAAAAATTGTTTAATATATTAAACAAGTGTTGAATCGTTTAATCTAACTTTTATAGTTGATATGAATAGTTTTATCGACAATTCGAATAGAAGATCAATTAATATTCAGATTTTTCAAGAGGATATTTATCGTAAGGACATACATTTTCTGTTTTTTTATATGAACATGTTTAACATAAAATGATTTCTAAAGAAGAAAATAATCAAAGATTATTCAAAACAAAATGTATAAAAATTCTTTACAAATTCAAATTTTCAAATTGATTCTTATTTGATTTTACACAA